>CM040238.1:48199337-48656198 GCA_022545495.1 Chrysanthemum lavandulifolium | reverse complement strand
ATTTGGACCCACCCTCAAGACGTGACGCCGGGGAAAGCGCAGAAAGCCAAGGTCGGAAAATTTGTTTTTAATGAACGAGGTGACTGGGGCCCACGAACCCATTATTCAATTACCAACCATTCCGGGATTTCCACTGCCGAGATTGGACGGGGCCCCTTTACCCACCCCACACCCTGCATGCCCGAGCCCCCCTTTCTTTGGGTTGCCCCAAACCCCGGGTAAACCCTACCAGAAACCCGGCCGCCCCAAAACCCCTGTTCAAAAGACAAAATCAAGCACAACCGACCCATCGCACAAATTCAACCAAGAAAAACAACCAATCACCCATGCATTCCCCAAACACAAACCATAGCAGAAACCCAACAAAAAATAAACAATCTTGACAAGGGTTTTAAACCCCTACAGAAGGTGTTTAAATTCAAAACCAGCCCGGATCCATATAAAGGGGTCCCGTCGCCCTTTGCCTTGGTTAAATTTACGGGTTCAAGGACGCCCCTGCCTGATAAGGTTTTAAAAGGTACCATTTTGAGGGTCGCTTAAGTCCTTATTTGATCACTTTTGTATCCGTTATTGCTTAATATCGCTCCTTTTCACTTTTAGGTCTCTTGAAGGCAAAATGCTGGAATGGCACTTATTTGGACGAAAAGGCGAATATATGAAGAAAATGGCCAAAGTCGAATCGAGACACTCAAAGTCATTGAAATGTAAGGCGACGGCGTCAGTGTTAATTGCACGCCGGAGGATTTTGTGACGATACAAGAGCCAAAACCCTATTTTCAAGTGACGACGCCGGGCTTTAAAAGAGTAGGCCGCTGCTACCGGGACGGCCTAGATGCAACCCGCACGACGCCGAGAAGTCAAGAGGACGGCACACGGACATAAGGTGACGCCGCCGCAAGGTTAACGTGGCCAAGACGAAACCCTAATGACGGCGACACGACGGCCATTTAAACATAAGGTGACGCCGTCGATATGTAATCTTATATATAGAATCCGAATTTTTCGCTTTAGAGAGAGTCTTTGGAGTGAAAACCTAAAACCGAACCTAAGGTGTCTTGTACAAGATTTTAGGGTTTTAAACCCTATCTTACATCAAGATAAGTATTTACTTCATTAATTCAATTATGTCTTTGATTATTTGTGTGTATGCTTGCATGTTCTCCATGTCCCGCTAATTTATTTGTGTGTTTGCTTAGGAAGTATGAAACTTAATTATTGAATATTGATTGGTTGTTTCTTATCTTAGTTGATCAATGATCTAGTAATGCGATAGGTCATTCGTTGTGTACTTAATGCTTGATTCATCTTTGTGAACCTTAGAATATGATTACCGAGTAGTTGTAGGCTAAATTATCCAAAGAGTGCCTTAGAGTAAGAGTTTATCATCCCTAGTGGGTTTTGTAGACGAGACCCTTTGGTAAGTTCAAAGAGTTAGGAGAAACGATACCCTACAACTTTAGACACACAACGCAACTAAGAATAAGGACGTGACAACTCAACCATCAATAGGAGATAATTAAGGAGTAGTACAACCTAAGTAAACACATCTTTAAACTATCATACGAGCACACATTAATTAGACATAGACTCCCACAACCTTAGTTTAGATAATTAGATAATAGTAGAGTAATCGGTAGAAATACCAACCCCCAAATCCAATACCCGAGATTCGTACCTTTCCATTTCATAAAATATAAAAATACAAAAATAATCTTCCTCAACCTTAACCTTAGCGTAGTAACTTCTTACTAGCATTCCTATTCCCCAGAGAACGATATCAATACCCGTGGCTTACCCTAATTACTACACTACAACGATTAGGTTCACCGCCTAGGGTGTTATAAAACTTGCTCAAGAAAAGGAAGTTTCCTTGACCCCGAACGACGCTGTAGCGTTATCAAGTTTTTGGCGCCACGCCGGGAATAGAATAGCTAGTTAGTAGTCCACCTCGCTTAGGTTCTTTGCTTGATTCCTATCAAGTAAATTTTTCTCATTTTTAGCTTTCTTAGTCTATCCCCTTCTTCGTGACCTTTGTTCGTAACACCCATCACTTTTCATCATGGAGGATGATAACCAACCACCACTCATCAACCCACCGCCAAATGACCCGCCAAGAGCCCGCATCTTGGTGAATACTCAAGACCAAGCCACCTAGGCTATAGGAACACCATTGAGCTTCCCGACCAAGCCCAAACTACGGCCCCGCGATCCGACACCATCCGGTTGGTGCAAAACGGATGTGCATTCCATGGACTTCGTTCAAGATCCAAATCAAGATCCGAGGGATTTCTCAAAATTGTCGATTCCATCGACCTTGATGCTACTACTCGGGAGACCACGCTACCTGCCTCTTCCAATCTCTCTACGGGACCAAGCTAGTAATTGGCTTGAGCGACTTCCCGCCGGCTCCATCTCAAGTTGGGATGATCTTACCTCTCGCTTCCTTGCTCAATTTTTCCCACCGGGAGAACCACTAAGCTTAGGAATGACATCTTGATGTTCCAACAACGCCAAGGTGAATCTCTACGAAGCATGGACTCGATTCAAGGACTTACTTCATAAAGTCCTCATCACGGCATTGATCTTTGGCTCCAAGTCCAAATCTTTTATGATCATGTCAACTTCCCCACTAAGCGATCCATTGACCAAGCGGCCGGTGGAAAACTTAGTGATCTCACCGCTGAAGAATCATGGGGTATAATAGAGGACCTCGCCTCTATGACAACGAAAGTTGGGATGACCCCGTGAGCTGCCCAAAACCGTTAAGGCAATCTCCTTGCCTCCTTCCGACCAGGATGATCGAACTTGAAGATCAAGTTAAATTCCTAATGAGCTCCTACGAAAATCCTAAATCTTCACACCATGTGAACAAAGTTTCTTCCTCGTGTGAGCCGCTTTGTGATCCTCATAACACGCAAGACTAGCACTCGATCCCCGAACATGCTTCCGCTGACTACGCATCCTCACGTATTAATGGAACGGAGGAAGATTCCTACAATACCCGGACCTAGGAATTTCAATGAAACCCGAGAGGCATGGAAAGGCAAGCCCGACTTCATCGGGGACAAACCAAAGAATTCACCTCCAATGATTTCTCATGGCCCCACCTAACGGTCCTAACCAACAAAACGTCAAGGGATGTTGCAAAACCTAGTTGCATCCCAAGAAACCCAAATGGCTAAGCTCGGACCGCTTTAACCATCAACAAGCCGAGATGGATAGGAAAATAGACAACCTTTGAAAGCCATAACTAATAGTGATAAGAAGGTTAGTGCTATCTCAACTCCCGAGCCTTCAGGTATAGAGATTAAGGATCCAAGCAAGCTAACTAAGCACGTCCAATTCGTCAATACCATCGCCTTAGTGAAACCGGATAGAACAGATGACGAAGAGGACCATACACTTGTGGATGATGAAACACCCGAGGAAGTAGATGAAGTAGACATTGACTATTTCAACAAATTTCCTACGGAAGAAGAACTATCTCGCCACCCTCACTTAGTGCGTGACCTCCGTCACATGTATGTTAGGAAAAGCCCTCGAATCAAGTTTGGGAACCCTTGGAATCTTAACATACCATGTTGCATAGGACACCTTTTGTGGCAAAGGCCTACATTGATCGCAAGTCCCCAATCAACATAATGACTAGCACCTACTACAATTGGATATTGAAGAAGCCTATTCCAACTAGGCAAGACCCCAATGATCCTAATGTTAGTTGCAATTTTCTCGGAAGAATTAAGGGATTGCCCGCTTATGTAGGTAGTTTCACGCTTCCTACGGACTTCATAATTGTGGATGATATTAGCACGCCATAGACCCTAGCTTGTCCCATGTTATTCTAGGAAAACCTTTCATAGAAAGCACCGGATGACCTATAATCCCTCGTTAGAGTAGTGCGATTCAAGAATGAGACCGATGACATAGCTTACCAAATGCCGCTTAAGATTGAGAAGTTTTCATCACTCTAATGATGAAAAGGAACTTAAACCGTCGGTCTATTATAGGAATGATGAGGATAGGGAGAAAGGTGTAGATTATGTTATGGCTAAGATTTTCGGATTCTATAAGGATTGCTTGAGCCTAGGACCGAATATAGGACCGATTGGGAGAGGATGAACTCTTAGAGAAGTGCATTATAGGGCACTTCTACAACATGGAATCCCCATTAGAGACCGCCAAGGTGGCGGTAATGAAGCAACGTAGAGCACGACTATGAGTCTAGCTACAAGACTCTTAAATAAAGAAAAGCGCTTCGTGGGAGGCAACCCATGCTTAATTGTTTGCTTGTTAGTGTCATATATCTTTTATTAATTGTTTATCCTCATGTTTAAATTTGTAAAATGCTTTATTTTGTTTTTAACCTCGCCTTAATTGCATATAAAGGTATTTTACATAAGGGATAAGTGTAGGAGGATTACACACGCTTTCAAAAGAAACGTAAACATGAGAATAACAATTAACTAAAAGATATTTATGTTTGTTTGTTCGAGTCAAATGCTTGTATCGAGTCATAATGGATGTTTTTGCGTAAATTTTTCCGATTCTAAAGATGTAAATTTTCCGTAATTTTTCCGTAAAATCGCACCGCTTTTTGTCAGATAACCGACGCGTCAGATTGCAACCGACGCGCCGTGAAGGAGTAAAACATCGATTACTTTTTTCTCGTTTTTCGAGCTACTTATAAATTTTGGAATTTTCCGTGTCTTAATTTTCTTAGAAATTGTAAACATCCATTCCACAAGCATTATATCCTAGTTTAAATCGAGTCTTATATATATTATTATTACCGATTTTACGCGAAGGTTTCGCTTTGTTTTCTTCAAGTGTGCAGTTTAGTTTGTCGAGAAGAAGTTACATAAGATTGGAAGGAGCTTTTCACGCAATAATTCTTCTTGAAAAGGATTTAACCACCACTTTACACGGATCCTACCGAGCTAATCGTGGAGTATTAGTTTTTTCGCTTTTAATTACCTTCCATTATCATAACTTTGATATTTTCGGGAACATTGGGGACAATGTTCGCTTTAAGTGTAGGGAGGAAAATAAAACGGAACTTTGAAACTATGCTTATCCTTGATTATTTGCTTTGTCCAATTGCATTTGTGTAATAAACCATGAGAAAATGTCGGTTAGGGTAATTTTGGCACCAAATTTAAAATTTTTCATGACATATAGGAGTGGGCCATTAGTCTTAACAAAAGCGCCTCATGGATAGGAAGTTGCATGACTAGCACAAAACCCTTTACCACCCAAATTCCACCCAAAATGTGAGGATCGCCTTAGATTAGTAGGAATTAAAGCATTCATCTTCAATGCTTAGAGTGTGAACCGGTAGTATATTAGATTCTAGAACTTGTTTTGTGATGCATTCCGAGATCGCAAGTGAGGCTACACTTGTGTAGTTAGGAATAACTAAATGATAAGAGGCATTAGGATAACCCTTGTTTGATAACCGTAATATAATTACTTCTTCCACATCGGTTGAGTAATTCCCCACACCCTTTGCGTTGTACTCATCTTTAGTACACGATACCCTAGTTAACCCCTCGAGCCTATCCTTTTCGCGGTTCTCGTGATGTTTCGGTTTTTCCGAATATCAATGAAGAGCATTGTTTACACCCCACCCCAAATATACACCCAAATCGCCTTAGCCTACCCCTTATGCACTCACTTTTAGTGCAAATGTTTGTTATCACCCTAAACCCTTAGTTCAATTATCTAGTTGCTTGCATGAGTTGCTAAGTCGAGTCATATCCTTTGTATACGCTTTGGGACGATTGGGATTCATGGAAAAGTTAAAGTTTATGAAATGACGGAAGGAACGTTAAATTCAAATTCCCTTTGTTTGCGTAATAATGTACCCCAAGTGTTTTGATCTTTTCAATTCGGGTCAAATTAGTGTTAGAGTAATAAAACTCAAGTGTAGGGATGTGCCTATAAACCCTATCATTTTGATGTTACCATAGAGGATGGTAGAGTAAAAGTGTATGAAAAAAAAAAAAAAAAAAAAAAAAAAAAATAGAAAAAGAAAAAAAAAAAAAAAGTGTATAAAAAAAAAAAAAAAAAAAAAATACGGGCTACCATCCTACATCTATCCTTTAAATTTATGTTTGTTTATTTCGCTACCTAGAGTTTTAGAGTGTCGAGTCTTGGCTTAGCAACGCCATTCTTCGTATGCATTTAACATAGAGATTTTTGACTTGCCACCACTAAATAGCCTATCCCACCAAACCCTTGTTTCCTACCGTAAGCCTAACATTACAACCCTTTAAAAGACCTCTTTGATAGTCTTTCCTAGGTGCTTACGCCAAAGCGATGGAGGTTTGATCTATTCTCAAGCCTATGGTAATCTATGTACTAGGACCGTTAATGAGTGTTTATCTTCCATTTCCTATTTGTTATATTTCATATATACACCCGAGAGAGATGCGAGTATCCAAACACCCCATGTGAGGTGCTAGTATGTAATTTCCGTGCTTGTTATGACTTTTATGGGCTTATATGTGTTGTGGACCGCTTTGAATTAATGCTTCATGACCCCTAACTTATAAATTAATTGGTTAAAGCACATTTGCTTGAGGACAAGCAAATAACAAGTGTAGGGATATTTGATAAGGTTTTAAAAGGTACCATTTTGAGGGTCGTTTAAGTCCTTATTTGATCACTTTTGTATCCGTTATTGCTTAATATCGCTCCTTTTCACTTTTAGGTCTCTTGAAGGCAAAATGCTGGAATGGCACTTATTTGGACGAAAAGGCGAATATATGAAGAAAATGGCCAAAGTCGAATCGAGACACTCAAAGTCGCGAAATGTAAGGCGACGGCGTCAGTGTTAATTGCGACGTCGGAGGATTTTTGTGACGATACAAGAGCTAAAAACCCTATTTTCAAGTGACGACGTCGGGCTTTAAAAGAGTAGGCCGCTGCTACTCGGACGGCCTAGATGCAACCTGCACGACGCCGGTCAAGAGGACGGCGCCACGGACATAAGGTGACGCCGCCGCAAGGTTAACGTGGCCAAGACGAAACCCTAATGACGGCGACACGACGGCGCCATTTAAACATAAGGTGACGCCGTCGATATGTAATCTTATATATAGAATCCGAATTTTTCGCTTTAGAGAGAGTCTTTTGAGTGAAAACCTAAAACCGAACCTAAGGTGTCTTGTACAAGATTTTAGGGTTTTAAACCCTATCTTACATCAAGATAAGTATTTACTTCATTAATTCAATTATGTCTTTGATTATTTGTGTGTATGCTTGCATGTTCTCCATGTCCCGCTAATTTATTTGTGTGTTTGCTTAGGAAGTATGAAACTTAATTATTGAATATTGATTGGTTGTTTCTTATCTTAGTTGATTAATGATCTAGTAATGCGATAGGTCATTCGTTGTGTACTTAATGCTTGATTCATCTTTGTGAACCTTAGAATATGATTACCCGAGTAGTTGTAGGCTAAATTATCCAAAGAGTGCCTTAGAGTAAGAGTTTATCATCCCTAGTGGGTTTTGTAGACGAGACCCTTTGGTAAGTTCAAAGAGTTAGGAGAAACGACACCCTACAACTTTAGACACACAACGCAACTAAGAATAAGGACGTGACAACTCAACCATCAATAGGAGATAATTAAGGAGTAGTACAACCTAAGTAAACACATCTTTAAACTATCATACGAGCACACATTAATTAGACATAGACTCCCACAACCTTAGTTTAGATAATTAGATAATAGTAGAGTAATCGGTAGAAATACCAACCCCCAAATCCAATACCCGAGATTCGTACCTTTCCATTTCATAAAATATAAAAATACAAAAATAATCTTCCTCAACCTTAACCTTAGCGTAGTAACTTCTTACTAGCATTCCTATTCCCCAGAGAACGATATCAATACCCGTGGCTTACCCTAATTACTACACTACAACGATTAGGTTCATCGCCTAGGTGTTATAAAACTTGCTCAAGAAAAGGAAGTTTCCTTGACCCCGAACGACGCGTGTAGCGTTATCGATAACTGTGGTCGAGTCGATCGGGAAGGTGTAAAACATCGATCACTTTTTCGTTTCTGAGCTACTTATGCTAAATTTTGGAATTTGAAGCGGTCAATCCATGTCTTAATTTTCTTAGAAATTCAAAACATCCATTCCATGAGCATTATATCCTAGTTTAAATGTCTTATATATATTATTACCGATTTTACGCGAAGGTTTCTTTGTTTTCTTCAAGTGTGTAGGTTTAGTTTGTCAAGAAGAGTTACACAAGATTGGAAGGAGGTTTTCACGCATAAATTCGAGATTTTCTTGGAAAGGATTTACCCACTCACTTTACACGGATCCTACCGAGCTAATCGAGGGAGTATTATTTTCTTTCGCTTTTGATTACCTTCTTTTATCATAACTTTGATACTTTCGGGAACATTGGGGACAATGTTCGGTTTAAGTGTAGGTGGGAAAATAAAGCGGAACTTTGAAACTATGCTTATCCTTGATTATTTGCTTTGTCCAATTGTGATTGTGTAATAAACCATGAGAAAATATCGGTTAGAGTAATTTTGGCACCAAATTTAAAATTTTTCATGACATATAGGGTGGGCCATTAGTCTTAACAAAAGCGTCTCACGGATAGGAAGTTATATGACTAGCACAAAACCCTTTACCACCCAAATTCCACCCAAAATGTGAGGATCGCCCTTAGATTAGTAGGAATTAAAGCATTCATCTTCAATGCTTAGAGTGTGAACCGGTAGTATATTAGATTCTAGAACTTGTTTTGTGATGCATTCCGAGATCGCAAGTGAGACTACACTTGTGTAGTTAGGAATAACTAAATGATAAGAGGCATTAGGATAACCCTTGTTTGATACCCGTAATATAATTACTTCTTCCACATCGGTTGAGTAATTCCCCCACACCCTTTGCGTTGTACTCATCTTTAGTACACGATACCCCTAGTTAACCCTTCAGAGCCTATCCTTTTCGCGGTTCTCGTGATGTTTCGGTTTTTCCGGAATATCAATGAAGAGCATTGTTTACACCCCACCCCTAAATATACACCCAAATCGCCTTAGCCTACCCCTTATGCACTCACTTTTAGTGCAAATGTTTGTTATCACCCTAAACCCTTAGTTCAATTATCTAGTTGCTTGCATGAGTTGCTAAGTCGAGTCATATCCTTTGTATACGCTTTGGGACGATTGGGATTCATGGGAAAAGTTAAAGTTTATGAAATGACGGAAGGAACGTTAAATTCAAATTCCTTTGTTTGCGTAATAATGTACCCCAAGTGTTTTGATCTTTTCAATTCGGGTCAAATTAGTGTTAGAGTAATAAAAACTCAAGTGTAGGGATGTGCCTATAAATCCCTATCATTTTGATGTTACCGTAGGGGATGGTAGAGTAAAGTGTATGAAAAAAAAAAAAAATCGAAAAAAAAAAAAAAAGAGAAAAGATAAAAAAATAAAAAAAAAAAAAAAAAAACGGGCTACCATCCTACATCTATCCTTTAAATTTATGTTTGTTTATTTCCGTTACCTAGAGTTTTAGAGTGTCGAGTCTTGGCTTAGCAACGCCATTCTTCGTATGCATTTAACATAGAGATTTTTGACTTGCCACCACTAAATAGCCTATCCCACCAAACCCTTGTTTCCCTACCGTAAGCCTAACATTACAACCCTTTAAAAGACCTCTTTGATAGTCTTTCCTAGGTGCTTACGCCAAAGCGATGGAGGTTTGATCTATTCTCAAGCCTATGGTAATCTATGTACTAGGACGGTTAATGAGTGTTTATCTTCCATTTCCTATTTGTTATATTTCATATATACACCCGAGAGAGATGAGTATCCAAACACCCCATGTGAGGTGCTAGTATGTAATTTCCGTGCTTGTTATGACTTTTATGGGCTTATATGTGTTGTGGACCGTTTAAATCAATGCTTCATGACCCCTAACTTATAAATTAATTGGCTAAAGCACATTTGCTTGAGGACAAGCAAATAACAAGTGTAGGGATATTTGATAAGGTTTTAAAAGGTACCATTTTGAGGGTCGTTTAACCCTTATTTGATCACTTTTGTATCCGTTATTGCTTAATATCGTTCTTTTCACTTTTAGGTCTCTTGAAGGCAAAATCTTTGGAATGACACTTATTTGGACGAAAAGCGCGAATATCTGAAGAAAATGGCCAAAGTCGAATCGAGACACTCAAAGTCTGCTGAAATGACAGGGCGGCGTCGGTGCTAAGCTGCGACGCCGTCGGAGGAATTTGTGACGATACATAAGCCAAAATGCTATTTTCAAGGACGACGTCGGGCTTTAAAATAGTAGGCCGTCTCAACTCGGACGGCCTAGATGCGACCAAGGACGGCGTCGAAGGTCAAGAGGACGGCGTCACAGACATAAGGTGACGCCGTCGCAAGGTTAACGTAGCCAAGACGAAACCCTATGATGGCGACGACGACGGCGCCACAAAACATAAGGTGGCCGTCGCATATGTAATATTATATATAGAATCCGAATTTTTCAAGTTTTGTGAGAGTCTTTTGGAGTAAAACCTAAACCGAACCAAGGGTGTCTTGTACAAGATTTTAGGGTTCCAAACCCTATCTTACATCAAGATAAGTATTTACTTCATCAATTCAATTATGTCTTTGATTATTTGTGTGTATGCTTGCATGTTCTCCATGTCCCGCTAATTTATTTGTGTGTTTGCTTAGGAATATGAAACTTAATTATTAAATATTGATTGGTTGTTTCTTATCTTAGTTGATTAATGATCTAGTAATGCGATAGGTCATTCGT
The DNA here is from genome assembly GCA_022545495.1 of Chrysanthemum lavandulifolium. Lineage (NCBI taxonomy): Eukaryota > Viridiplantae > Streptophyta > Magnoliopsida > Asterales > Asteraceae > Chrysanthemum > Chrysanthemum lavandulifolium. Next base: position 48,645,398 of record CM040238.1, on the reverse strand, counting down.
TGTGTACTTAATGCTTGATTCATCTTTGTGAACCTTAGAATATAATTACGAGTAGTTGTAAGCTAAACCATCCAAAGAGTGCCTTAGAGTAAGAGTTTATTATCCTAGTGGGTTTTGTAGACGAGACCCTTTGGTAAGTTCAAAGAGTTAGGGAGAAACGCATACCCTACAACTTTAGACACACAACGCAACTAAGAATAAGGACGTGACAACTCAACCATCAATAGGAGATAATTAAGGAGTAGTAAAACCTAAGTAAACACATCTTTAAACTATCATACGAGCACACATTAATTAGACATAGACTACCACCACCTTAGTTTAGATAATTAGATAATAGTAGAGTAATCGGTAGAAATACCAACCCCCCAAATCCAATACCCGAGATTCATACTTTTAAATTTCCTTAAAAACATAAAAAAGATAAAAAATAATCTTCCTCAACCTTAACCTTAGCGTAGTAACTTCTCACTAGCATTCCTATTCCCTAGAGAACGATATCAATACCCGTGGCTTACCCTAATACTACACTACAATGATTAGGTTCTTTGCCTGGGTGTTGAAAACTTGCTTTCGAAAAGGAAGTTCCTTTGACCCCAAACGCTGCGTGGCGTATCGATAATGCAACCTTCATACGGTTGACTAATCCTCGAATAATAGCATTAGGGACATTGGGTATAGTTGTCCTCTTCCCCGCTTCCTTGATGCTTCCTTCGTTGAAAGTGGAGGAGAAATACTCTCCCATCTTTTCGTAATATCTTCTTCGTGCACAATGGTCTCGCCGCCTATATCTTTGATATATTTGGCGTTTCCTAAATCCTCCTCTTTTCTCTCGGGCTTTAGCAATCCACGAATATATCGTTGCCCTCATTGGAATCCATATTCTTGTACAAATCTTCATACGCCTTTTCCTTCGCTTTGAGCCTAACGCCTTTTTCGCTTCTCTTTTAGCTTTATACCTCTCCTCATGGCGAGTAATGTCATCTTGGTGACCTCTCTACATCGAAGAAGTTCTACGAACCTTGATTGTTTCACTGGCGACTTTGGATTGCACTTCCTCACTAAACCACCACGATTCTCTGTTTGGTGGTTGGGTCTTGGTTGTCCCGCCAGCCACGCCGGGGACTCTTTTGCGCGTCTTTAATGGTGCCGACAAGAATGGACCACAACCGGTCCGCATCTCTGTGATCAAGTCTTCCGACTGAGTAGAGAGTCCCTCAAAGACTTTTCTTTTAAAAGACTCTGCCGTCTCTCTGTTCAAATTCTTCCAAAGAATCCTTGCCACCCTGGTAGCTGCTCTCCTATGATGTTGCCTTACGAAAAGTGAATCCAAATATAACAATTTGTGTTGGGATGAGCATGCCTCGCCTGGGAAAACCCTGCAGTCTCTACATGCTCTAAGGTCACCTCTTCGCACCATCAGATAGTCAATCTGGGTGTTGTGACCCCCACTCTGGAAGGTGATCAAGTGCACATCTCTCTTCTTGAAGAAAGAGTTCACAACTACCAAGTCATGAGCCAAAGCAAACTCTAAAATCGCTCGACCTTCATCATTTCTAACTCCAAAGCCAAAACCACCATGAACCCCCGCGTAGCCATCTGAAGTCGCTCCTACGTGGCCATTCAAGTCACCACCTATAAACAAACGATGGTCCGAGGCACACTCCCTAACCAGCTCGTCGAGGGAGTCCCAGAAGGTCTTTTTCTCTGCTTCACTCCGGCCCACCTGTGGTGCATATGCGCTAATTATGTTAACGGTCTCTCCATTAATGACCAACGTAATCGCCATAATCCTATCGCTCTTCCGGATCACTTGCACAACATTATCCTTGAGACCTGCCGCTAAAATAACTACAACTCCGTTCTTCGCTGTCTTAGAGCCCGAGTACCAAAGCTTGAAACCGTTACCTTCCCTCGAGCTAGAGCCCTTTCATTTAGTCTCCTGAAAGCACGCAATGTCAACCTTATGTCTCCTCAACACATCTGCCAGCTCAAAGAGCTTTCCTTTCAAGGACCTAACATTCCAACTACCCACCCTAATCCTACGAGAGGACTTTACCCTAGCAAAACCCCTACCCCTCTAAACCCTCCCGACCCTCCTATACCGCCTAGCCCGTTCCCCCCACCAACTCCCCTAACCCCGCCTCCCCCATCTACCCCACCTACCCCGCCTACCCCACCTACCCCATCTACCCCGCCTACCCCGACTACCCCGCCTACTCCACCCAACCCGACAAGACATGACCTCCGGTTACCATCGCTAATCAAGGAGTCTATCCTACCTCAACAAGCAACAACAAGGCCAAAACCAACAAAACCTACCCTAAAGCAAAGGAAAAACCACAAACAAAGGAAAAGAGGGCACACCCAAAAGCGGTGTTAGGATTTAAAGAAAATCCGATCGTTAAAGTGTCGGATCGTGTTAGGATTTAGAAAATCCGATTATTAAAGTGTCGGTCACCTCAAGTATATGTAATCATTAAGCTCGTAGTCGTAGTTATTTAACGTTAGTTAGTATTTAGTTAAGTAACACCGTGGAGGACGAGACGGGTCTTTACCCTTTGTATGCACGATCCACAGCCCGTAGGTGGCGTTTTGTGTAAGGTACTATAAATACCTCTACCTCCCAAGGTAGAGGTTGGAGCTCATAATAAGATTTATCTTTCTCTCTAAGTTCCTAAACCTCTAAACTTTTCTCTCTAAAATCCTTAAAGTATCGCCCTATATAAACATGATTTGATGTGTATATGAAATCCAATATATTACAAATGGTATCAAGAGACATGGTTTGATCATCTCTCTTACATGTTCTTGGATTTCTAGTGGTTTTATATAGTTTTTGGGTTTGAAAAAGTTTAGTGGTATTTGCATCATTTGGACCATTTCTAGTGTTAAAGTTTGGATTTTGATTGTACTTTTGTGTTTAGAATCATCATAAGTGGTTAGGTTGTGATTTTGATGGCTTGAATCACTGTGGTTGGATTGTTTTTGGATTTATAAGTGGCATTTTGGTTGGTTTAAAGGTAGCGATTTGTGTCTCGTTAAAGTATTCTGACGAGCGATTTGTCCCTTCTTTGAAGCGATTTGTGTCTGATAAGAATCACTTATTTAAGCGATTTGTCCGATTAGTCGTTGTACTTGTGCGATTTGTGTGGAGAAGCGATTTGTCACTTTTAGCGACTTGTTTATTTAAGTGAGTTGTAATCTTAAGCGACTTGTCTTACTTATGCGATTTGTTCATCTAGCGACTTACTAGGTTAAGCGACTTGCTTATTGAAGCGAGTTGAGTGTTTAAGCGATTTGTCCTATTAAGCTACTTGTCAGTATAAGCGACTTGTGAGTTGAAGCGACTTGTCTGTTTTGAGCGATTTGTTGGCTGAAGCGACTTGTCACTTTGAGCGATTTGTTTATTGAGATTTAGTGTTTTCTTAGGTATTACGTTTTACGGGTTTCTCATGATTTAGTAAAATCCGTGAAAGATTCCATTTCGGTTTAATCATAGAGTTATAAAATCCGTGAAATACGTAATCATGTTTACCAGCGTGCCTACAATCATCTCTTACATGGTGAGGGGCGTTCAAGCGGTGGATAAGATACTCGTCCACCTATGCTTGTGAGGCGATTATGACTCATGGGCTCAGCGAATTAGGTTGTCTTGTTTGGGAAAGGAAAATGGGGTTAACATTCTCAAATCAATTGATGAAGGACCTTATCAGTTGAGACTACCAGAGACACACTTGAAGCGCTGCGGATGGTACGGTGATCTTAGGTTTAGGCGGACCAAAGGCGTATGATGAGCTCAATGATAAGGAGAAAAGAGATACGATCTTGATATCGGGGCTTCAAACATTATACTTGAGGTCTTCAAAAGACATCTACAAGTTAATCAATCACAACACTTGAATCCAAGGCGGTTTAGGACAATGTTAAGATGCTTCTCTCGGTTCCGAATTGACCAAAGAAGACATGGAATCTCAATTGTATGATGATTTTGAGAACTTTGAAATGAACCACGGAGAAAGTGTCCTTTGAATACTATGTGAGGTTCCACAAACTTGTGAATGATATGAGAAATATCAAAATGACCATGCCAAATATTGATTTCAATTCAAAGTTTGTGAACAACATGAATCCTGAATGGCACAAATTTGTCACCTCAGTCAAGCTAACCAAAGGATTAAGGCACACCAACTATGAGCAATTGTATGCTTTCCTACTTTAGAATGAGAAGCATGCTATGTTTGAACGAATGATTCTTGAAAAGTTCAAATCTAATTAGGGATAGGCAAGCTCATCAAATGACTCTACAACATTCTACACAAATGTAGGAATTACCACCAAAGCTTCTCAAGTCATACCAAGGGTGCGGTAACCACAAGCTCATTCCGGATCCGGCATATATGCCTCAGGACTCAAACACAATCATGGAACATTTCATCAATCAAGCTGGCTCTTATGGTTAAGCAAAATCTGAACCTCACTCCACACACTAACAATGATATAAGAACTGCATCCAATCTACACAATCATGGTATTGTCAGAGATGGTAAGATCATGGTGCAACCAGTGCAAGGAAGACAGTATGAGCAATGAAAAGGTGGAGTAGGTGGAGGGTATGTGGCTAATCAGAATCGTGGAAGGAATGCAAATCAATGACAAGGAAAGCTAATCAAGTGCTACAACTGTGGTGGTGAAGGACATATTGCAAGGAACTACACATCTCAACGCCTCAAAATGCATAGTATTTTAGGGACAAGATCTTTCTTGGTGCAAGCTCGGGACAATGGAGTGGTTTTGGATGAAGAAGAGTTCTTTGTTTCTTCTTGAGAAATGCCAAAACCTATGATCTTGATGTGGATGAGCGACCAATTCGGAAATAGGTCACAATCATCAAAATGCCTTTCAAGTTCTTGTTGTGATGCATTTGACTACGATGTCGATGATGAACCTCTTGGACAATCTTCATGGCTAGCATTTCACCAATGGTCTCTCAAAGGTCTCATCACCACAACAATTTGGTCCATCCAAAGACTCAATCATTTGAGGTATTAAAACTATACGATGAAGTTGATGAGCAAAAGATACATAACGAGTACAATCACATGAAACTAATGAATCGGATATAGATAATGTGGGTAATAGTAATATTGTCCCATATGATCAATATGTGATACAAAGTGAAAGTGAGATAGTACCAAGTGATGCATCTTCTATTGATCAATGATGACTATGTTTTTATGAATACTTGCATGTGCCACTAATGATTACGGTTATCTACGAAGCGAATGCCTATAAAGAACAAGTTGCCATTTATGAACAACGTGCTAAGTTTGAGTTAACTACCGTGAGCAGGAAATGGATGACCAAATGCGTACAATTATTAGAAAAAGTAATTTTAGGGAAGAAATATTAAAACAAGAGCTAGATTCCTTAAAAGACAAACTAAACAAAACTGTTAAGCAAAAGCAAGAACTTCAAGAAAATGTTAAAGTGCTTAAGCAGAATTTAATGCTAAGGAATCAAAACTTTTAAGCGATTTTTCCAACCTAAAAACTTTGAAAAACAAGCTTGAAAATAAGTTGTACATACAACGGAACACCATTCAGACTGCTCACATGATCACTAAGCATAGAGTCTTAAGCGATAAACATAACATCCCCCTTATAGAGATACCCAATCCCGAGTATGGAAAAGTTGCTAGAGCAGCTCATAATGTAATCTATGATGGCAATGAGATTCTTAAACCTAGACAAAAACCTAGTTGTGCTGAGTGCACTATGGAAGATATTCAATTAGAAGATGCCTCTAGGGAGAAAATGAATAAGAAGCTAGAAGATCCTGAGTGTAAAAAGCAGAACATAACGGTCAAACCCCATGATTACACTAAAGAAAATTGGATTTCCCTGAACAAGTTTAAGCCTCAAACCCTATTAACGCTTGAACAAGTGTTCCGGAAAAAGGATTTGGATAAGAAAAAAGCAGATAATATTGTTGAAACAAACACTCCCCTTAGGAAAGTGCTTCCAGCTACTGTGTATCCTCCGAATACACCAATGCATTTAGTTCCTATAACTCTTCCCACTAAGAGCAAGACCCTAATCAGCATGTATGTTGTTTATCATCTATTCGTTGATTTTGAGAAAAGTTGCAAGAAGAGAATCACACCTACAGGGATAACTGAAGGGGAAGGGGGTTTTAATCAAACTAAAGAATGCTATTTAACTGAAGTCATGCCTTTCTTTAAGCAATTAAAAAATCAATTTGAGAGTCTTCAAAAGGGGATAGATTCAGAGATTAAAGAAATGGAAAAAGAATTTGATGCAATGATAGTTGATGTCAATCATTATGAGCGGAACTTAAATATAATGAAATTGAAAGAAAGAATATGCATATCTTAAATGAGAACTTGATTTCGAGTTGTGTTGCTCAAGATGTGTTTTATCTTTGTTACTAAGTATTCTATTATCGCTTCTCAATTTCATGAATTATCTGTTGCTTTGAAAGTTTCCCATGATCGTATCATTGAGCTTGAAAACAAAACTCAAAACTAAATGAGAAAATTGACCGGGATGATCACGATAATTTGGTAAAACACTTTTCTAAGTTGGAAGTTGAACATTTTAATTTGCAACTAAAATATCAACATCTCAAAGAAAATGTTAAAACCTCAAACATCAAGATATCCTCGGATGTTCCGAGTTTGATGCGACTTTTGAAATAAACAAGCGTGATGAACATATTCGAGCTCAACGTAACACGATCGAAAGTTAAAACCTAAATTTCACAATTAAAGGGTGAAATGAACAATGTTACTGGCTCCCAAATGCCTCCTCCTTTAGATTCTCAATCTTCTCAAAACTTTAATCTTCAAAACATCATTAACGTATTACAACAAGAAAATGAGAGTTTTCTAGAAGAAAATGAAAAGGCCAAACGACACTTCAAAGAGTTATACGATTCAATGAAAGTCACTCATGACAAAAACATTGAAAGAATAACTTCGTTACAAAAGGAAATTAAGAATCTGAAGAGTCAGGTAAAAGGGAAAATGCCACTTGTTTTTAATGAGAATGTTGCATCAAAGTCATCTATGATTCTAAATATATTGTGTTATTAAATACATTCCTCCTCATCTTAGAAATAACGAACTTGTGTTTCATAACTATTTACATCACCTTAAGGATAGTCTTGAATGTCTCCGTGAGATTGTAGAAGAGGATCGCATAAATAAGCCACTTGATAGTGAAATTAGGTATGCTTGCATATATGCCAAACGATCTCGGGAGCATTAGAATGTTTAAGAGCAACATGCCTAAATCCTTATGTGAGAAAGATAAAGTTGTGATGCCTTGTTCTATGCCTAGTGCTAAGTATGCAACCCATTCTATGCTCGATTACTAAGAAAGTGAACTTTAATGTGCCTTCAAGTAGCTCGGATCCAGCACTTCTAAACACGAAATGCAAAAGTAGCAAAACCAACTAATGTTCCCATTCCTACTGGGGTAAAAGTGACACCAAAGCGAAAGCGGTCAAAGCCTCAAGGAAACACAAAGAATGATAGGACCTTGCAAGCTAGAAATGTTCGATGGAAGAGTAGAAGATCATCTTAGGAAGAATGAAACTATGTTGAATAAAATGAATCGTGTTGATTCTAGTGTTAGCTCTAAGCATCTTTGTAATTAATGCGATTACGCTACTTTTGGCAAAACATGTAATGATGATTGCTTGGTTTATGTTACTAATCATGTATGTGGTGTGAATGATTTGATTAATGCTGTTAAATATCCAGTTAAGATCGTTAATGCCAACAATCAAGTTAAGAAGGCTAGAAAGCAATGGTGGAAGAAGGTTAGAAAACATTGGAAACCCACAGGAAGAAAATATAGTAATATAGGTTATCAGTGGATACCTATTGGCCGCAAATTCAATGAGTTGTGCCCTAAATTATCTAATTCAATGCCCATTAGGAAATGGATGCCTACCGGTAGAACTATTCCTTTAAGAAGTGAACATACTTTGAATAGGTCTAATCGTTCACTACTAGCTGCATCAATCCCAAATGATTCCATTGATTACGCTTCGATGTGGGTGTTCCAATCATCATTACTAACCAAATGGAACCCATTCTTGCATGGGGATCCCAATTATCCGATTATCCATTTTTATGCATGTTCAAGCTGCAGTCGTTCAAATCATTACGTGGTACTTGGACTCGGTGTTCCAAGCATATTTGGAGACGCTCATGACTCAAGAACTTCGTGAGTAAATTTATTGGGATTGTTAGATTCGGGAGCGATCATTTTGGTGCAATTATGGGTTATGGAGATTATGTTGTTGGTGAGAGTGTAATCTCCGGGTATATTATGTTGAAGGTCTTGGTCATAACTTTGTTTTACGTTGGTCAATTTTGTGATTCCGATCTAGAGGTGGCTTTTAGAAAACATACATGTTTCGTTAGAGAACTTGATGGTGTGGAACTTTTAAGAGGAACACGTGGTTCAAACCTATACACCATCTCTATCGAAGACATGATGAAGTCTTCTCCAATCGCTTGTTGTCAAAGGCTTGAAAACAAAGTCATGGTTATGGCACCGTCGTCTCAATCACTTGAACTTGGCACCATTAATGATCTTTCGAGAAAGGACCTTGTAAGAGGCTTACCCAGTTAAAGTATGAAAAGATCATCTTTGTTCGACATGCCAATTGGGTAAAAGTAGGAAATATGCCCACAAACCCAAACCCATAAACTCGGTTATGGAAGTTCTTCATACTCTTTATATGGATTTGTGCGGACCTATGAGAGTGTAAGCGATAAATGGGAAGAAATATGTATTAGTCGTTGTTGATGACTACTCTCGATTTACTTGGGTTAAGTTTTTGAGGACAAAAGATGAAACTCGGATGTCATCATCAAACTTATCAAGCAGTGCGAGTTCGACTTAACAAATTTGTTAGAATTATTCGAGCAGACAATGGCACATGAGTTTGTTAACAAAGACCTAAGTCAATTTTATGAAAGCATTGGAATCGGTCATCAAAGAAGTGTTCCACGCGCCTCAGCAGAGCGGTGTAGTTGAAAGGCGAAATCGGACCCTTGTTGAAGCTGCAAGAACTATGCTAATTTACTCAAAGGTTCCAATGTTTCTTTGGGTGAAGCCATTGCCACTTGCTTGCTACACCCAAAATCGTTCCTCATACACACCACTCATGGAAAAACTCCATACGAACTTGTCCATAAGCGAAAACACGATCTCCTACCTTCGTGTATTTGGTGCTTTGTGCTATCCAACGAATGACGGTCAAGATTTAGGTAAATTAAGAGCTAAAGCGGACATTGGAGTTTTGTGGGTTATGCACCAAACAAGAAGGGTTACCGAATCTACAACAAAAGAACTCGAAATATCATGGAAACTATTCACGTCACGTTCGATGAAGGTATGCGGGCAAATGGCTCCGGGACAATCAAGTCTCGGACCCGCATCACAACCTTCATTAAGTAGTCCCATTAGTTCTTCTCTTGTACAAAATCCTCACCGGCAACTCCATATGTACCCCTTCGGATGATGATTTGAAGAAATTGTTTGATCCAATGTTTGATGAACACTATGAGCCTATTGCTAATGATCGGGCAAATCCATCAACGAGAGGCCGCCCCTAACCCGGTCAACGTAGATAACCCTTCGGTTTCTATGTCATTGAGTCAAGAAGCGCCTCTGCGGATCACTCATCCTCATCATCAAATCCTCTATCATCAAGTGTACATCATGGAAATGTTTACGGCACCTATGATGGAGATAACCCTTTGCTACTCCCGAAGATGCTCTATTTGAGAACATATTTGCTCTGAACCAACTTGAACCATCTTCATCGGAGATCCAAACTCGCTACTTGGTTCCTCAACAACAACCACACGAACACCTTAGAAAATGGACACATGACCATCCATTGGACAACATCATTGGAAACCCTTCTCGTCCGGTATCCACTCGTAAACAACTTGCAGCGATGCCTTATGGTGCTTCTTCAACTCCGTACTGTCTAAGGTCGAACCAAAAGATGTTAAAATTGCCATGAATGAAGGCGGTTGGTTCAATGCCATGCAAGAAGAAATTCATGAGTTCGATCGACTAGATGTATGGGAATTAGTACCGCTCGACGTGTGCTATGATCATTGCTCTAAAGTGGATCTTCAAAGTAAAACTTGATGAGCATGGTGATGTGTTAAAGAACAAGGCTCGATTGGTTGCAAAGGATACCGTCAAGAGGAGGTATTGACTTTGAAGAATCATTTGCTCCGGTTGCGTATCGAGGCAATTAGAATCTTCACAGCTAACGCTGCAAGTAAGAACATGATAGTCTATCAGATGGATGTAAAGACGGCTTTTCTTAACGGAGATCTTAAAGAAGTCATGTACGTGAGCCAACCTGAAGGTTTTGTGAATCCAGAGCATCCTAATCATGTCTATCACTTGAAGAAGGCCCTTTACGGTTTGAAGCAAGCTCCAAAGGCATGGTACGATACGCTATCAAGGTTTCTTCTATCTAACGGATTCAACAAAGGAGCATTTGATCCGACATTGTTCACCGAGAAAGTCGAGAAAACACTTAATTCACGTTCAAATCTATGTTGATGATATTGTTTTTGCCTCGGTGACCCCAATGAATGTGATCGTTTTCTAAGGAGATGGGCTCCAAATTTCAAATGTCAATGATGGGACAAATTTCATTTTCTTGGGATTACAAATTTCACAAAGTCCGGAGGCATTTTTATCAATCAATCTAAATATGCTAATGAAATCTTAAAGAAATTTGGATTTGATTCTTGTGACCACATTGACACTCCCATGGTGGGCGTACTAAACTAGATGAGGACCACTCGGGGATCATGGTTGACCAAACTAAATATCGTAGTATGATTGGGTCCTTGATGTACCTTCTTGCCGATGGACCGGACATTACATTCATTTGTATGCATGTGTGCTAGATACCGGCTAAGCCTACCAAAAGCACCTTGAAGCGGTTAAGCGGGTCTTCGGTATCTCAAGGAACCATCAACATGGGACTTTGGTACCGAAGGACACCGGTATGTCACTAAAGCCTATGAGATCTTGACCATGCGGTGTCAAGATACACGTTGAAATGCGTCGGAGGTGCTCGGTTTTGGGTGATAAGCTAGTGAGTGGTCTTCAAAGAAACAAATGAGTACTTCTATATCCTCTACAGAGGCAGAATACATAGCCATGTCATCTTGTTGTGCTCAAATCCTATGGATGAGATCCCAATTATCTGACTATGGCTTTGAATTCAACAAAATCCCTCTGTATTGTGATAACAAGAGTGCCATTGCTCTCTCATGCAACAATGTTCAACATTCAAGAGCAAAGCATATCGACATTCGACATCATTTCATCAGGGAGCAAGTGGAGAACGGTGTGGTGGAACTATATTTTGTGAGGACTGAATATCAGTTAGCAGACATCTTCACCAATGCTCTTCCTAGAGAACGTTTGAGTTTATCCTTCACGACTTGGTCTAAAGAGTCTACAACGGAAACACTCAAAGCGTCTTCAAGAGGAAGGCGAGGAGTAAAGTTTTCTTCATCCATCTCTTGTAAATATTTTTTCAAAAGAAAAATACAAAATTATAAAACCCACAAAAAGAAAATAGAAAAATATAAAATTTTCAAAAAATCCAAAAAAAATCAGAAAATCTTTGAAAAAGCCTTAAAAACATTTTTTTTCCATTTTTTTCTTTTATTCGATTTCATCTACGGTCTTTGTGTTGTCACTCTAAGAGTGACACGTGTCTTTAGATAAAATTCGAATGTACATAAATTATTTAAAAAAAAAAAGGCATTTTGGGAGAATGAAAAACAAGGGTTTATAGTCATTTCTGACTGTACCCCGTTTTAAAAGAAAGAACAGAGCCATGCTTTATCTCAAGTTAAAAATCTTATGCTCTGATTCTAAAAACAAATGTTTGTCACCAAAAAAACAAATGTTTTCTTCACAAATATTTTTCCTTCTATAAATTCTTCTGAAAAATATTTGTTATCTAATGAAAACTAAATAGCTTTGAAAACTAACTCGGACACAATTTTTGAAAATCATCTGGACTTGACATTTGTCAAAACCTCTATCTCTCAATCAATAACTTATGTCATTGATGGAGGGGGAGAATGATTTCAATTAAAACAAAAAGGTTATTTGTCAAACAATTGCAATGTCTTATACAATTGGTTCAGACCAAGACTAATGTCATGTTTTCATAAGATACTCAAACATGTTTAATCGTTGGAGTTTAAAGTCTCAGATTTGATCCTTATCGGTTAAATGTTTTCATAAGCAAGTCACAATTCTCCTCAAAATCTTTCAAAATCAATTTAAATCTATAAGAGATCACAAATCTCAAATGACTTGAAAATTGTGATCAGGGGAGAATTTGTGATTTAAATTGGATTTAAAGCGATAATTCGACAAATGGTTTGTAAGTGATTAGCAAGCTCTCCTCCTACATGTGCCAAACGATTTCAAATTTTCCATGCACATGTTTGGGGAGCATCTATATCAAACCAAAAAGGATTGAAACGTGATTGATTTGTTTCAAAGTATAGGTTTTCCCTAATATGTGCAAAACACTTTCGAATCTCGATGCACATATTGAGGGGGAGCAACTTTTTGAAAACCATGTCCTTTCCCAAAAATATCTTTAAGTAAGTATGAAAAACACTAATTTTGATCGGGAAAGTGATGTAGATATTTTTTAGAAAATGTTAATCAAAGAAGTGAATTCTTCCTCTTGCCTCCATGTGCCAAAATGATTTCAAATATACGATGCACTTGTTGAGGGGGAGATTTTTTTTTCTTAAATATCAAAAACAATTCAGGTACAAAATGCTTTGATAATATATCACAAGTACCTGGATTGATTTTCAATTGGTTCCAATGGCAGAAGAACAATACCAAAAAGACCGATCAAATTTACTTTATGTATGAAGATATAAGGATGGTTAGATTAGGTATTCGTTCCCACGATCCCTTGAGAGTCGGAGGGATCTACCGAGGACAATCCACTAGATAGTGTAGAGTCCTTAGGTATATTGAAAAGGAGAAAATGAGAAATGGGAAGAGTGCCGATCGAGATTGAGCTAGAACTGGAATAAACCCAACAAGGTTCTAGTAATGAAGTCTCGTAAGCATGAAGGGGTTGAAGAATGAAAAGAATTGAATGTGCATAGGGTGAAAAGAAATAGCCCTCCATTTATTCAACCTTAGGCGTAAACGGGTTCAATACATATACTCTTGGTGGTTACCAAGGTAACACCCGTATTGAAGACAAGGCGTCATGGACCCAAAGGACGCACCGCACTAGAACTTCCCAAGCTACTCAAGTTCCTCTTAAAAGGACTTGTTTCATTCTCACGGGAACCTACATTATCTATCGACTTTCTCTTAGAGATTGTTGATATTGAAAAGGAGACCTCTCCCAAGTCTCCAAGATAGGAACCAAATGTGCAAATTGAGTCTAGAGCCACGAGATCATCAATAAATCTCATTAGGACCATCAATGGCGACTCTTTGTTTCACACAATGTGGAAAGAGAGAATATATTTTAAGAGTCCCACGATTATCCTTGTGGTATTGCGAACATCCGAGTGATATGCAAACATATTCACAATGAAGATGGAAAGCCTTCAGAGCCAATATCTAACAAGCTCTTGGTAGGTGGCATGTGAGATCTATTCAATAGATCAACCATGTGACAACCGACGAAACAATGGGGTGATTCAAATTTATGAATCAATCACCGTTCGAGTTATGGATTGGCGGATACCTTTGAAAAACCGGTCGTACAGCGTAAAATTCATTTTCTATGGCACATCGACCGTGCATCACGTTTCGAATATCAAAAGGTGTTTATGAATGAAAATTGATTTTCATATAAAACCTTCGTTGTATTGCGAAAATTCTTTCGATATGCAATACACGATTGTTGTTCAAATCATTTTAATCAATCGGTAAATCTCAATTTCTTTGGTTCACTCACTCCGTGTTGTCTTCTTTGAGACGTTCGATTTGAAAAGCTTGACTTGAGCGTTGCGAAATCTGTCGAGGGAGATTTTAGGAATTCTACGATCACGAGCGATGCTTGTACTCATCAGCGGGAACCGTGGGCGTGTACCTCAATTCAGCGAAAGTGATCAAAGACACTTCGTGCACTATTGCTAAGCTTGTATGCGGGTACATCCAATGTTTGCGGTGATCAAAATTGAGAGGTCAATCCATAGCCGCATGCTCACACAACACATTCATTTCCAAAGAAATCATGATAAGTGCATCAACGACTCACGATATTTACACTCCATGCTTCGCTTTCTGCGCAAATATCATGAATCAACTAAAGCTCCGATACTACGATGAGAAGAAATCATGATCCGAATGTGAGCATGTCGGTCCAATGTCACAACATCACATAATGTCAACACTACAAAGGAAGAGTCACATTTATGTAAGCGGATGATCTCAAAGCTGGCTCAAAACTCATCATCATGTGGATCAACTAAAGACCTCCACTTGAATTAACCAAACACGCAAAACATGAAGAATCAAAGACTACGGGCTACAGAGCAATGAACTTAAACAAGAATTCAAGAACAATCTTAATGTAATATTTGTTTGTACTCTATGTAATTTAAGGTGACCTCCCTTAGGGGGAGATTGTTAGGATTTAGAAAATCCAGTTATTAAAGTTTCGGTCACCTCAAGTATATGTAATCATTAGAAAGCTCGTAGTCGTAGTTATTTAACGTTAGTTAGTATTTAGTTAAGTAACACGTGAAGGACGGACGGTCTTTACCCTTGTATGCACGATCCGGCCCGTAGGTGGCGTTTTGTGTGGTACTATAAATACCCTCTACCTCCCAAGGTAGAGGGTTGGAGCTCATAATAAGATTTATCTTTCTCTCTCTAAGTTCTCTAAACCTCTAAACTTTCTCTCTCTAAAATCCTTAAAGTATACGCCCCATATAAACATGATTTGATGTGTATATGAAATCTTATATATTACAAAACGCCGGAGGTGTCAGTCGACAGCTGCCAAAACACCCTGCAAAGGAACCTGAAAAAAAAGAGTAAGGGATGAAGTGATGAAGCGTGGAAAAGGATGGGTCCTTAGGGAAGGATAAGAAAGAATGCTAGGGGCAATGAGTTATATCAGACAGTCCCTAGCTATCAAGAAGCTTCCCTTACAACGGCAAGCAACAAAGGATGCAAATTACATCTTCATCCTATTGTTGTTGCATCCTGGCCCCCAGACAAGCACACGTCTACCAGCCCAAGTAAATCAGGTTGGATACACTGAATGTAAGTTAAAGATGACCAGCTTGCGGGTGCCGGGATACGTATATTAAAGCTACTTCAACAGACTACACTTTCAAAAAGACGAAACTATCCGGAAAAGATCCTTGAAAGGTTTATCGCACTTGTTGTATGACCTACAACATCGCAAGCTCGCCGCTACAAAAGTAAAAGCATGCTTGGCGAGCATTCCAGCCCTTCAAGGAAAAATAAAAAGCTTGGTAGCTCCTCGGGAATCACCGTCAGAAGAGAGTGACAGGAGATTCCCCAAAGAAAAAGGGCAGCGAGGCAAGGAAAGGGTTCTAGCCCATAAAGGGAGCAAGAATACTTACAAAGGCGTTACCCACACCGGAAAAGCCGTGAAGATAACAAAGGCAACAACATGTTCGGCGAACAATTCTTTAAAGAAAATTACGACTATCACAGGCAAGACAACCCGTTGAGGACAATCGCTAAAATAGACGAGGAAACCTTCCGAGAAGCGAAGCCTCAATAAAAAATGATGCCCGTCATCACCAAAGTTACGAAAGAAGCAAGGCCCCAGTGGCCATAAAACTAAAAGTGGAAAGGGTAAGAAAACCTGGTAATAGGAAAATGTACAATGTATTTGAATTTACTAATTTTTGTAATTAATTTAGAAATATGTCAAATTAATAATAAGTGAAGACTAGCTACCTTCATTATTTTATTTTATTTTCCAAATAACTTCATTTTCATTAAGTGCATAAGACAACAAGCACAAAATTGGGCACGACCAAATATGTTATTCCGAATAACAAAGAGTTATCACGAATAACCAACGGTGAACAACGTAATCACCAAAGTACATAAGAGGTATTAAGCCCAATACTGAGAGGATAGACAAAATTATCCAAGACTATTACAAGCGTGCATATCCGTATAACGTTAAGCAATAGCACCGCACAAATAAAAAGAGATGTGCGTAAAGACTATTAACAACGTTCATATCCGTATAACGTTAAAATAGCAACGAAAAATAAAACAACAAACACAAAGTCTCGGAACATGCATATCAACATAAAGAAAAGGTAGTAGCATAAGCAAAGTAAAAGCACAACGTGCGTAAATAAAAACAAAAGGCGCACGCACTACCATGGGCATTACAAGAGAAGAAAAGATAAACATTATTCAAAGGGTACAAAACATCCGGAAAAATAAGAAAAACTAAGTCCGCACAAAGGCGGTCGCACTCACCGAGCCCGGATGAACAAAAGGATATCACTAACCTCGGGATGCGGATCATCCGCAACATCAAGAGCACTAGACCCCAACATCCTAATCATCAATGGAAAGGGGCCTCACGGGGACATTAGAGGCACTAGCAGGGAAGAAGCACAAGTGGCAAAAGTAGTATACACAAAACCAACTCACCGGTTGAAGGTACTTACACCCATAACATTGTGGGCGGACAAAGGATCAATGGAAGAACTATAAACATCGACAATGAGATGGCGAGCAAAGCGACAATGTGCTTCCTAACGACCGACTCTCTTCGAACTACTCCCAAAGAACGAGACAAAGAACTAGTGCCAACAATAGCACTATCATCGCTATCATAAACAGGAACCACAAGTCGCTCAAGATCGTCAGTAACTTGACAATCATAGGAGTATCCGCAGGAGATCCCTCAACACGAAGAAGATCCATAATCTCCGCAATACCAGCATCCTTGCTAGACTTAAGAGCGGAAAGTAAGGAAAACTCCACATCCGCAAGGGGCTTTCACTACGGAAAGATAATGAGCTTCCGTAGAAGGGTCATACGCAATGAGATCAACAAGCTCTATTTTCTCCTTACCATGAATAATACCATTGCTAAACCATCTTGCATACCATTAGTCAACAACCAACGCCGACTAGATAGCAAAGTAAGAAAACGAGGATAAAACTCCTCAGCAAGATGACTAGCCAGTGCATATAAGTCAGCAACAACCGAATCAACTTTCTCCATAAGTGCGGCTGACTTAGCATCCCGAATCTTACAAAGTTCTTCTTTCAAAGCATCGAGAGAAGAATCCGGTGCGAAGGTCGAACATGACTCCTCCAGGTGCGTGTCGCAAATAAAACAAATTCGAAAACAACGTAAAAAGGTAATCAAGCGGAACAACTAACCAAAAAGGCAAGAACGCACACCATCGGGAAGATTAGAATTCGAGATTTGAGAACAAGAACTTGACTCTCAAAGTGAGCGACTCATAATCTTTCCTTTCAAGAAACGACCAAGTGCGCTTACCTCAACCGAAGAGAATTTCGTTCTTGCTCAAGAGTAGAATTTTGACTCTTCAACGACATAAGCTCCATGATGATAAGTCACCGAGGATGTAACGGAAAGACAGTTCGGAAGAAGTAGCTTCAGTTGACTTTAGCCTTAAGGCGAAATCTCCTCATCCCTACTCGCCAACAAAGATAACAAGCGTTTTCGCTCCATCATATTATACTCCAAACGCAGACGGACCTCAGAACTAAAGCACACCTGTCGTGCCGCAGCAACATTAAATTCAGCAAGGAGACATTCATACCCCATCTCACGAACGGAGGAAAAGAAGTTAGGAGGGGCAAACTCACCCACCATAACGCGACATTCATCAACATCTTCAAGAAGCAAATTCTTGGTAACATTCCATTTTGGAACATGAACATCAGCTAAAGAACTGGAGTCCGAATCATCAGCAGTACAAATATCCCCAGCCGAGATATCAAAATCAGAAAGGTCATCAAGATTTAGATGAATACTACCGACAGGACGAAAACTGTCAGGAAGGGATGAAGGAACACCCGCTTGATCTTTCTCCTTCTCAACAAGAAGGACAGTAGTAACAACAGCATCCGTCACAACCGTGCGGAGAGTCATCAAAAACAAATAAAGAACAAAAGGTGAAAGGAAGGAAGAAAATAAATGAATCACGAAAATAAAAATAAAAAAGATAACAAACCTAGGGAAGAACCATCAAGGTGGAGCAAACCAAAATCATATTCGAGAGGCGTCCCAACTTCATGAATAGGAGTAATTGATAATGAAGGAGAAGAAGAAGAATGAATGGGCCAAGCATTCAAACAAAATTCAAGAGTGCGTGATTTTGAGCTAACAACTTCCGAATAGATTACGAAGACTTACCACCGATGAGGCCCTACCAAAATCATTGTGGTCGCTCCTCACTCTTTTAGGAGGGTGGACAAGGTTGGTGCAATCTTCTTTCTTTTCCTCCTAGAACCGGAAGCCACATCACTATTAGACACTAGAAGACCAGCCTCGAAAGTAGAATATTCAGGTTGCACAACGTCCACGAAATTATTATATGATCGAGAGGCCCCGGCTTCCGAACAGAAAACTCCATCACCATCATCAACAGAAGATGGAGGGGTAAGAGAAACGGTCCGGCTTTCGATTAATTTTAACAAAGGGAGCTCATTTTCCCCCAGCGGTCGAGTATCAACAATTAACTTCATAGGATCCTTCATCCTAACCAAAGATAGCAAATTCATCGCTGCAGAAAATGAAAAACATATTAGCAGGGGAAGAAATATAAATATGATATACCCACCCCGATTATCTTGATCATAGAACACATGGTAAGAATCCTCGCCCAAAGTGTAATTACGACTTAGCCCAACTAAACAAAGGAAAGGTTCTGGAAATTTGTGAAAAGAAGAAGCATTGGCAAGAAGGGAAGCAACATTTCCAGCATCAAACTCAGTATGCTTAGGAGTAGCATCCTTAGGAATGTTTCTCCCAACACATAAAGGATGAACAGTAGGACAAGCAAAGGAGTCAACCCAGAAGAAATGGTCATTCCAACTTTTAAGAGAATCAAGGGGTTTAGTATAGCAAATGCCAAAGCTATCAACTCGTTTACTAAAAGAAAGCCAACCATGTTTCTGAGACAAAACATAAAAACACCTAAATAGACCAACTGAGGGTTTGATGCCAAGGGCAAAACAAAGAATCTCAAATTGAGAAACTTTAGCAGCACCAATGACAGAAAGCTGCGATATATGGATGCGATAGTAGACAAGAATCGAAACAAGAAAAACAGACAAGAGGAGGTGGAAGTTAGAAAACTCGAAAAAACGAGTATATACACCAATCTTCCCATTCGGTGCTTCCCGAATAGTTTGGTCGGGTTCAGGAAATTCCGGATGTACAAATTGAGGAATCGAATATCCAATACAAAACGATCAAGCGTCTTTGCGGTAGTTTAGATTTCGCAGACTTAACGTACCATAACGGAAAAGAAAAAGAGTTAAGAACCTAACTGGACAAGGAACTTGGAAGCGGAGACAACCAAAGGTAAATTGGATCAAAGAAAGAGAGTAAGCGTTTGCAAGAGAAAACAAGAAAAGGAAAAAGGGTAAAGCAAAATAAATGGTATTTATACAAGCGGAATGGTGACTCCCAAGAAAAACCCTAAGGAAGGACACGTGCCTAAAAACGATCCGATCCAACGCCCAAGTCACAAACACAGGGGATAAGGATAGTAAAGACAAAGGGCCCACAAAGTCCAATCAACCGTAACATGGAAAGTCATTAACGGTCCACGTTGTAAAAACGCTTTCAAGAAAAAGCGTTAGAAAACGCTTCAAAGGTACGGAAGAAGAAGCGCCCGCCAAAATTAAGTCCGGTACATCCACCGCGCGACAATATCCGCACGCAAAGTGCACGTACGAACTAGGGGACTTGAGGACGTACTGATCCCTAAAGAAGAGGAACATTAGAAGGGCATTTCAAAAAGGCACCAAGAGAAAAGTGCTTAGTCAACTCAAGTCTAGTAACATCCACCGCATGCGACAATATCCGCACGCAATGCATATACTATACCGGGGACTTGATGACGTAGTATGTATAACAGCCCACCGGGCCTAATACATACTACTACACATCCGAGGCCCAGCCTAATAACGATAAAATAACTATAAACTCGGACCAACGGTAAGCCCAACGAATTGGCTATAGTATGCACTCTAAAGACGCATGCAAGATACATAGCGGATCGAGTCATCGGCGCTTGAAGGTATCTTGTGTCGTGATCCGCTGACAACACGGAGCCTTGTCCGACAAGAGTCCGGCCCCATGACCAACCACTATACGCGGTAATCGTGAAATCCTAGCAGTGGCCTCGCCTATAAAAGGGCTCTAATCCCATGCAACGCATAACAACTTTCTCTCATAATTACACACACACACATACTCTTACTCTCTCTCAAGAATGTGTACTTACTCACGCCGGAGTCTAATCGTGGGGTCCGTCCCACGATAAGGCTAACGGTTTACTCTTCTTGCGCAGGTAGGGGTGAGCGAATAAACCAAAACCAAAAGAACCGAACCGAAAATAACCGAAGCGAACTAATAACCAACCAAATTTGCTAAAACCAAACCGAACCGAACTACTAATTCGGTTCTCGGGTTGGTTATGGGTTCAACGGTTTGAACCGAAAGCGAATTCATATAAATATATATATTTTATATATATATATATATATATATATATATATATATATATATATATTATATATTGTTATGTATATTTATATATAAATAAATACTATTAAAGGTTATCATAATATAATAAAAACTTTTATTATTGAAATATATTTTTTGCTAAATATCTATGTAATTATTAAATTTTTTAAATAGTGAAATTGGGTTATTCGGTCAACCCAAAACAGAATTGATAAGGTTTTAAAGGTACCATTTGAGGGGTCGTTTAAGTCCTTATTTGATCACTTTTGTATCCGTTATTGCTTAATATCGTTCCTTTTCACTTTTTAGGTCTCTTGAAGGCAAAATCTTTGGAATGGCACTTATTTGGACGAAAAGGCGAATATATGAAGAAAATGGCCAAAGTCGAATCGAGACACTCAAAGTCTGCTGAAATGTAGGTGGCGTCGGTGTTAATTGCAACATCGTCGGAGGATTTTTGTGACGATCAAGAGCTAAAAATCCTATTTTCAAGTGACGACGTCGGGCTTTAAAGAGTAGGCCGTTGCTACTCGGACGGCCTAGATGCAACCCGCACAACGCCGGTGAAGAGGACGGCGTCCGGACATAAGGTGGCGCCGTCGCCAAAGGTTAACGTGGCCAAGGCGAAACCCTAATGACGGCGACACGGCGCCACGAAACATAAGGTGGCGCCGCATATGTAATCTTATATATAGAATCCGAATTTTTCGGTTTTAGAGAGTCTTTTGGAGTAAAAACCTAAAACCGAACCTAAGGTGTCTTGTACAAGATTTTAGGGTTTTAAACCCTATCTTACATCAAGATAAGTATTTACTTCATTAATTCAATTATGTTTTTGATTATTTGTGTGTATGCTTGCATGTTCTCCATGTCAGCTAATTTATTTGTGTGTTTGCTTAGGAAGTATGAAACTTAATTATTGAATATTGATTGCTTGTTTCTTATCTTAGTTGATCAATGATCTAGTAATGCGATAGGTCATTCGTTGTGTACTTAATGCTTGATTCATCTTTGTGAACCTTAGAATATGATTACACAGTAGTTGTAGGCTAAATTATCCAAAGAGTGCCTTAGAGTAAGAGTTTATCATCCCTAGTGGGTTTTGTAGCGAGACCCTTTGGTAAGTTCAAAGAGTTAGGGAGAAACGCACACCCTACAACTTTAGACACACAACGCAACTAAGAATAAGGACGTGACAACTCAACCATCAATAGGAGATAATTAAGGAGTAGTATAACCTAAGTAAACACATCTTTAAACTATCATACGAGCACACATTAATTAGACATAGACTCACAACCTTAGTTTAGATAATTAGATAATAGTAGATTAATCGGTAGAAATACCAACCCCAAATCCAATACCCGAGATTCGTACCTTTCCATTTCATAAAATATAAAATACAAAAATAATCTTCCTCAACCTTAACCTTAGCGTAGTAACTTCTTACTAGCATTCCTATTCCCTAGAGAACGATATCAATACCCGTGGCTTACCCTAATTACTACACTACAACGATTAGGTTCATCGCCTGGGTGTTATAAAACTTGCTCAAGAAAGGAAGTTTCCTTGACCCGAACGACGCGTGTGGCGTTATCAAGTTTTTGGCGCCGTGCGGGAATAGAATAGCTAGTTAGTAGTCCACCTCGTTAGGTTCTTTGCTTGATTCCTATCAAGTAAATTTTCTCATTTTAGCTTTCTCTTAGTCTATCCCCTTCTTCGTGACCTTTGTTGCGTAACCATTTTCATTAACTATTCCGTTAGCGTTATGGAGAACGCTAACCGCCAAAACTATCACCCAATCAACGAAATCCACTACATAATCTACCCTTTCCACTCCAAAATGAGATCTTGAGGTTCGGCAATATCATGATGAATCCTTTCACGAGGCGTGGACTCGAATTAAATATTTATTACAAAAAGTCCTTTATCATGGTATTGATTTCTGTTTCCACTACAATTCTTTTACACTCGTATCGCCCACGAAACCCAAAGGAGACTTGACTATGTAGCGGATGGGGATATTTGGGGACGTGGTGTTCGAAATGCATGGGAAACCTTTGAGATTCACGATTTAGAAGTGGAACATGGGACCCAAAAAGCGAATCTTTAGACCTATTTTCAATTTGGAAACTTGATTCGGAAAGGTTGTTTAGGAAGGAGATTATTAGAGTTGAGGTACCAAGG
The DNA here is from genome assembly GCA_022545495.1 of Chrysanthemum lavandulifolium. Taxonomy (NCBI): domain Eukaryota; kingdom Viridiplantae; phylum Streptophyta; class Magnoliopsida; order Asterales; family Asteraceae; genus Chrysanthemum; species Chrysanthemum lavandulifolium. The sequence continues at coordinate 48,622,377 of CM040238.1, read as the reverse complement.
TGCATGTCATGGTTAGGCGCTACCACGGTACAAAATGAATACATAGGTGATCTTGATAAGATGGAGGATGAGTAGAAAATCCAATCCCATCGAGATAACCCACAAGTCCTACCATCACTGAGGAACACACATCGCCTATAACTTACGGAAGAAGTAGAAGAGACTATAGGAACCCCGATTGTAGAACCTTTGGACCAAACGCCACTAGGGAATATAGGTTTAGATGCTTGTTGTCATGACCTCTCTCTTAGTCCTAGGAAAGTTCCTAATTTTGATAAAACGGAGCCTCAACCAAAAACCTTACCCAATTTTCCGTCTTTAGATGTGAATCTTGGAATTGAATTAGGCCCCAATCCACCCATCAAAATAAATGATTCGGGTAGTTGCTTGATAAAGGTGGTAGACTCTAAGCCATGTAGAGTGGAAGCTAATATAGGAGTAACCCATGACCTTACACACTTATATCACCCATTCATGGTTGATAACAAGAAACACTATGGGTTTAAACCGAGTTTATTAGGTCAAGATGGATCCTTAACTAAGAATCTTTTGAAGTTGATAGAAGATGATCCATTTTTAGGAGAGAGATTTGATTCACCCGCTACACCATTAGGTAAGGTTATAATGAATGGAGCACACTCCTTTGAGCATATAAATCACCCATCACCCTCTCCTCACGTAGCAAATTTCCACCCTAAGGGTGTGTATTGTTACTATCACCCGCACTTAAACTTAAGTGTAGGGAAAACCTCCCCTTTATCCGTTAAATAAGGGTAGAGTCAGGCTCGTGACTCGAACAAAAACAAGCGCTTCTTGGGAGGCAACCCATGTGTATTTGTTTTTCATTTTTGTTTGTGTGTCGTGTATCTTTTATTGATTGTTTATTCTCATGTTTGAATTTGTAAAAACGCTTTATTTTGTCTTTAACCTCGTCTTAATTACATATAAAGGTATTTTACATAAGGGATAAGTGTAGGGAGGATTACACGTTTTCAAAAAAGCGTGAACATGAGAATTACAATTATTTAAAAGATATACATGTGTGTTTGTTCGAGTCAAATGCTTGTATCGAGTCATAATGGATGTTTTGCGAAATTTTTCCATATTCTAAAGATGTCAAATTTTCGAATTTTTTCCGTAAAATCGCACCGCTTTTTGTCGGGGATAACCGACGGCGTCAGATTGCAACGACGGCGTCGGGAAGGAGTAAAACATCGATTACTTTTTCTCGTTTCTCGAGCTACTTATAAATTTTGGAATTTTCAGTCTTAATTTTCTTAGAAATTGTAAACATCCATTCCACAAGCATTATATCCTAGTTTAAATCGAGTCTTATATATATTATTACCGCCGATTTTACGAAGGTTTCGCTTTGTTTTCTTCAAGTGTGCAGGTTTAGTTTGTCGAGAAGAAGTTACATAAGATTGGAAGGAACTTTTCACGCAATAATTCTTCTTGAAAAGGATTTAACCACCACTTTACACGGATCCTACCGAGCTAATCGGGGAGTATTAGTTTCTTTCGTTTTAATTACCTTCCATTATCATAACTTTGATACATTCGGGAACATTGGGGACAATGTTCGGTTTAAGTGTAGGGAGGAAAATAAAGCGGAACTTTGAAACTATGCTTATCCTTGATTATTTGCTTTGTCCAATTGCATTTGCGTAATAAACCATGAGAAAATGTCGGTTAGGGTAATTTTGGCACCAAATTTAAATTTTTTCATGACATATAGGAGTGGGCCATTAGTCTTAACAAAAGCGTCTCACGGATAGGAAGTTGCATGACTAGCACAAAAACCCTTTACCACCCAAATTCCACCCAAAATGTGAGGATCGCCCTTAGATTAGTAGGAATTAAAGCAATCATCTTCAATGCTTAGAGTGTGAACTGGTAGTATATTAGATTCTAGAACTTGTTTTGTGATGCATTCCGAGATCGCAAGTGACGCTACACTTGTGTAGTTAGGAATAACTAAATGATAAGAGGCATTAGGATAACCCTTGTTTGATACCCGTAATATAATTACTTCTTCCACATCGGTTGAGTAATTCCCCACCCTTTTCGTTATACTCATCTTTAGTACACGATACCCTAGTTAACCCTCGGATCCTATCATTTTCGCGGTTCTCGTGATGTTTGGTTTTTCCGAATATCAATGAAGAGCATTGTTTACACCCCCCCCCAAATATACACCCAAATCGCCTTAGCCTACCCCTTATGCACTCACTTTTAGTGCAAATGTTTGTTATCACCCTAAACCCTTAGTTCAATTATCTAGTTGCTTGCATGAGTTGCTAAGTCGAGTCATATCCTTTGTATACAGTTTTGGGACGATTGGGATTCATGGGAAAAGTTAAAGTTTATGAAATGACGGGAAGGGAACGTTAAATTCAAAATTCCCTTTGTTTGCGTAATAATGTACCCCAAGTGTTTTGATCTTTTCAAATTCGGGTCAAATTAGTGTTAGACTAATAAAAACTCAAGTGTAGGGATGTGCCTATAAATCCCTATCATTTTGATGTTACCATAGAGGATGGTAGAGTAAAAGTGTATGAAAAAAAAAAAAAAAAAAAATCGAAAAAAATAGAAAAGAGAAATAGAAAAAAAATATAGAGTGTAAAAAAAAAAAACAACAACAACATACGGGCTACCATCCTACATCTATCCTTTAAATTTATGTTTGTTTATTTCGTTACCTAGAGTTTTAGAGTGTCGAGTCTTGGCTTAGCAACGCCATTCTTCGTATGCATTTAACATAGAGATTTTGACTTGCCACCACTAAATAGCTTATCCCACCAAACCCTTGTTTCCCTACCGTAAGCCTAACATTACAACCCTTTAAAAGACCTCTTTGATAGTCTTTCCTAGGTGCTTCAAAGCGAGGAGGTTTGATCTATTATCAAGCCTATGGTAATCTATGTACTAGGACCGTTAATGAGTGTTTATCTTCCATTTCCTATTTGTTATATTTCATATATACACCCGAGAGAGATGAGTATCCAAACACCCCATGTGAGGTGCTAGTATGTAATTCCGTGCTTGTTATGACTTTTATGGGCTTATATGTGTTGTGGACCGCTTTGAATTAATGCTTCATGACCCCTAACTTATAAATTAATTGGCTTAAAGCACATTTGCTTGAGGACAAGCAAATAACAAGTGTAGGGATATTTGATAAGGTTTTAAAGGTACCATTTTGAGGGTCGTTTAAGTCCTTATTTGATCACTTTGTATCCGTTATTGCTTAATATCGTTCCTTTTCACTTTTAGGTCTCTTGAAGGCAAAATCTTTGGAATGGCACTTATTTGGACGAAAAGCGCGAATATATGAAGAAAATGGCCAAAGTCGAATCGAGACACTTAAAGTCTGCTGAAAGCAGGCGGCGGCGTCGGTGTTAAGTGCGACACCGCCGAGGATTTTGTGACGATACGGTGGCAAAACCCTATTTTCAAGTGACGACGCCGGGCTTTAAAAGAGTAGGCCGTTGCTACCGACGGCCCAGATGCAACCCCAGACGACGTCGAGAAGTCAAGAGGACGGCGTCACGGACATAAGGTGACGCCATCGCAAGATTAACGTGGCCAAGACGAAACCCTAATGACGGCGACACGGCGTCCACGAAACATAAGGTGACGCCGTCGCATATGTAATCTTATATATAGAATCCAATTTTTCGGTTTTAAGGAGAGTTTTTGGGTGAAAACCTAAAACCGAACCTAAGGTGTCTTGTCAGTATTTTAGGGTTTTAAACCCTATATTACATCAAGATAAGTATTTACTTCATTAATTCAATTATGTCTTTGATTATTTGTGTGTATGCTTGCATGTTCTCCATGTCCGCTAATTTATTTGTGTGTTTGCTTAGGAAGTATGAAACTTAATTATTGAATATTGATTGCTTGTTTCTTATCTTAGTTGATCAATGATCTAGTAATGCGATAGGTCATTCGTTGTGTACTTAATGCTTGATTCATCTTTGTGAACCTTAGAATATGATTACACGAGTAGTTGTAGGCTAAATTATCCAAAGAGTGCCTTAGAGTAAGAGTTTATCATCCCTAGTGGGTTTTGTAGACGAGACCCTTTGGTAAGTTCAAAGAGTTAGGGAGAAAGCATACCCTACAACTTTAGACACACAACGCAACTAAGAATGAGGACGTGACAACTCAACCATCAATAGGAGATAATTAAGGAGTAGTATAACCTAAGTAAACACATCTTTAAACTATCATACGAGCACACATTAATTAGACATAGACTCCCACAACCTTAGTTTAGATAATTAGATAATAGTAGATTAATCGGTAGAAATACCAACCCCAAATCCAATACCCGAGATTCGTTCCTTTCCATTTCATAAAATATAAAAATACAAAAATAATCTTCCTCAACCTTAACCTTAGCGTAGTAACTTCTTACTAGCATTCCTATTCCCCAGAGAACGATATCAATACCGTGGCTTACCCTAATTACTACACTACAACGATTAGGTTCACCGCCTAGGGTGTTATAAAACTTACTCGAAGAAAAGGAAGTTTCCTTGACCCCGAACGACGCGTGTAGCGTTATCAAGAACCGAATAAGAATTTAACCGAACCGAATCGAAAACCGAATTTGAATTTGGTTCGGTTCGGTTCTCGGGTTGACCTAAATTTTTTTTAACCGAATTAACCGAACCGAACTAACCGAATAACCCGATAACCGAACCGATCAACACCCCTAGCGCAGGGAAATCAAACTACTTGGATTAGTACAAGATCAGCCCATTAGAAGCTTGTTGGCCCAGTCCGGCAAGCTACACTCTCGGCCATTACGACCCGTCACACTTTTTGTACTAACACAATCATACACGACTTTCTTTCTTTCTTTTTTCTTACCTTCCTTTCCACACGTTTCTTTCACAAGTCGTATAACACTCATGCTTTTCCCTCCTCTATTTTATCTCCATACCGAAACCCTAACGCTCTGTTCTCAAGTCTAAAATTTAAAGAAGGGAAGGGGATGGGATGGGAAGGGCAAAGTAGGGGATGGGATGGGAAGAAAGTGGTTATTTATTTTTGTGTTCTTGAGTTTTTTTTTTTAAGTAGCAAGGAAAGGAAAGGAAGCTACACAAATTACCTATATACCCTCATTTATATATTTAAATGCACATTGGAAGAAGACTATGATGTATTAGATGTCTCTCCTATTAAAGCCGTTAATGACTCAAAATTTTGATGAGGTATGTCAAAGTTTAAGATATTATGGTTTAATTTTTGAAATTTATCTAATTGACTTTGGTGTGTGACCTACCACATGTTATACCTATTTTTCATGTATATCTGTAAAGCGGCATTGTATAAATTTTCCTTGGGTATGACAGTTGGCAAGTACAACAAATTACATTAAACTGAAGAAGGAATGTAGGCTTAAAAAGTCAAGAATTGATAAATTCTTAAACAAAAAAAAATTCACACCGGTACATATTCAAAGCTAGCGAACATAAACTCAAAAAGTACGTAGTCATATCTAGCAAACATAAACTCAAAAAGTACGTAGTCATGTCTAGCAAACATAAACTCAAAAAGTACGTAGTCATGGCTAGCAAACATAAAATCAAAAAGTACTTATTCAAAGCTAGCAAACATAAATGAAGCGAACATCACCATCCACCAAGAACACAACCGAACAAGCTTTATTCACCGTCTTTTCCCATCAACATTTTCGGATAAAACAATCATCGCCATAGGAACACCAAATAGTCCACGTGTTTTGTCCGGATGTTCCAAAGAAAACATATACGTGAGGTGTATCTCTTCGCGAAGAAGACCAAGGCACTGCAACTCTTCGTAAATTTGCGCCTCAGTATACACATGTGGGCGAGAGTTTTCAATTACCTTATAACAAGTAGATAACGACAAGATCAATATAATATATATAAACAATATACTACTACTAATCTATATTCTAAATAAACCAAGTACCTTAGAATTCCTGTCTAGAGCATGGACTATATCTGCAAGAGAGTCCGCAATCTTACTTTTTATTGGATCCTCTTCATCAGCTTTTCTTTTTTTACTCTTTGATTTAGTTGGTAGCTTATCTGATTGTGGTGTTGGTGATGTAATATGGACATCATCACTAGTGTTGAAATTATCTAAAGTGACCCCGTTGTTCTCACAAAAGGGATCAATTTCTTCAATTGTTTCTGATTGCTGGTCATTGTTTAGTTGCTTTCTTTTCTCTTTAGCAGTTAGAGCACAAGCACCTGTAGCTCTATCTTTTGCCCACAAAGCATACATGTCATCGTAACATTTAACTTTTTTATTCTTCAAATCGTAAGCATCAGGATTGTCCTATACATTACACATAATTAGAAAAAAAAATTAATAATTTCACATGAATTAGATAGAGCATACCTTTTTGAGTGCTTCCCACACCTCATCTTCAACCTCAATTAACTTGGTACTTGGGTTCCATGCATAGCCACTCAATGAAACGCCTTTAAAAACATCATGAAACTGGGTAAAGTACTTTTTGTTAATACAAATAAGCCGTAAAACGTTTATTTATATTTTACGATCTTCTAATGTTTTGTCGATAACAAACGTAAAATCATGTTAACGAAACAAATAAAATACGTAAATGGTTTGAACTAATAGTTTCTAACATATTCACATTTTCACATAAAACACTAAAACAAGTATAAGTGATTTTATGATTTAGTAATACATATGTACAACAACTAGTGTTTACATATTTGGGTAAAATATACACATAACTAGTATGTAGTATATTGGGTATTATAAATGGGTAGAAACTTAAGTATCACAACCCATTGGGCAAATACATTGAATGTAGTTGGGTACAACTCAAAGCCCATAACCCATGGATCTTGACCCATAACCCATTGCATGACATCATGCTTATATCATACATGGATAATATCCATAAGACCCATGGATCAACCCATACCCAGTGACTAAGTGCATTGCACTCAAAGATACATTGTATCTAGCCAAAGATCCATGGTTCAACCCATGACCCATGACCCATAACAAAATACCCATGGGCAAAGAGGCGTTCCACGGATCCCTAGCTTAACGCTAGACGGATCCCTTGTGGAAGGATCCGTGGGATCCGGGAAGCAGAGGATTTTTCCTCTATAAATAGTGAGCCATTTCTTCATTATATCTCACCCCTTTCCAATACACTTTCTCCCCGAGTTAAATCTCACTAACCTTAGATCCAAGAGATCTATGTTTGTAGTTTTGTTTTGTGTGATCTTCTAGGTTCCTCTTAAAGGCAAGATCACCACCTTTGAAGTCGAGCAAGCTCAAGTCCATGAGTTGCCATGCTTCCTCATCATCAAGGCTATTGAAGTCCTCTTGTTGATGATCTCTTTCTTTCTTCAAAGAAGTGTAGTGTTGAAGACATTAGTGAAAGATGTCTCAAGTGTCAAGGCGAAGATATTAGTGAAGGGTATCTATCGTCTATAGGATAAGCACTTGTGGTAGGTGCTTAGAAGTCAAGACAAGAAGCATTAGTGAAAGGTGCTTAGAAGTCAAGACTTGAAGCATTAGTGAAAGGTGCTTAGAAGTGAAGACACAAGACATTAGTGAAAGGTGTCTTGTAGATCTAGTCAAAGGCATTAGTGAAAGGTGCCTTAGATGTACATTCGATATGGTGTGTTTCGATGTACTAGATAGACTAGCATTAGATCCAAGGATATTGATGTCCTTGATGATGTTGTAAAGGAGTAGATCTCCTTTGGGATTAGTCGTTGGTGTAGTGTGGTAGTAGTTCCTCCATTGCAATGGAACTAGGTGCTTAGCCTAGTACCTAATAAAGGGTAGGCGACGTTGTGAAGGTGTAGTTCACCTTGGTGTGAAAGAACTAGGTACTTAGCCTAGTACCTTATAAAGGGTAGGCGACGTTGTGTAGGTTTGGTTCACCTTGGGTGAAAGAACCGGTGGTTAGCCTAGCACCGAAAAAGGGTAGGCGACGTTGTGAAGGCTTCTCCGCCATAAGGAGATTGGTGTAGTGTTTACAAACTCTCGAGTAGGTGACTCGGGAGTGGAGTAGGGCAAGGAAGGTGTCCTTGTAGGCGAACCACTATAAATACTCGCGTTGTGGTTTTGTGCTTCTTACTCTTATCTTTTCATTACATATCTTTATATGCTTGTTTATCAACATCCAACACACACAACCAAATAGATTGACATAAGTCGATCTAAATAGTTTAAAAGGAAGTTTTAATTGGTAAAACTATTCAACCCCCTTCTAGTTTTCCACAATTGGCATCAGAGCTTCGTTACCAAGTTTCTTGAAGTATATTGTACTTTAAAAACTTGATACGATCCATGGTTAATTGAAAACTACAAAGAAAGTTTTTTTTAAACAAACACCATGTCTTTTAAAACTATATGTTTGGATGTTGATTTGATAACAACATTTTTCTTATTTATTTTCATTTAATTGCACTAATCTTCTTTGTCATGTTGATTAGTCAAAGCTCATACCCACCAAGCTTTAGGAGTCGCTTGGTAACAAGAATACCTTCCTTAAGAAGGTATCTTAAACGCAAAGGAGCGGGAATAGTCTAAGTGACACTTGTTGTGTCATTTGTAAAGACATTCCTAAGTGCGCTAGAGGTATGTTTTTCTTTTTACTTTGCTTGATAATTAAGTATACCCATTTAGGTATTTATATGATTATCTTTTGTGCAATTACATGTTTTACATGAAGCTTCATTAGGAAGCCTTTTTCTCACATACGTGTTTTATTTCTCGTCTAAAGTCGTGGTATATAAAACTTATGTTTTGTTTCTTTTAATCCAATAATAAAACAAAACACGAATTTCAAAAATTCCTCCTTCCCTATAAAAACTCCCACCGTCGACCATCTCATCAAACCCTCACTTTTTCAAATCTTCCAATTTCAAAAATTTCCTCTCTTTCAAAAACTTCATCTTCCTCCTCATTTCATCTCAACCGAAACCAAGAAGATCCGTCATCAACATGGTTTACATCGCACTCGTGCTCATCGCCCTAACACTCATCGCACTTGTGTTCCCTATGATGAAGTTCACATACGGAGACATTTACTTTGTGTTGTTAATCTATATTGGGGTTATATACCCAATCCTTTGTATCATCCTTAGTATTGAAATGCAATATTATTAATCTAGTTTATCTAGGTTACTATTATGTGTTTATCATTTCTTTTGATTTATATGTTTTATATTTTTCGTGATACATTAGAGGTCATGTATGCATGCTAAAAGAAAATGTAGGATAAAACATACTTCGTGGTATAAAAGCGTAAAACCTATGCTTTTATCAAATCATTTACATTACTACGGATCCACGGATCCGGAAGATATACTAGCGGATCCCTTTTGTAAAGGAACCGTGGGATCCGTATTCTTGAAAAAGCAGTTTTCATGCAAGATTAAAACCACTATCTTTCTAAAAGTAATAATCCACTAGAAAATCAAAACCTTAAGTAGTTGGAGTGTTAAAACCATTGTTAATAAAAATCTAGTAAAACATTAGATAATCATAGGTTGACCACAAACACCTCTTTTATTAACTTATCATTTCTATAGGTTCAACCATGACGCATGAATATGAGTTTGATTTTTCACTCACAAGCGTCTACACTCCAAACATATCTCTTGAACCCAACACACCTGGCAATCATGTCCGTGGGTTCAACAATCTCGAAACCCGTCACTTCCATGAAGGACGTATTGTAGACACCTCTCTACAATTCGAAGAAGGTATCAATACCTCCTTCCGAGCCATAGGACTAGAATGTCTTCTTGAAATCAACGAGAAGATATGTCCAAGGTTCATAATGGAATTCTTCCGTCAAGTCGAACTCGTTCGTAACGAGGATCGCTCTCTATCTCTTTGGTTTTATATCAAAAACCAAAGTTCATTCTAACCCTTGGGCCTTTTGCTCACATCCTCCGGATTCCTAATCATGGACAATGTGCCTTCACCGAAGATTGGTCTCTTGATTCTCTCTTCAACTTTCGTGAAGAAAATAGTCCATATTGTTCACACATACCCTCTCCGGAAGATTTAAATCGCATAATATGCAAACCTCGACCATATTACTCCGATCCAAACATTATTTTACAAGGGATATCCGAGAAGAGTACAAGCCTCTTGCACTCATCCTACGTGAAAATGTTTGGAGTCTTAGGAAATCGAGAAATTCTTCCCGCTTGTTGTGCTCACATGTTGTCTTGTTTGCTAACACAACAACCATACAATCTCGCCTATTTCTTTGCAAGGCGAATTGTAAATCTTCAAAGCTCCAAGAACAAACTCATCCCTTATGGAATGTTCTTGACGCCTCTACCATAATGTTATGCACTTCCATCCTCAATTTCAAAGTCCGTTATGCGTGCTTGTGAACAAGATGATGGAACCGCTAAACATATCTCTCATGAAGACTTTCTTCATTCTTGACTCCACCAACACTCATCAATCACATAATGATCCTCCTAGCGAAAACACTCAAGAAACATAGTAGTATTCCAAAATAGGATCAATTCTCTTGTATTCGTGCTTTATCAATGTAATCCAATTTCTTTCATGAAATAAAACATCTTACATTTGATATCTTAGTATTAGAACTCCTTTTAGACTAACCTTGAGATATAATGCATTGTCAAGATCATTGCATACCTTTAGTAAAGGTTCGCTGAGCCAGATGGACGGATCCCAAAGTTTGTGTTAGCGGATCCCTTCACTTAGGGAACCGTGGGATCCGCAAGCAGAAAATGCAATTGCAAGCATTATATTTCAAAGATATCCTTAGAACACCTCACACTAATCTAAACATAGTATCTTAAGGCAAATTAAGTCCTTATCAAGATAGGTTGATCCTTCCTACTCACACACCTAGATCACACTCTAAAAGCGCTTGTAGATCTACCGTTTCATTTTAATCCATTACTCTTCCGCTCTCAAACTCACACTTCATTTTTACTTGATCCTCACATCTAGTCTTAGAAATCTTTCGATTATGACAAAATTGATCATAAATCATCCTCACCTCAAAATTGATCAAAGTTGATCAAAATCTAGTTTTCCATCTCAAAACCTTTAGGATATTTTCCAAAACACATCCTAAGTCACAACCTGATCTCTAGGATCATTTAGCTTCAATTGACACTCTCATCTTTAGTGTCATCCTTGCTCATTCATTGGTACTCATGAAAGTTCCAAATCCTTCCATAAATAACAATCATTAGCTACATCATTCATTACCTTCAAGTACTCAAGCACCCTTCATTTAAAACACTTAGGAAGACTGAAACACTCAAGATGTTATAGGTCTTAGATCTTAGAAACATCATTTCCACTCTTTCATAATTCTCGAAAGCGGATCCCTAGGATTAGCCTAGACGGATCCCTACGAGGAGGGAACCGTGGGATCCGGATGACGCTTTAGGTCAAATCTTGCTAAAACAATCATTTCAACTCATCTTCCTAACTCAAACACTCCATCTCATCTTAAATGAGTTCCTAGATCGATGCAACCTCGAAGTTGACTCTTGTGCATGTTAATCATCACATTCTAATGAATCCTAGTGGCTTAAGGCTTAAATGCACTTGCCAATTCTCTTGGTTTATAAACCACTTTGTTAGGACCTCCATAGTCATCACTCTCATCCTAACTTTCAGCTCTTGCAACCTCTTGAAATCATCTCATCATGAGGAAAACCCCAAGTAGTAACTTATCCACCAAAGAACCACCCATGAAAAAGGCTCGTGTTGTACACGAAATCTCTTCAACCGAATCATCTCCGGTCAAGCCAACAAATGATAGAATCCTTCATCATCCAATCAAACCAATTCCTAAAAGGATAGTACCCACAAAACTACCTATGCCAAACACCACCATACCTCCTAGGCCAAACAATATCATCTCCACTAAACCATCACCATTGATTCCTAGAGCTATCTCATTTACATCCCCTCTATCATCACCACACCTCTACAACTTAGAGGACTTGCCTCCTAGGCCGTCTCATCCACTTCCGCCGACAACATTCTCCTCATTAGGAGGAATAATGGTTCAAAATCAAGGTGTTGAGTCAACACTTGCTCCGGCTTCCTTTTCGCCGTTTCCATCATATAATCCCATTTGGATTATGAGAAATCATCAAAGTCAACCACCCGACCATATGGAAGTTGACACTTCTTTACCACCACCATCATTCTTGGTTGAGTCATTCTCAAATGCACCTCCACCAATCCCTCCATCGTTTGAAGCTCCACAAGCCGCTTCACTTGATCCTTCGAATCAAGCCATTTCATTTCATCCACCACCACTACCTAGCCATGACAAAGATTGCTATCATTGTCAACATGTTGAAAGTTTGATACATGAAGTGCGAGAAGACCAACGTTTCATGTTCTATCATCTCCTCGAGCGTTCGACGAGATCAAACCTAAACAAAACTTGAGCTAGAAGATTTTAGTGGTGTCCTAGCATCAAGCGTTAGTTGGTCTAGAAATTCCTAGTCATGTATTTTCTATTTTCTTAGTTTTTAGAGTCATGTATATCATAACTCTAGTTTTATTAAATGGATATTACATGCTACTTGTTATTTTGTTGAGCATATGTATTCATATCTCATTTATGTGATAACATTACTTGTTATATCACCTTTCTTGATTTTAGTCATCACCAGACGGATCCTCTCGATTGCCTGAGCGGATCCCTACTAGGAGGGAACCGTGGGATCCGTGAAACAGAAACTATTTTCCTACTAACTTGAACCACATTTGCGGAAATTGTGAATTATACTTGTTTTCTAACCCTTGTTTTGCAGTTATTCAATTAACACATGAAGAATTTGACACCCTAAAGCTAGGGGAGCTTGGTGTCAAAATAATACGTTGCAAAATTACTTGCAACCTTAGATTTATATTTCATGACTTCCCGTTGCAAAAATTGCAATCATCTAGGGGGAGCACACCCGTCACATAGACGTAATCTTTTGCAAAAGTTAGTTGCAAATGAACTAGATTAGAATTAGTTTCTTGACGCCCTTACTTAGGGATGGACTCGTCAAGGGGGAGTAACGACGAGATCCTTTCCCGTTACTTGCTCTCTACTTCTTTTTACTCTTATTTCTTTCACATGTTTTTTTTTAAAAAAAACGATGTGTTGCTTTTCTTCAAACACTTTTTGTTTCGACAAAAAGGGGGAGAAGAAAGTAAAAACTACAAATTCAAACGTTTACGAATTTTAGCTTTTCCTTAAAATAATTTTATGTTTTGTCATCAACAAAAGGGAGATTGTTAATACAAATAAGCCGTAAAAGCGTTTATTTATATTTTACGATCTTCTAATGTTTTGTCGATAACAAACGTAAAATCATGTTAACGAAACAAATAAAATACGTAAATGGTTTGAACTAATAGTTTCTAACATATTCACATTTTCACATAAAACACTAAAACAAGTATAAGTGATTTTATGATTTAGTAATACATATGTACAACAACTAGTGTTTACATATTTGGGTAAAATATACACATAACTAGTATGTAGTATATTGGGTATTATAAATGGGTAGAAACTTAAGTATCACAACCCATTGGGCAAATACATTGAATGTAGTTGGGTACAACTCAAAGCCCATAACCCATGGATCTTGACCCATAACCCATTGCATGACATCATGCTTATATCATACATGGATAATATCCATAAGACCCATGGATCAACCCATACCCAGTGACTAAGTGCATTGCACTCAAAGATACATTGTATCTAGCCAAAGATCCATGGTTCAACCCATGACCCATGACCCATAACCAAAATACCCATGGGCAAGAGGGCGTTCCACGGATCCCTAGCTTAACGCTAGACGGATCCCTTGTGGAAGGATCCGTGGGATCCGGGAAACAAGAGGATTTTTCCTCTATAAATAGTGAGCCATTTCTTCATTATATCTCACCCTTTCCAATACACTTTCTCCCGAGTTAAATCTCACTAACCTTAGATCCAAGAGATCTATGTTTGTAGTTTTGTTTTGTGTGATCTTCTAGGTTCCTCTTAAAGGCAAGATCACCACCTTTGAAGTCGAGCAAGCTCAAGTCCATGAGTTGCCATGCTTCCTCATCATCAAGGCTATTGAAGTCCTCTTGTTGATGATCTCTTTCTTTCTTCAAAGAAGTGTAGTGTTGAAGACATTAGTGAAAGATGTCTCAAGTGTCAAGGCGAAGATATTAGTGAAGGGTATCTATCGTCTATAGGATAAGCACTTGTGGTAGGTGCTTAGAAGTCAAGACAAGAAGCATTAGTGAAAGGTGCTTAGAAGTCAAGACTTGAAGCATTAGTGAAAGGTGCTTAGAAGTGAAGACACAAGACATTAGTGAAAGGTGTCTTGTAGATCTAGTCAAAGGCATTAGTGAAAGGTGCCTTAGATGTACATTCGATATGGTGTGTTTCGATGTACTAGATAGACTAGCATTAGATCCAAGGATATTGATGTCCTTGATGATGTTGTAAAGGAGTAGATCTCCTTTGGGATTAGTCGTTGGTGTAGTGTGGTAGTAGTTCCTCCATTGCAATGGAACTAGGTGCTTAGCCTAGTACCTAATAAAGGGTAGGCGACGTTGTGAAGGTGTAGTTCACCTTGGTGTGAAAGAACTAGGTACTTAGCCTAGTACCTTATAAAGGGTAGGCGACGTTGTGTAGGTTTGGTTCACCTTGGGTGAAAGAACCCGGTGGTTAGCCTAGCACCGGAAAAAGGGTAGGCGACGTTGTGAAGGCTTCTCCGCCATAAGGAGATTGGTGTAGTGTTTACAAACTCTCGAGTAGGTGACTCGGGGGTGGAGTAGGGCAAGGAAGGTGTCCTTGTGGCGAACCACTATAAATACTCGCGTTGTGGTTTTGTGCTTCTTACTCTTATCTTTTCATTACATATCTTTATATGCTTGTTTATCAACATCCAACACACACAACCAAATAGATTGACATAAGTCGATCTAAATAGTTTAAAAGGAAGTTTTAATTGGTAAAACTATTCAACCCCCTTCTAGTTTTCCACACTTGGATTTCTTTTCGAACTATATCACCAATGGGTTGCTTAATATATTGTTCTTCTAAAGATATTATTGCATTCGAACCCTATGAAAATGTTTACTAGTGGTGATATGGATCGACGATATAACCAAGAGACAAAACGGGTTCTAAAATCATTCCCTACTATATGCGTAAATCTAGCA
This sequence comes from Chrysanthemum lavandulifolium, assembly GCA_022545495.1. NCBI lineage: Eukaryota > Viridiplantae > Streptophyta > Magnoliopsida > Asterales > Asteraceae > Chrysanthemum > Chrysanthemum lavandulifolium. The sequence continues at coordinate 48,607,125 of CM040238.1, read as the reverse complement.
ACTTGTTCCTCAACCGACATACTGTTGGGTTTGTGAAGACCACATTCATTTTGTAACTTATCACACAATAATTTAAAGGCTTCCACACTCATCGAATTATTTCGATTGTTGTTATTTGTTGATAGGTCTTGCAACATCTCTTCCCGTACTGCTTGTCTATGCAACCTTAATTCTTGAGAAGGTAAATTAACACGTTTTCTTTTACGAGATTGGCTAAGGGCAAGATAAGCGACAACTAAACAAACCACATGAATTACGGCTAACTGTTGAGTTCTCGCCATGCTAATTAAGTTATCAACATCCATGTTGCTATTGTGAACAACCTATAATGTGATTATTTTGAACTATATAAGTTATTATAAGACAAATAGTTACTATCATTTGTTATACAAATACTAATAACATGGTTAAGTTAATAAGACAAATAGTTACTATCATAAGACAAATAGCTTCCTTAAATTTTCTAGTGCCACCAGTTGACATAGTTAAGTTAATAAGATTTATCATTATCGATTAACTTGTATACCTTAAGTCATCAATATACTAATTAGTGAAAACTAGGAAACCATTTGGAGTATAATAACTTAAAGTAATCACGATACATTGAACTAACAACTTTTGCTGCTATATTTTAAAAGCTAAAATGAAAATATTCTCTACAAAATTTCATCATTAAGTTCGTGCAAAAACAGAAGCTAGAGATTGGTTATTAAATGTTGGTAACAAACAATTATTAAAAACCTTATCAGTTGATGCAAAATATACCGAGATCAGCAAAACAAGTAACAATTCAGTTACGAGTTAACGACAATCAAACCATACAGTCTACATCAGTCAAATACAGCCGTACACATAATAACTAACTAGCCTTTTTAACATAGGATATGTATTCAATAAACGTGAGTTACACAGTATCTTAACTATATTCAACAAGCGCTGAGATAATATACACTATATACTACAATCATTCATTCATAAGCGATAACATAACGAACAGAGCTATAACAAGAAGTTGAAGTAACTACACTTAGCTACATATAATAATCACATTCAACACACTTAATATACTTATTAAAGAAAAGCAGTAGTGTATAATATCATGTATTATATTGAACAAATGAGTATAAAGCTTGTTGACATCCGAAAAACAAAAATAAACTTGTTGACATCCGAAAAACTCTCTTGATCACGAGACAACGTGTATAATATCGACATGTGTATAATATCATGTGTATTGTATTGAACAAATGAGTATAAAGCTTGAATTATAAGGGTTGTCTATTACAATGACATGTATAATATCAATACCTATTGTTTAACACAAAGATAGTAAACAATATAAAGATTTAGGTCAAAAATTGAGAGAAACTTACTGAGGTTATGCTTCCGAAAGTTGTGTCAGTATCTCAGCAGAGAACTAGGTTAAAAAATAAAGAGCGTGCATGATATATTATTGAGGATAATATGGTAATTTAACTAAGGCTCTGTAATCATGAAAACCCGCTTCCTTCCCAATCCGCCCAAAATTGGACGAAACCAAATATCACTCAAAAGCCCATCCCTTCCCTCCTCCCATCTTCCCGTCCCCTACCTTTCCATCTTAAAAACTCAAAACGCCTTTTTTATTTCCTTCCCTCCCTTCCATTACTTTAAAAAACTCGAGAACAGGCGTAAAGCAATTCCAAATCATATTTTCTCTACCAAGAAGCAAGGGATGAAGGTGGTAGCAATCATAACAGATTTGTGGTAATCTTTGGTGCGTGGGACGAAGGTTTGTTGCAGCTTGTTGGTGATCACTGTGGTTTAGGGCTCGTTTCATCCTTGTTCCTTTTTTATTATCTCTTGTTTGGCCTAAGGTACATCTGGTTTCATTCTTGTCGATTTCCTTTTGTTCCAGCCCTGAGTTGGTTTCGTTAAACCCTAATGATCATTAATAACACATTTAATACGACACGTTAGTATGGAAACCCAAGTAATTTATGAGGGTGGGTTAGGGTTAAAACCAGAGTTAGGGTTTGTAGATTGGTAAATTCGATTCGCATTTGTAACCCGTAGAGATTTGTAAATAGAGTTATACTCATGATGAGTGTGTAAATACTCATCATTTTGTTTTATCCGGTGCCAAAACACTTAAAACACTCAAATATGCAAAGAAAATACAAAATATATCCAAGGATTGTATTTTATATGTTTCGGATGCAAAATGATTAAAATGGATGAAAAACAAACAAAGTTTGCATAATTGGCGATTTAGGTCCCTCAACTTTCAAAAGTTGTCAAAATCATCCCCTGAGCATTTGTTTTTAAGAAAAGTCACCAAAGGTCCTTTTGAAATCATAAGTTGTCATATTTAGTCCTTTGGTAAAAGTTTTGAAAATTTACAAAATGGTCCCTACTTTGAACTTTAAGATTTGGTCCCTGGTGGAATAAAATGGAAAACATTCAATGTGGTCCTTGTACTATTAAAGATTGGCAAGTTTGGTCCTATTGATAACTTTGGAAAATGGGCAAGATCGGTCCTCGAAAAATTACTAAATTGCAATTATGGTCTCGTGATACTACTACAAACCAACAGGGACTCAAATTATAAACCCAAAGCCCAAACCACCCCAGGGTTTAAATAAAACCGCCTTCACCTTTTTCCTTCCCTCCTCACCGCTAAACCACCACGGTATTCCACTGTCTCACCACTCATCCCTCCACCACACAACAAACCAAGAAGCATTTATTGCTTATCCTCAACACTCAACCTACACTGGCATGAGATATTTTTGGCGCCAATTGAATTTTGATGGCTGGGATTGATTCAACGCATTCAATGGCCATGATTAGAAGTGGGAAAGGTTCAGAAAGTCAAGGATAACCTAAATGACTCTATAAAGAAAGAAAAGAAGCTCGAGAAGAGTATGTAGAGTAGTTTAGCTTTTTACATGTCGTAGGTAGTGTAATTTAAATTCAGTGTATTTTTTCGACTTCCAAGTTGTATTGTTAAAGTTTTTTAATGTAATCTAATCCTATTCCAAGTATTAATTTGGGTTAACAAGTTTGATTTCGGTTTAGCAATTTTGAGTGAATTTGACAAGTTCACTTAATCTTGCCAAATGTTGTAGTTTCATGTTTCTTCAAGCTCATTTTAATTACTTATAATCTTTTATATGCTTTGAAAGCGGTAAAACCAATTTAACTAAAAATATCAAAAATACAAGTAAATAGCCATAAAATAAAAAAATCAGTTGAATAAAGGAGAAACATTGGAGCAAGGTATCTTTTGGATTGCTATGGGTTTAGAACTCCAAGGGGAGTAATAGGATGGTGTCCTGAGCCTTGGTTCACTTGTTCTAGTCTTGGTTCAATTGTAAGCTTTATTTATTTATTTATTTATTTATTTTTGAATATTACTATAGCTTTGGTTATTTTACTTGCTTTTAGTGTTTTTATGTTCATTTGTTGTATTGAAGATGATTTGAGTTGAAAGATCTCATACTTGTTTGCTAAAATCTTTCATTGCTCAATATTTCATATATAACTGCTAATTTAGCACAATCTTGATTGTTGTGTTTTAGTTGTAACTATTTGTGTTTTTGTGCTTATATAAGTTCTCTCAATCATATTACTACCTTGTCATTCGAAGATATGGACTAGATCATTGGATTTCTTCTAAAATCAAAAATCGGTCCCCATAAAGAGTGTTTGGATTTAGTGTGATCTGTGGAATCTAGTGTGTTATTGTTGTTATTTTTGTTGAAACATGTTTAATTAGGTCTATAGGTTAATTCTATCATATAAACCATGATTTATTAGTTAAAAGGTCAAAATCATTTGGTTAGTACCATAACAAATCCTTTATTGGGACCGTTATGGCCAAAACTCAACCATTTTGCTTAAAAGTTGTCCTAGTGGCTTATTCTAGTTTCATTATAACCTAAAACAACATTTTCAGTCCTTAAGATCATCCCAAAGTCCACAAAAGTCAAACTTGTTTCACAATTAAAAAAGTCAAAATTTCATAGAAACCCATTTTTGAATAAACTTGTGAATTTCATGTAGGACTTAATATTAGGAGTGAAGACGTGAGCTTTTGGATATTTTGTCATTCTGTTGCTTGTCTTCATCATAGTATTTTTTATAATTTTTAGTTAGTGTTGTAAACTGCTTATTTGCTTGCTTCTTTTAAGCTCTTTTTCACAAACCTCCCGTTTAGCTTATTTCTTATTTCTGCTTATTCAGAGTGTTTTTGTTGTTGTTGTTACTTATTCTAAGTTCCCAGAACTTTTTTCTAGCTTATTCAACCTTTGGTTCCAGCTTGTTAGCTTGTTGTGAGCTTATAACCTCACTTTTAAGCCAAAAAGCTCCCTGTTGAGCTTATTGCCTTGCATTCGGCTTATCTTTGAGTTTTCCAAAATGTGTCTTCACAAAAGTTGCTTATTTTCAAGAGTAAAATAGTTTTGTCAAAGAAAATTCAAGAAAAACCAAAATAAAAATAGTGATAGCTTCTATTTAAGCCATTTGGCTTATTTTTCTGCTTTTTCAAAAAGCACTTTTCATTTTTATATTTTCCTAGTTTTCTGCACTTGTTTAGTATTTATATAAAAAGTTTTAGATTTTTCTTAGGTCATTTAGTATTTATTAGAATTTTTATTAGTTTTAAATAATTAATAAATAGTAATTAATTAATAATAAATAGATAAAAAGTGTAATAAATATATTTTCAGTTTTAAAATAAGTTTTCTAATATTTTAGATTTTCTAAGTCATAATTTCACTTTTCTAGCTTTATTTCATATTTTCTTATATTTTAGGGTATTATTAAATAGTTAAAATAGTTTTAATTAATAATAATTAAATAAATAGTCATAAAAATAATTTTAATTTTCCAATAATTTTCTTTTATTATTAGGATTGCAAAATATCATTTTCATATCCGTAGGTGTTTTATTCTTTTAAATTTACGTTTTATTATTTTACGCTTACGTAAAATTCAAGAACGACGCGTTTTAGGTTTTAATCGTTAAACGATTTTAAATATAAATTAAAATGACTTCAAAGTCTTTATTAGATTTAATTTCCTTAGTGTAATCAATCACAAACCTTTTCCCATTCAAGATCACCCGATCACGATTCGTTGTATTACGCAGGTTTACCTCGTTGGGACTTAACGACTGTGGAAACACTAAACTCCTCTGGACTTAATTGCATTTTGTTACGAAATGTTTGACTTTTATGGTTGACCATTCACAAGTGGTTGACTAATAAAAGATAGGCCGTTCAGAGCGAATCACTCTAAAAGTAAATTTAAGATTCCTATGTTCTAAATATGAAAGCCTCTTGGTCGTTGGTGGTCGGAAAAGTGGTCATTTGATTTTTAGAAGATTGGTTGTCAAATCTGGGAATTTTGAGTCTGAATGTTTATGATTTTTAGTTTTTAAACCATAATTAATTAGGATACCAAATTTTAGCATGAGAATATTCAAGATGTATATTAGTTACCATAATTTTTGTGAATTTGTTTGGAAGGTTTTGATATGTCTAATAAAGGGTTATTGTACAAAAAAGTCACTAAAGTTTGCGAGAAATTTGTCCTAAGTCACTATAGTTTAAAAGTTGTCATTCAGGTTACTCAACTTATTGTGACCGGTTATATTTGTTACTCTTGTTTTGGTAACCTAGAATTACCGGTAATAATACTACGTGGCAAATATTTTAGATTTCATTTATATTAAAAAAAAAAAAAATGAGTTAATATACAAATAAGTTACTAAAGTTTGTCAAAATGTTCATTTAAGTTACTATACGTTTACATTCTTTTACATTTAAGTTAATATACAAATAAGTTGCTAAAATTGTGTATATTTTTATACGCTTTTTTACAACAACTTTTTGGACGTTATTATACGTTTACATTTTTGTCTGTTTTTGCAAGTTTTTTTTACAATTTTCCACACATTTGTATTTTTTTTTTTTATTTTATTTTTATTTTTATTTTTTACATAATTGGACGTTATTAGACTTTTTGGAAGTAATTTTTGTTTTGATATGTTTTCATCGTTATTATACAATTTTGGATGTTATTATCGCTTTTGGATGTTGTTATCGTTTTCTTACATTTTATACGTAAAAGCGTATAAAACATACAAACGTTTAAAGAAGATAAGCGTATAGAACATAAACCATATAAAACATACAAATGTATGAAAATGAGCGAAATGAACAAAACCATACAAGAATGTATGAAAGCGTAAAAGGTATAGAGAAAAGCGTACACACACATATATAAAAAGGATAAATACATACAAAAGCGATTTAAAATGGACAAACATATACAAAAAATATGCAGCGTAAAAAGGTACGACAAGAGAAATGCATACACAAACGTATAAAAGCGGATAGAAACGTAAAAACATACGAAATGTACAAAACGTATTTAAAATGGAAAAAACTTAAAAAGAGCGACAACAAATAAAGCGTTACAACGTATAAATACGTATAAAAGCGCATGAAAATGGAGAAAAGCGTAAAAAATAAAGCGAGATAAAACATACATAAATGTATAAAAGCGGATAGTAACTTTTTAAAAGTTCAAGAACCTATTTAACAAACCCGTGAACTATAGTAACTTGCTTGTAACATCTCAAACTATAGTGATGGCGTGGACAAGAGAACCGTAAATCATCAGGTTGCCCACCGTAGTAACAAGAATGTAACTTTTTAAACGTTGAGTAACCCATATAATAAACCCGTTAACTTGAGTAACACGAATGACAACTTTTAAACTATAGTGACTTAGGACAAATTTCCCGCAAACTTTAGTGACTTTTTTGTATAATAACCCTCTAATAAATGCAAACCTTCTGGGTATTCTATCAGGTTACTTTTTGGACATGTTTGAGAAAATGATTTTTGATTTGATACTTACAATAGGAGATAAAATCTATAAAAATTATAGGAAATACTTAACATATATAAGTGTCACTGGTTAAAATTAGGAAACCTCAGGAGCTTTGAGGTGTCTTAAAAATCATAAGAAACTAAACCAGAACCTTATTTTCGCATGTGACACCCTAAAACACATTAATAACTATAAGTATTAAATGAAGAATCATTTATGGCATTAAATGAAATCTTAAATAATAAATGGTAATTAATTAATGTAGATTCATTGAAGAAGAGTAACGTGTTTTTTCCTTGTGATCATTTCATTTACGATAAGGTACATATATTCTATTCCTTCTCTTATAAGGATTTTTCATGACTTGTGATCCGTTTCTTCTGCACATTGTTATCTTGATCCATATCATTTGCTCATTTGTTATCATCACCTATGATTGCTTATCATTTAATTCAATATTCGTTTTGCTATTTCATTTGATATGATATTCATTCTGTTAGATATTATCTTGGTTCGGACAACTTATGTTTGTCCCATTATGCTTTGTATATCATTTGACTTATTCTGTTGCCCGAGCTATTAACTAGGCAGGGAGGTACCATGACCATGTCATTGAGGTACCAATGGCATGGCACTTTATATGAAGGTGTGATTGTTCCATGGCGTTCCCATATTTGTATATTGCGCATGCGCTTGGCAATTATGATATTTACGTATACACACACACACACACACACACACACACACACACATATATATATATATATATATATATATATATATATATATATATATATATATATATATATATATACATATATATATATATATATATATATATATATATATATATATATATATATATATATATATATATATATATATATATATATATATATATATATATATATATATATAGGGGAGAGTTAACGTAAGATCAAACTTAAAGTTATAAAAATAAGATCAAGTCTAAAAACCACTAAAACATTTGTAAATAATAATTTTAGCAATAATATACATAAAAATAATATTTTAATACAAATTAACATTTTAGCAACTAATAACCAAGCGATACATGAGTTTGAATTAGTGATACACGATACACATTACCCTAATAAATATTCCAAATCTTGATACACATACAAAACACGATACACATTACACTTCTAATCAAAGTGTATCACCTAGGTTTCGTAAATTTTAAAAAGAAAATCTATCGAAACTTTAACAATTTTAGTTGTAGTTAATAAAAGATTTATTTTTGTTGTAATGAGAGTGTCGCTTGTCAAATTTTAGTTTGATCTTATTTTAACAACTTTAAGTTTGATCTTATTTGATCTAGATTATATATATATATATATATAGGGGATATCTTAGCTATAATTTTTTGTAGCCAATTGGCTACAGTTCTTCACAAAAAATACACAAACAACGAATCAGAGACCCACAGAAAAGAATCAGGGACCAACAAAAATAAGCAAAGTCCCACATTTATAGCACAAAATTGTAGCCAGTTAGCTACAATAAATTGTAGCTAATATATATATAGAGGAGAGTTATTTTACATACCAAACTTTTCTTACATACCAAATGACTCATCTCCACCATCCATCTAAAAAGAAATCAATGGTTGAGATTAAAAGCATTTTATTATTTCACATATTTTTTATAATTTAAATATATCTTAAACCGTTAATCGTTAAGCAAAAATAATTACACCATCGCGACGACCATTTAATTATCTTTCTATAGACGGGCACTTTGATATACTTTCGAAAAAACATTTTTTCACATTTTTTCGTCTATTTTTTCGTTTTCTTGAACTGAATTTGCATGAAATATCATATATGATTAACACTAATTTGAAGATCACATGTGATATTAATGTTAAATCACATATGATATGTAATATCATATGTGATACTAGTGTTAAATCATATGATAAATCACATATGATATACATATTATATATGATTTAACACTAATATCACATGTGGTATTCTATATATATATATATATATATATATATATATATATATATATATATATATATATATATATATATATATATATATATATAAGAGGAGGCATGCATAAATGCCACTTAGATCCCATAACGCCATGTCATATTTCCATGTCATCATTGAATACATGTGGCATTTTTTAATACATGTGGCAATTCCACTTGACATCCCGTAATGCTACGTCATAAAGCCATGTCATCGTATTTAATGCCAAATAAGCACATTTAATTTCATGTCATCACAATATTAAATCCATCTATGCATGCATTCAATTACCTAAAATTCGGATATTGTTTAAAAATTAGCCACTTGCAAGAATTGAACCTAGGGTGTTGGTAACATTAACAAACATGATAACCACTAGACTAACTCATTTTTTGAATTATATCTTGCAAGTGTAAATTTATAAACCCACAACCAATTATCCACCATATCTATTCCTTAATTATAGTTTTACAATCTTTTAATAAATATCGATCTTTTATTTATTCATCACACAAAATCCCTAATATCATTCATATCCGACCTTTTTTTCTCAAAACCCTAATATCATACATCTTTTTATTTACAGGCTTATCAATGAATATGATAGAGAAGTCAAGGAATTGGAATATACAGGTGATGTAGACACCAAGACACTGAATGTGAAAAAGCAATCAATGGTACACTCTCATCTCAAACTTGTTATTCTACTATATGCATTATTGGAATGTTTATAATACATGTTAATGTTACATATCAATGGAATGTTTATAATACGGTTCATTATTTTACATGTTTTAATGTCGGGTTTAGTATCTAATGATTTTCTTGGCGATTTATCTTCCTTTGTGTTGCAAGCATGAATGGGTTAAATATGAATGTTCTTTGTCACGCATAAAAAAAGTAAGGCTAGCATGCAATTCTTTTATTATTCTTTATTCGCTTTTTTTTTTGTTTTGTGGTTCGTGAATTAGGGTTATTGAGATACTATTCATCGCGATAAGCGCCGATACACACCATTAATATCTAATCATGTATGATTGATTTCTATAAGTTTCTTTATTTTGATTATAATTGTGTGATTCATTGTTGATTTTTGTTTAGGGTTTTGTCACCGCATATGCGCTAATACACAACTATTGTTTCTTATGAGTAATGTTTGAAATCTCATGCTATTTACTGAATAATAAATTATATCATCAACAACAAGCATCAAGTAGAAACTAAATGCATGCACTTTTGGTATGTTGGGTATATGTTTCAAGTAGCCTATGAACTAAGTCATGTTAATCTTTAATGTTCGATTATTTGTGCGGGTAATCTATTTAATCATGTGATGATACATGGCATCATGAGGTATGTTTTATTGTAGTTGTGGTTCGACAATATTGGATTTATTTTTTTGGCTTTTTCTTTAATCAAGAGCACTGCTCTCATAAAGCCCGGAGAGAAGCATAAATGGCATTATGAGGTATGTTTTACTTGTAGTTGTGATTCGACAATATTAGACTTATTTTTGTGTTGGTTTCTTCTTTAATCAGCAGCAAAGGCGCATTAGTCAACTGCATTAGATGGTACTAGCTCATATAGATAACCTCAATTAAAAAGTGATAAATCTAATACACATAAATTGAAAATACATTCATACCAATAATCCCTTCACGACACCATACAAGGGAATACTTTGTTCGATTAACAAACAATCAAAGATTTTATTCACAAAATTTAACATATGCATTGTACCCTAATTTGTACATGAAAACTAATAGGCCTAATGGTTTTGGTTTCACTCAACAAGAAATCACATATGTTTTAGATTGTTTCAAGAATATCTACATCGTATTTAGTTTGGAATTGTTGAAGCTTAATAGAAGATCTTATTATTTTCTTCATAGGATGTCATAGCAACTCGAAAAATTCAATAAGTAGTTTGTAATTTGTCAAGCTCAATAGAAGATTTTATTATTTTCTCACGGGATGTGATAGCATCTCTCGAACACCGAGTTGAACAAGAATTTCAAGTAAATTGTTTTTTTTTTTCGCAAGCTAAATTTAGTGATCCATTTATTATACCAACCGCAATTTGTAACCAACCTCATACATGAACATGCTAATAGTGTTTGTTATTCGCCAAAAACTGGAACTAACACGTAACTACGGGTTGTTCTGTTGACATTCAAATGATGGTCGTGAAGAGGCAATTAGACAAGGTGATTTGACCATTTATTTGCAACATATTATGAGTAATATGTTGCAATTACATATATTCACTATCGGGTCCTTTTCAATTGTATTGTTATATTCGAATTCCTTATACTAATTCAATGATAGCTACTACCATTGTAGGTGCACATAGACAACAAATCTTTGACTCATTCGAGCCCACATCGAATACTCTCCAACGTATTGAATCATAGAAGGTTATGCAACCATCGCTTCATAACATCTTATGGATAATATTTGTAAAAAAGCTTAAATCTTTGTCTATTTATTGGCCAAACATGAAAAATGTGTCTTATGATAGTCAAATAACACATATCAAATAATATAAGCAGACCATGTTACACTTCACAACTATTTTTTCTTTTTCCATGTCCTCGAAATTGTGCTCTCGGTTTCAAATGGCCTATACTAACTCAATCACAATTGCTACCATTGTAGGTATGAATACACGATAAATGGCGGTTGTTAGAGCTCCCAACATAATACTCGGCATTCCCAACAAGAACACTAGGCGACACATTTAGTCATACAAGGTTATGCAACTACTCTTTGATAACATGTTATGGATACTATTTGACAGAAAAATAGTTAGTTTTGGTGTATCTACTGATCAAACACAAAAACATGTGGCTTATGACAAATAAATAGCCCATATCATATACTATAAACATATCATCTTACACTTAACAATTGTTACTTACTTTTTTCACGTCCTTTGAAATTGTGCCACCATTTTGGAACAGCTTATACTAACATGATAACAGATGCTATCATTGCAAGCACAAACAGATGCCAAAGAGAGTCGTTCTACCACATCACAATAGTGTACACGCACACTCGGTCAAACGAGGTTATGCAACTCTCGAATCATAACATATTATGGATAATGTGGATTGTCGAAGGTCGTATCTTGGCGGGCAGCCATACCGGATTGTGGTTGCGACCATGGTGAGTATTAGGTATTGAAAATTGATTTTATAGGCTGCTATAAACTGTGGTCATAATATTTTCACAAGTCGTGTATAGGCTACGGTCATAAATACTGATTTCATACATGCTATAAGCTGCGTTTTACTTGGGCGTGATGATCCTTCAACTCTGTTGTCATGTATTTTGACTAAAAGTCATCACTCAAATTTTGCCACAAACCATTTTGCAGGCCAACATTCATAGGAATGGTGAAAAAAGGAGCAGCGGAGCAATTCTCAGCAGTACCGTACCTAGCCAGGTTGGTTATTATTGTTTTGAGTGGTGGATTTATGGAACTGAAATACCAGGTGATTAAGGGGGTGTTTGGATGAGCTTAATTTACCGGTTTACAAGTTGATTTGTATTTGGAAAAGCTTATGACCTCATTTTTATGGTTTATGAAGTTATTAGGTTGAACTTTTGTACTTGAATAAGTAGATAAGCTAAACTTGATAAGCTTTTTCATAACCACCCAATATCGCTTCATTGCTTAAGTCTAGACCAATAACCTAACCACTACTTGTACAAGTAACACCTCCCAATGTGCAACAATCTATTGTGTCATTAGTATTCCAAGAAGCCAACTTATTTGAAATTATAGAACCGAAATAGAGATTATCATTCGGTTGATCAAAGCGATCACGATCATTTCAACACTATAAAAACATCTAACAAAAGCATGCAAAAGGGTATGAGGAAAACGTAAAAGCAGAGATGGGTTCTCATTGGTTATATCCCACAACATATTCTTTGTTCAAGATATATGGAATGGTTTCGATATGGGTAAAGGAAAATGGCGGTGACTATGCCCGGAGTTGTCAAGATACTCCATCCTCAATAGGGACAAAGGGTACATTGAAAGTTTGGGTATGTAGTTTTCTAAGGCAATGTGTCCCTGTTGTGTTTAGTGAGTAGATGTTGAGAGTGAGTCCGAAAGTTAGTGTTAGAATAGATAAGTACGGTAAATATCTCTAACATTGGTAACTAGATGATCTGAAGGTCCAAAATATTTGGAATGGTGGTTGTGGTTGGGCCAAATGTGAATGTTGTTGGACCACTATTCAAAATGGTTTATTGGATTTTTGTATGAAGATGACTCTATGACCCCGAAAATCCATGGGCACATTGTAAATCACCGGGTGAACCAAAACTAATAGTAGCACCAATGGTCGATAATTCGAACTTCCTTTCGATTACTTTGTCGTAAATACGGCGCTACAACCGCTTATACACCGATCATCATGTGTGTTGCTTTTGTTATATCTCAAATACAATCAATATTTTAATGGCACCATCTTTTATGCTCAAATACTTATATCTTTTGCTTTTACAGTTATATCTCTTTACTACATTATAAAACATCTATTTATCGTTCTTTTTTTTAATTTTTTTATATTGTCCTTTAAGCCATATTACGTAGTCCTAATAATTTATTCCATTTATTGTCGTGTTCTTGATGCTATTTTCCCCTCGGTGCTTCGTGGGAAATGTGTCACTAATGGTGCATCTGGCTGTGGAAAACGGTGACTACAGGACGACCATATTTTTCTCTAGCCATACTATGATTCACAATTGCAGCAATTTATTATTTATGTATACATTCTTTGGTCATCTCATACTGCCACCACTTACAGCTAGACAAGAAAAGATCACATGTGTTAGTGGCCAGATGCAATATGATTTAATCAAGGAATCACACATTTGGTCTTCTCTACAAGATTTTTTGACGTAGTTGTATTTGTTTTCTTGATTTTCAACACGGAATTTTATTGCTTGAACATCATACATATTTGGAATCTCAGAACAAAGGGAACCATCTAAGCAGATGAAGAAAAATCTATCACGATTTGAGGGTTTTAATGCTTTTATATATTTTTGTGCAAGTTGTAATTATAACATCTAAAGATAAATGATCATGATCTTCCCATGAACGTTTGTCATGTAATGTTTCTTTGATCTATTACTTAAAATTATGCATTCTTCTAATTAAATAACATCATATGTCTTGCAAAAGTTTATCGATAATTGGAGTTATGAGATTCGAATTTAGTTACGATAAGAATATACGAAATGTTCCTTTCAATGTAGAATAAGATTTCGATTCGATTATACGAACTAAAGTGACCAAGTGCAAACTACTAATACCGATAACCCAAATGTTGACTTCGGTCTCGCTTGAATCAATGTTCTTACTCTTGTCCTAGCATCTCAGAAGCCAAGGTACATGTTTATTCTTTGTCTTTCTGCAACAATGATATTTCGCGTTGAACTTTGAGAAACCAAAAGTTGTTCCAGCAAACCTATCAATGCCACTTATGTCAACTCATTTACTCTTTTTATGGTAAGTAACCAACCCTTGGAACATTTTAGCTCTCTAACTGGTGAATCCCTTCTTTTCCTGACTATGCAACACTTTCTTACTTTAATGTGAGGCACGTTTTTGCTTTAGTATGAGTCGGCTGTCAGGCAGAAAAAACATATCTCAACAATACCCAAGTCATCAGACACTTGGGCCAAAGGATTTCATTCTATGTAGCTACATTGTATATCAGGTTATAAACTGAATCATTTAGTGGTAAATATCTAGCCATATTCACAACTAAGGGCCTTTAACTCATTAGCTCATAAATTACGTCAACCGGGTTTGTTTTATGAATGTGGAGAGCGAAGTGAAACATGAGGTATGAGTCCCCAACTTGATTTATAGTCTTTGAACTGTCAATGTCACTAGATATGCACAAGTTTGTGATATAACCATCACTGGTTAATTGATTATTTATAGTAGCTGTCTAGATTACAGACCTTTGGCTCAAGTGTGACTCCTAGAGTCATGTGACATGGGTGTGGCAGGGATATGGTTTTATCCTTGTATCCCTTTCTTAGGCACTTGAAAAAAGTGTCGTTTAAAGATCTCATGTTAGTTCGTGAAACAACTGGTCCGTCATTTATTAGCACCATTAAAAACACAATGGTCACTCACTTTCACCATAACTTTTTTTATTGATAACTCTTAGCAATATATATTCTTTATGAACTTTCGGTTTCTGATGTGAACCAAACTACGTTTCTCTTTTTTCATACTATTAGCCTTATACAAGTAATTTCGTGCAGCAACATAGGGACAAGTAGTGTACATCTTTCAAGAATTCTTTGGTAGCTTGAAAGCCATTTTATTGTTTTAACCTTTGTTAGATCAAAAAATAATAATCTGTTTGTGTCACTTCCAAGCACACCCTTAAGAAGTTCCGTGAAAAATATTGTTTCAATTTTTATGACAGATTGGTCATAACTAAGACCTGATGAAGATGTATTTCATACGGAGAATGTGGATCTTCCACCATTGGTTTTTGGTTCTGTTTTTAAACTAAAATAATGTCTATGATAACTCATGTTTTGCAAGACCTCCATTATCGATATATTAACATTGATCTCTTATTACAATAAGCAAAAACTAACCTAATGCATTTTGTTTAAAATATGAAAGATAAAATCTTCTGCCAAAGAGATCGATTTGGTAGAATGGAAAGGAGACATGCTTGCAGTTGGTGTGACCGAGAAAGATATGACAAAAGATGGGTCATCAAAATTCCAAAATCCCATCTTGAAAAAGTTGAATTCTCAACATGGTGTTTTATTGTTCCAAGTATCCATTGAGGAAGATTTCACTGGAAAATATGGGCACTCAACTGTTCTTAGGCTTTCAGGTTCTGAACCCAAACGGGTCAGCTTATTTGGGCTTGGAAAGTACACTACTGGTCCATCTACTTTAGTCTATCGAAGTCTTGGTGATTATGTTACCTCAGCAGCAAAAGCTTATCCGGTAAGCAGTGTGGCAATCATTCTTGCTTCTCTAGAAGGCCTGACTCCTGAACTGAAGCTTACGTCTTCATCAGCAATATTAACTGGTAATTATACTCTTTTTCCCATGTCAATGCATACATATGTTATTGTGAGAGGCTTATTCATCTGGTCCCATTGAACTTTAATGCTCTTGAAAATAAGGGCAGTTCTTACCCATGTCTTTATGGATGGGTTGATTTGGGTTTGGACTTACGAATTATATTTGACCGATCAAACATACATAATCATGAATTTAGCTCAAAAGGAAAAACGGGTCAAATGGGTTGAAATCGGTTAACCAGTCACAAAATTCCTGGATGTATTTCTAATGCATAAAGCTTCCTATTTCACTCTTTTAATGAAAATTATCATCAAAATAATATTATTTCTGTAATCATATTTGTAACACTATAGAGTTTGATTGTTGTGCTGTATGGTGAGCTAGGTATATTACTTGGAACTTATGAGGATAACCGATTTAAGTCGGAATCCAAGAAGCCTACTCTAAAATATGTTGACTTTGTTGGTCTTGGATTTGGAACTGAGAAAAGAAACTCAAGTACTCGAGGTCCTACGGTTGAGAATGGAACCGTTGTGAAAAAAGCGAAAGGTACTCATTAACAGTGAAGTGAAATATATTCGTGTCCTTTTGACATAATAAACTGGTATATGAGCTACTATCTCAGATTCCTTGTTTAAAGGCTCTATATAAGAATTTTGAATTGCTTAAAGTAAGTGTCCATTTTTTTGGTTGTAACTCTGTTGTCTTTTTAGGTGGTTGTACGCATAGTTAAGTACGTATAAGGTGACACACGCAGGATCCAGGTTTCTTTTACTTGCATGATTGCATCTGCTTGTGATTTTCATCCACAAGACAGGATTAGCAAGCAGGTAACTTTAGTTCAGGTGTTAATCCATATTTTGTTACATATATTGTTGAAGGCGTGTGGCAGATATGATTTAGAGGATGTTTGGATAAGTTTTTTTGAAATAGTTTATGATTTTCCAGGAAGAAAAGGCTTATTAGATTATAGTTTATTAAAATAAAATATAGCATACATTGTTTGGATTGGCTTATAGTTGCAAAAATGTGATAAGTTAAAATCATCCTGACATAAGAAATTTAATCTAAAAAAGGTTATCATCTTTTTAGTATTATTATTTTCTTGTCGTTTTGTGTCTATGGTAGCTCAATCTACCATTGCCACAACTTACAACAACAAGATAAAAGTAGTCCAAAAAGGGGTGTGTAAGTTGATGAAATATTCTATAAGAGCTAATGTGGGATCTTGCATTTGCGCATTTTTAGTGGGAGTAATAGAGAACTTAGGTCGCAAACGTGGCTTCGGTCGAGTTCTTATTCGACATTAATTTTAGGCTCGAGCTTAACTCACATTTAATCAAGGTATGTACGGGATATTATTTATTTTCATTATTATGTTGTAGGGTACACCGACAAATGAAGCTTAGAACATTTGTCATGACTGTGATTGAAACACGAGTTTAAGACATTAGGTATCTACAAGAGATCAGTCTAGAAGATCTCTCTTAACATTACAACATACACGACCACAAGGATTTTCGATATACGGGTGAATGTATTTGTGAGTAAATTTCAACATTAATGAGGTTTTACTGCATATTATTTGGCACCCCTTCATGAGAATATGTAAGTAAATTTATGTGAAAAAACCCCTTTTTGTTTACTTCAAGACTAAATGTAAAAACACCATGACGACCAAGTAAGAATCGCAAAGTATTTTTACGTATCTATAGACATGTGTTTACTGCAATTCATATTTTTTGTTGAACTGATTTAGTGTGAAATTTATGTTAGACTAGATGATTAACATTGATATGGTTCATCTGTGTTTGAGTTGAAACCTGCGTTTGGATCCAAACAAAGTAACTATACAAATCTCTCAGGTAAGTAAAGTTGTCATTTTTTATGTATACCCGTATATGGACCTCAATTGATGTTTTTAGAATCATGGTATGATGAGGTGTTGTTTACAGAATGGAAGAAACAGCTAGATCGTGATATAGAAACATTGAAATCACTATTAAATATTGTCAGCATCCATGCAGTGAGTATCTCCTCATAAAAGGTACTTTTTCCTGCAGACCATCACTTAAGAAAATTTGTATCTACTTGGATGATTCAAGTTTACATCAGAGTTTGCTTACAAAATGCATGAAACATCATAGAGGTAAAAGAATGGGCGAGTCCGATGGGTTGGGTAAACGGGTAAATAATGGTTTGGGTCAACTTGGCTACTTATTTGTATGGGTCAATAGATCGGGTTGGGTTGAGATTTTCTCCCACATGAATAAATATTTTTATAAATTATTGTGGTGTTAAATATGATTATAATAATCATACTGTTACATTACTAATCGAATGATTCGAGAGGATACATCTACTTATGAAATTTATTATTATTTTGATTCGTTACCCGTGTTTATTTATTGATACCACTTAGACCGGATTCACCAAATAAATGGTTAAAATTGCTACCTCCAATGATTCATTTTCTACTTGGTTTTGATTTCTTGATTTTAGGTTCTTAACCGAGTCGGTCTTGATTGCATTAACCTTTACACTCTGTGTGTAAAAGATCAAACACTGACAAATGACAATGAGTACATCTTCTTTCTATATGTATGTTACCTTATTTCCCTTGACTATGTAAAGCTTTCCGCTAATGTCTACATTAATTTATTTTTGAAAGGTGTGGAGTAGGTTATAGGATGAGCTTTGAGTCATCACTTTATGTAAATTGAAGCTTTTATATCTAAAGGATGCCAAACATGTGCTTTCTAATGAAAGGTATCAGCACTTAATTTATGTCATATGTTTGATAATAAATAAATAAACAATAAATAAGTTTTTTTTTCACGTAATACCTGTTTCATTTTGTTTTTTAGTACATTTATTCATTATTGTTTACCTTTTCCTTTCGTCTCGCAGGATCTACGAAGTCAGGTTAAAATTACACCTACTTTAAGTGGTGCAGGTGTTGTTGAAGATGTTCGAAAAAGATTAAAAGTTGGTGATACTTGTGAGGCAATCTACGTTGGTAGTGCAACAAGGCCACGTGGATACGCAACTGGTATAACTATACTTAAACCCGATTTCAGTTCAGGAGTAGTTAATTGCTTAACAGTATACATAACAAGTAAGTTCTTCGCTATAAAATATTGGGGTTTCGTGACTTATTTGTATATTTTATGTTGTTACAGGAACAATGCCATCATGACTGTGACAAAGAGATCAAACTTATTGCGCAAACCAAGCCGTTATGTTAAAGGCAGCTATGACACCAAAGCCATGGTTGTTTGTCGGATTGGGTAATCCCGGGATAAGTATAAAGGAACAAGACACAATGTATGTTCCTAAGTTAACCTGTCACAACTCACAACTAATTTTGGTCAGCCTTCTTATACATCTACTGCTCATTCTTCGTCGCTCACATTACTAGATATTGGCAACCAATTTGGTAATTTCTTACTCTTTTAATTAACAACTTTGTTTTAGGTTGTTGTTTCATTGTGTGACCAAAAACATTAATTAGTGACGGCGATTACGTTTACCAACCGATCATTGACAAGATACACGTGCGGGTATTTTCTTACTTAATCAATTTAGTTTCAATAATAAAATTATGGCACCTAAAATCTTCTACCTATCTTTTCAAGGAGGGATACGGTGATTCGATTTCGTCCACTCATCGGGCGGTTAGTTACTTCCATATGTAGGAGGGATAAAGGTATGCAAGGTCAAGGATTGGGTCAAACGGGTATCTTGGGTTTCGTGAAGGCGGCGATAATTATATGCGGTGTATAGTGGAGTATGATTACATTGTTTTCTGTTTCCATAGTAAAACCATTTATAAATCGATTTTTAGTATATAATTGTTTAACTTAACCCTAAAAATAAAAACAAAAATTAAAATACTTACCTTCTTTTAGTAACATCAATTATAGATCTTACGTTTCATTTAACTTTTTTATGGATTATGATAACATCAATTATAGATCTTTATCGTTTATTTGACTTTTAATTATTTTTAGTATATATTTGTTCTACTAAATCCTAAAAATAAAACCACAATTCATACCCGTCCATCGGACGAGCAGTGGAAAGTTTGTAAAATTAAAAAGAAATCAACTAGTATATATATATATATATATATATATATATATATATATATATATATATATATATATATATATATATATATATATATAATGGTTTTTAGTTTTGTTGATATTTTCTACCATATATGGAACAAATTTGACGAAAAATGCATAAAAATGTGTTTATTAAAGTTGCACATCATGTGTTTGATAAAATGTCTAAATAAGATTTTGTCGTGATGCACTAAGTTGTAGAATCTATGTTTATTATTAAGTGTTATGGCATCTTAGGGCATATGTGTATATTTGCGACATCGGATTACGTTAGGACACTAGATTCTATTATTGTTGAATGATATATATCATATGTTAGGGTGTCGGGTTACATGTTAGGTCATATGTGTTTATTCTTTGGTGTATCAGGTTACATGTTAGGACATCTATGTTTGTGTTTGATGCATCAAGTTAAATGTTGGGGCACGTGACTTTATTATTATTGAACTATATGACCTTTTAGTGCATCTGTGTTTGTAGTTGGTGCATCAGGTTAAATGTATGTTAAGATGTATTTTGATGCAATAGATTTTACTTAGTGATGCAATAGGTGCATCAGGTTACATGTTAGTGGCTGTTTCATTAGGTGTTTGTGCAAGGTTACATGTTAGTGGTTGGTGCATCGAATCTTAGAGAATATGTGTGCAAGATTAATGCATCTATAAGCAGGTGTGTATTTACAGTTATGATGCATCATTTGGTGCATCATGTTTTATGGCATGTTAAAGATTTATGTGTAATATTAGTGCATCTGTGCATCATATTGGGGCACTTGTTTGTATGATCAGTGAATCACATGACACTTTACAACATCTATTTGTAAGATTAGTACATCAGATTCAATGTTAAGGCCCCGCTTTGTATGATTAGTGAATCACATTACACCTTACGACATATAACAACCTGCTAACATGATTTCCAAAGGACTGGATTTTAAGAAAAAAAGAAATACTTTCGATACATAAATTGAAAATGTTTTAACATGTCACCGCATTCGAATTTCACTAAAATTGGTTAGGTAAGCTAAACCAAAGATATTATTACGAATTCATATAAAGTTAAAATAAAGTATTTTAATCATTTAATTGATACGTTTAACATCTCGCAGGTGCTCTTTCTTATGATAAAGATGATAAAAGAAAACTCAAATTATTACTATGTTCCTAAGGATACGATGCATATACAACTCTTCTGGTATGTAAAACTTCAACTAGTACATATGTTCTTTTACTGCATCACAGTATTAAGTTTAGTGCATCAGAATGAATAAGTTTACTACATGACAATGTTATTACTAGTACATTACAGTGTTATATATAGTACATTAGTGTAATACTCTATTTTGAGTTTCACAGATTGGCATGTTGGTGGACTACCTATTTATAAACAACCACCCAAGCAAAGAGAAGATTTTTGAGGCAGTTCCTAAAATCTTGAAAATGGTCTGGAGAACAACCTTCAACGTGAATGGATATTTGTAATGAGGCGTATGGAAAGTTATGCTTAATTGTAGAAACAATTATGTTTGGTCTTATCAATCTATGATGTATCCAAAAAATATGTTGTGATTCATACTTGGAACTATTATTTATGCGAATGTGCAAATAGAATGCTCTGATGCTTTAGATAAAAATGCTTTTTAAGTAAAAATAATTGAATAGTTGTATAATAATGAATGGAATGATAAATCCGCATCAATAGTAAGCAACAATAAATGTGTAAAATCAAGGTGCATCTGTGTTAAAAATAAAGGTGGATCGGTGCTTTAAATACAAGTCTTTCTATTGGGGTGAGATAAAATTCATCTAGTAATAAAGTGTGTAAAATGAACTTGAATTATTAAAATAAAAAAGATTTTGTTAAAGTAAAACGAGTTGAATGATTGAATACTTACATTAGAACTCACAACAACAACAAAGGTTTAAGAAAAAAGGTGCATCATTGTTAATAGAGTTAATTACATAATTGGTCCTTGTGGTTTGTCGGATTTTGCAGAAAATGTCCATGTGTTTTTTTTTACGGGTCATGTCCTCGTGGTATGCAAAAGATTCTGGGTTTGGTCCTTTATTGGGTCATCTTGTTAGTTGACCGTTAACTTGCAAACCACAAGACGATTATGTAACTAACAAAAAAAAAAAAAAAAAAAAAAAAAAAAACTTTAAAAAGAACATTTAAAAAAAATTATACTTAAATTTGGGCTTATTTATAATGTGAGGGCTTAAAAAATTTATTAAAACTTAAATAAATTTATTAAGCAGTTTTATCACGTTTAAAAAAATTTATACGCATTAAAAAGTTTTTTATCGCTTAAAATTTTTAGTTAATACTTAAAACATATTTAATAAAAAAGCGTATAAAACTTATAAAGCAGAATGACGTATAAAAATGGATGAAAATATACAAAAATCGTACAAAATACGCATTAATAAATTTTAATAAATTTTTGAGTAAACTCACCATTAGTCCTTGTGGTATCGTTGACCATCAAGTTTAGTCCTTTATTGAGAAAAATTGCAGATTAGTCCCTAAATGCGAACGTTACTCGTTGGTCCTACACCTTAGCGGGTGTGAGTAGCAGGCGTTAAGCCTATTTAAGTGAAGGGTATATTTGTCATTTCACACTTCATCTTTTTCTTTATACATATCATCTTTATCAAATTCATTACCACTTTTCTTTACACAAACCACAACGAAAACCACCATTAACACTCCTCTAAATTCACCAAGAACGATCATCGCCCACGTGCTCATGTAAATCACAAAAGACTCATTATCATACTCATCAAGATTGAGGTTTCGACTTATCCCAAACAAGATGATATTTGGACATATCAAACACCACACATTTGCGAGACCATGAAACAAAAGTAGAAGCATCTGAATGCATCAATAATCCAGACTATATATATCTATTCAAACTTGCTTTACAATTCTATATTTCACCTAGCTATTCCTTTCATCACACACAAGGCTCGAAAATGTTGCAAGTATTTAAGACCATCATCAACACCAACATATCTCCAACTCACAATACTCAAAACACCAACACTCACTTCTCTCATTACCGTCCTCATATACAGCACCATCCATGACCCCGCATATCGCTACCATTCCACTCGAGCCACCCACACTCGAAACACAACAACACCACTGGCATACAACTCACTCGAAAACCGGTCACCACGGCACACATTTTTTTTCTGACCCGTACCACGAGAACCTTATTACAACAATCTTATTACAACAATTTCATTATTACAACACTCTTTTTATTTTCATCACTCAACCAAATCTCAAACATAGATCTATTTTTTCAACTCTTTTATCTCTTTGTCACTGAACAATTTTTTTAACTCTACATGAACTCGGATTACAAAACCAATGAAAATGGATTCGATTAATGATCTTATAAAATTCACGGGTAAGTTTTTATTTGTTGTTTTTGATAGATCGATGATGGGTTTCTTAGATCTCTAAGGATCTTTGATTGATGGTGGTGTGTTGAGGGGGTTGAGTGGTGGTGATTACAGAGGCGGCGGTGTGTGTGGATGGTGGTAGCAGCGTGACAGATCTGGGTGGAGGTGTTGATATTTGACAAAGATTTGAACATGGATAGATTTGAAGTTGTTTGTGTGTTTAAAAAAAGTTTGGTGAATGTGAAAATGGTTTTGATGGTTAGATATGATGATGATGATGATTGTTATTTTCTGCATATGATATAGATATGAATTGAATGGAAGAGATGAATTTAAGTGTAAAATGACCATTATACCCTCATGTGCATGGCACATGAGGGATTTAACGACAGTTAGTGTGACTCGTTAAAGTGAAGGACCAACGATAAATAACGTTTCGCATTTAGGGACGAACGATGCAATTTTTTCGGTCAAAGGACGAAACTTGATGGTCAACGTATACCACAAGGACGAATGGTGTAGTTTACTCTAAATTTTTTTAAGCCCTCACATTATAAATAAGCCCAAATTTAAGTATAACAAATATTTTTTTAAATGTTCTTTTTAAAGTTTTTTTTAAAGTGTTTTTTTTTTTAAATCGGTTTTCGTTTTTTTAAGTTCTTTTTTTTTTTTTTTTTTTTTTTTAGTTACATAAATCGTCCTTGTGGTTTGCCAAGTTAACGATCAACTAACGACATGACTGTCAAGGACCAAACCGTAACTTTGCATACCACGAGGACATGACCGTCAAAAAAAACAGGGCATTTTCGCAGATCAGGCAAACCACAAGGACCAACTATGTAATTAACTCTTGTTAATAACAACGGTGCATCAATGCTAAATAGAATGTGCTTATTTGCAGGGTAAACGTACATTTAAAGTGCTAATCATATCAATGAGAATTTATTTATAGAAGTTTCGGAAAAAAAAGATAATACATAAAATTATCAAATAAAAAATACGGAAAATAACATTCTTGATAGCCCATTTTAGCAGCTCCACGAACTAAGCGAGTATGTCTTTATCTGAATATCATTGTTGGTATCAATAGATGCTAAAGCAGCGATGAAGAAACTATGTTCACTCATATCAACAACGCTTGAAACAACAAAGAAAATATAGTACCTTGATTGGTTTATGTACTCGTCAACATCGAGAATCCGTCTAAATCGGACAATAGACCAAACAACATAACCAATCAAAGTAGATCAAGCATTTTTCGTGAACATTTGATAGTCATACCAAACCAAGAAAACAAAACACATAATGTAACAAAAGGTAAATATAAGTGCATCATGATGTATAAAAGTAATGCATCGATAATTCATTCATGGCATCAATTTTCAACAACTAGTGCATCATAGAGTTATCTAAATGGGTGCAAGCGGTATCAATAAAATGGTAGTTATTAACTAAGATTGATAAATAATTTAGCTAAACCTACAATTTTCATGATTGATAAGTAAATTACTAAGCGAATCATATTTAATATTGGTGGCAAATCAACCCGTTATCTTGATAAAGAGTTGGTCTTGGTATAACACTAACAATTCAAATATACAGCGTATAATAACTTTTAACATCTCAATCCATATAAAAAGAAACCCAAGCATGTTATTATGTATTATTTGTATAATATAGTTTTGCGTAATGTTTTAAAATATTCATCATTGTAAAGTTCAAAAAGTTAGGTCATAAAGTTTTTGGTGGGTATCTCCAACCCAGCCAACCATACCCGTTTTGACTAGTGTATAAAAGTCACACGTCTAATGAATGTTCGATACATTAGTAATTTGTATAATTTGAAGATTGGACAATAAATATTCACGGGAAACAACCTCCTTTGACCGTTTTTGGCCAGAACCCATCTCGACCCATTACCCAACCCGCCCGTTCCCAGCCATACTTTCCAGAGTCAAAAGACATGTAGTACTGAGGGGCCGCATGAGAGAGGGCATGAAGTTAAAGGAATTGTTACCTAATTTCGCTAGTCGTTTAACCCATTTTGGGATTTGTTTGCCTATCAACTTGTAGCATATATCATTGCAGAAGTGGTTGCACTTCTTGATGATTAGGTGGTATGTGTCACCATTGTAGTTAGCAACATGATGCTTCATGAACACTTTGACCGAGCAGCATTGGACTTGTAATCCCGATCAATATTGACCTCCTAAACTTATAGTCGGGCGTATGTTAGCCTTAATAATTTTATTAGAAGTGATGGTCATTCACGTTTAGGAACTTTATATCGTGTGTTAGATATCGTGATAGAATAGTCAGCGGGCTCGTGGATTGGGCTAAGCTAAATGGTTATTAGTTATGTTAAGCTAGCCTTGTATAAGTTCATGTAACCGATCCATGTAAAGCCATATCCAAGCCCATGGAAAGCCTTTTAGGGCATCAAGTCCCTTGGACTATAAATACCCTCAAAGTCTCATTTGAGGGTGTGCTTGAGTGTGTGTGTGTGTGTGTGTGTTTCTTTTTTGAATATACAACTTATTGTGTTTATCTTTATCTCTCACATACGGTAACTTATATCATCATCAAGTCACCATCTTTCTCTTCTTATTTCTTTCTTTGTTTGTGTTTGTTTCACGTGTGTATACTTGCATAACGTGTTGGGTTTGTGATAAGGTTGATAAAAGTAAGGTCCTACAATTGGTATCAATCGCCTAACAATGGTTTAGGAGTGTTTTGGTTGAAGTTTTTTTTGTAGTGTTACGCGTAGCTTCGTTATCAAAGTTTTCACGCTTAAAGCTTTAATTTTGCACTTAAAATTCAAGATTCTTGTGGTTTAAGGTTTATTTGGTGCTAAAGTTTAGTTTTTGCAAAAGTTTGAAGCTTTCGTGTTTTCTTCATTTTAAGCTCGTATTTGGTTCATTGGTCATTTCTACTCATAAGCTTTCTAAGCACTTTGGGTGAAAAAGGTCAACATTTTTGTGTTATTCGAGTGTTTTTAAGGCTATTTGTGCAAGAGAAATCGTTTGAATCCTTTGGAAATTTTTACGCGTAGGTCAAAACCCTAGTTCTACGGCGTAAGAAAGTCAACGTCGATAAGCATAACTCTACGCATAAGCTTTTGGTGCGATTCTTGAGCTATAACGATTACTCGATTGCTTCCCTCACTTGGATAAGTTTGTGGAACACTTTGACTTTTGGATATCTTTTACTTTGTGATAGTGTAAAGGATTTTAGGCAAAACCTAATCTTACGCATAAGCTTAGACTTACGCGTAGAACACTTCTGCGCTTAAGTATTTTCTTACGCCTAAGCTTGTCTTACGCATAACTAAATCTTACGCATAAGTTTTTCTCTCGCTAACTTTAAACTTACGCATAAGCATTTCCTACGCCTAAGGAATCCTTCGCCTAAGCCATCCTACTCGTAACTTCTTACTCTAGAACCTAAGTTACGCCTAAAAAAAAAAAAAAAAAAGTTTTGGCGGGAAAATTTGAGTAAAATTTAAATTTTTAGAGACTAAACGTTCAATTTTTACGAGATTCAAATTTTGGTTTAAGCTGTGAAAATTTTGTTCAAAAATTCAAATTTTGGGCCTAAATTCAAATTTTTCGGGTCAAATTTGGCGTCAAAATTGTCATAACTCAAAATTTTCATACGACCTTAGAATTGATTTTATAGTGAATTTCAAATTTTGGGAGAAAATTTTTTCGCCTAAGAACCAAGGTTCTGAGTCGACTTTCGAAACACCTCAACCGAGCTTAATCTTCATCAACCACAACTCCTTTATCGTTGAATCGATCCTACATCAACTTTATCGGATCATACCTTCATCAATGGCAACTCAACAAGACATTCATGCGGCGGTGCCGAAAACCGTCCTCTATGTTGGCAAAAGGTGGTTATCTTCAATGGACAAGTCGAATGCTTCGTTACATAAAGACCAAACCTAATGGGAAACTCATGATTCAATCCATTCGGAATGGACCCTTCAAGCCTCGACAAGTCCATGTCACGGAAATCTTGATGCAACACCTCCCATCCCACCATCCTCTCGTCTTCAAAATGAATCGAGAATACCGAAGAGGATCGGAAGCAAGTCGATCACGGATGACATGGCAATTCATATTGTCCAACTGGGTTTACCAATAGACATCTTTCTTCTTGTGAGACAGGTTGTGAAGCGCTTTCGATATGTGGGAGCGTGTTAGGCGGCTTTGTCATGGAACATAAATTGGTCAACAAGACATGGAGAACAAGTTGCTAAGCTGAATGGGAAAAGTTCACTTCAACTCCGGGAGAATCCATTGAATCCTACTATGGAAGGTTTTGCACTTTGATGAATGAGCTAATCGAAACAAGCTAGCACCCGGAACTATCGTTCAAAACATCAAGTTCTGAACAATCTTCCGGAA
This sequence comes from Chrysanthemum lavandulifolium, assembly GCA_022545495.1. Classification (NCBI taxonomy): domain Eukaryota; kingdom Viridiplantae; phylum Streptophyta; class Magnoliopsida; order Asterales; family Asteraceae; genus Chrysanthemum; species Chrysanthemum lavandulifolium. Next base: position 48,579,180 of record CM040238.1, on the reverse strand, counting down.
GAATGGGGACGATATGTCACTATTGTCAACCAAACAAAAGACTTACATCGGTGAACTTTGATCAACTAAGCGATTTTTGAAACAAAACCAAGCTGAAGTGAATGAAGTCGGGAAAGAAAGATTGGCAAAGAATCATGATCCATTGGCACTTATTGCAAAGACTCAACCTTGGTGAATACACAACAACAAGCTTCATCATCTTCCAACAACAACTTGCGACAATACATTCCACAACCACAACAACAATTCTATCCACGAACAACAAGTCATTCAACAACGGTAGAACATACCGGGAACAAGGAATCGCGAAATGGCCCGAACAAGAAGAAGCTTTGTGACAAGTATTTTCTTTATTGGGTAAAGCATTCGATGGTCGCTATTCCACACCAACTAACAACAACCAAAGATTTCATCAAACACTGCATAGCAGGCAAATTGCACTGTAGGGTGTGAATATGGGTAATCAAGGACAAATGGTTGGAGTTATTGGGAATCGGCGAGGATATGCTCTTGGATTTCGCATGGGTAATCAGCGGTTCCAAATCATGGTGTCAGTTGGGTCGAATGTTGGGAATAGAGCGATGGGTAATCGAATGGGAATGTTGCGGCTCGATCGTTGGGAATTATGGAAATGTGAATCAGGTAATCGGGTTAAGTGTTATAGCTTGTCAAGGAATGGGTCACATGGCTCGGAATTGTCCCACTAAGCCGAACAAGAAGAATCTTGAGTTTCTTGAGCTATCAATTTGGCACCATTAAACCAGAAGCAAAAGAAGCGTGGATGCGGTTAAGTCTTGAGGAAAATGATTTTTGGCTATTGTGGATGATTTGGAAGACCTCGAGGAAATCAATGTGAACTGCATCTTCATGGCAAATCTTGAGGAGACTAAATCGACAATGACTCAGCGCACCTCTGTCTATAGCGCCAAGCGCGATGTCGAGGTACCAATCATTGATCCATGCTATAACAATGTCATATTTGATGTGTTTACTCATGACGAACAACATTACGTGACGCTTGACACCTACTTATGATACATACGGACAATCCGAGTTGTAGCAATACTAACTCGAAACCCGGATGTGGATCCTAGTGGAGGCCGTGTTTCACAAAATCACGAGGCCGATGAGGAAACACGTGCTTACTTTGAATCATTAATCAATAATTGTGGCATTGAAATTGAGAAAGTTAGTAAGGTCAATCGCGAGGTTAAGGCCGCGAATGCTAAATTGACCGCTGAGCTTGAGAGTTACAAGGAGAACGCAAGAGCCTTTGAATTTCATACAAACAAACTATCAGAATTATAAATTGGTTATCGAGATTTCTTTTTAAGAGAAAAACAATTGCAACTCAAGTATGACACACTTGATGTGAATTTGAACTTGAAAATAAAATCTTTAAACAAGGAAATTTCGATCTAAATGACCAACTTTCTAAACAAAAAGCATGTTTTTCGATCTTGAAAAAGAAAAGCAGTTGATTCTTGATTTTTCAAAGCGAGAAGATTCTCTTCTTGATGAAATTCTTGATAAAATGAAACTATCAAAAATTGGACAATTTGCTTCTTACAACGGGTCATTCCGCTAAAACAAACAAGATGCTTTCTAATCAAGTAAATCCGATTTTCATACTGCACATAAAATGGCTCTTGGTAACACACCTCCTTGTTTCCTCAAGAAAGCTCGAAATCTCGAATGTGTTAAACAATGGAAAACCTTTGCATGAACCCATAATTGTGCATGATTCTCTTGAAGCGTTGGAACTATCGAGGAGAGTAGATCAAAATGAAACAAAAACATCCGAAATCAAACCAATTGATTATAACAAATGGAACAAAATTAATGGTATTTCGTTTGTTTCTCAATCAACGTTTTCCACCAAACCAAGTGTTTCAAACAAAGTGTCAACACTGTTTCAAAATCGGTTTCAAAACCGGTTGTTGTCTCAAATATCTTTCGAACATTGAACAAATGTCTTCAAACAATCCTTTTAACACAAGTGATGCTGAAGTATTTTAGAAAATGTGAAAACTAGAATTGCGGATCTTCAAGAGATCGTTAAAACTAAAACCAATATTACAACAAACATACGGTTTAATAGTTTTGATAATGAGCAAAGAAAAAGTTTTTGAAACTCAAATTGCCCCTCGGTGAATAACATCAACTCAAGGGTAATTCATTTTGAACAAGCATTTTGAAAAAAGCAGTGACTTTGTCAAGGACCATAAATCCTGGTAAAGCAAGCTAATGAAAGTGTTGAACACATCAAAGTTTTGGAAAATTTAAATGATTCTCTCTTGAAGATGTTCGACCTCGATATTATGTCCATCATTTTGCAAACATATTACATTGAAGATCATGAAAGACTCGATCGAGACCTCCGAAATTGTTTCAAAATATGAAAAAGCTCTTGAGAAACTTGAAAAGAAAATGTCTCATATTTTAAACAACTTGATCGAAAAAGCGAGGAATGCAAGTATGACAAATTGTCGTATGGCGTGCCTACAATGACATGAAAGCTAAAAATGATCTTTTGAGGGCTCATTGGAAAGTCAAAAGGAAAGGCGTGGATAATGTGATTAAAAACCATTGATGCGGAGAAAGCAAATGTTCCCAAACCGGTTTCCAAACCAAAATGTACATTTCTATGCCTCCTCCAAAAGTCAATGAGAAAAGCGATTCATCAAAACCAGTCACTCCACATGCCTTGCCTAAACAAAATGTTGATAAAGGAAAAGCGGTTATAGAGAAACCAAAAGTTTTAGCTTTTGGACTTTTAAGATGAGTACCACTAATAAATGCGCCTCCACATCTAAAACATATGGAACAAAGCGACATAAGTTTAGAAAAGCACTCTCAAGAGACTAGGAAAGCTGAAACCACCTCCCTTCATAAAATTGTGAATCCTAATGAGTGTGCCTTACCTTCTACAGGACTAGGAAGCACCTCTAGGAGCAGCAGACTAAAGCCTAAGAGCAATTCAAGGAACAATAGAGTCTCGCTTGCCACTAAGAGTAGTCGCTTGAATAAAGAGAAGAAAGTAGAAGAACACCCTAGGAATTTACCGCTTTGTAATAAGAAAGACATTTCATCTGAATGTAATGAACCTATGAAACTTGCTAAGTCTAATGAATGTGTTGAATCTCTTTGTTTAACTTGCAAGAAATCTTTAACTAATGTTCATGATGATTGTGTTTCTAAGAATGAGATTGTTAAGCATGTTAAGAAGAATGTTCCCAAAAGAACTTATGCTAAACGAATAGGAAGACTAGTTGCGAGACTTAGGCTTTACACTCTTGATAGGGAGCATAATATTTACTTTAGGGATGACATTTGGAAACCCATGGGTAGAACTTTCACTCTCGAGAATGGTAGAATGAGTGATGAACTGTCTTACCAATAGATGACTTCTATGAGTGTGATGGATTTTACCTCTAACCCAAAGGAACCAAAATCAAAGCGGTTTCCAAAATCTTCTTCTTACATGATTGGCGGGTTATCGAAATATGTCTTTGGATCGTCGACTCGGGTTGCTCCAAGCACATGACCAAGAATCTGAAGGCTGGCGATCAATTTCGTTTGGAAATTCATGGAACCGTGACGTTTGGAAATGATCATGTAGCGACTATCATGGGTTATGGAGATCTACCTTTTGGAAATTATTTGATCACTCGGGTTTACTATGTCGAAGGGTTGGGACACAATTTGTTTCGATCAGGCGATTCGTGATGCGATTTAGAGGTTGCTTTTAGGAAAAATGCTTGCTTGTTAGAAACTTGGATGGCACTCGATCTCTTAGCGGGAATCGTGATACAAACTTGTATGCTATCGACATCAATCAAATGGCCTCTTCATCACCAATATGTCTTATGACACGAGCATACGGAACACGATCTGGTTGTGGCATGACGGTTATCCCATCTCAATTTTGACACCATCAACAATCTTGCCAAAGACAAGGACTTCCAAAGTTCAAATACACCAAGGATCACTTATGTCCATCATGCGAACAAGGAAAAGAAAAGAGCATCATATAAACCCAAAACCGTACCTAGTTCGGAAGCAAAGTTGCATATGTTGCACATGGACTTATGTGGCCCAATGAGAGTTGAAAGCATTAATGGGAAAAAGTATATTCTTGTTATCGTCGATGATTATTCGAGATATACATGGGTTAAGTTTCGAGATCAAAAGGCGAAGCACCGAGCATCATCATCACCTTTAAAGCGTATTCAAGTACTTCTTCAAACTCGATAAGGGTTGTAAGAGCAGACAACGGCACGAATTCACAAATCGAGAGTTAAGAGCTTATTTTGAAGATGTTGGAATTACTCATCAAACATCGACAATTAGAACTCCACAGAAAATGGGGTAGTTGAAAGAAGAAATAGAACTCTTGTGGAAGCTGCTGCACAATGCTAATCTATTCTAGTGCACGTTATTTCTATGGGGCGATCTTGTTGCCACTTGCTTGTTTCACTCGAACCGATCCCTAATCCATCCAAGATTCAATAAAACCCATATGAGCTTGTGAACAACGAAAACACGATATCTCTTACTTTCACGTGTTTGGCGCTTTGTGCTATCCAACGAACGAAAGAGAAGATCTAGGAAAATTGAAAGCTAAAGGTGATATTGGAATCTTCATTGGATATTCGGATAACTCGAGGGCATTCGGGGTGTATAACGGAAGAACTAGGAGGATCATGGAGCGATGAATGTGAAATTTGATGAACTTTCACATATGGCTTCGAGAGACTCGCTCTAGAACCCGCACTAAACCGGCGAGACTTACGGACACATCGAGTTCGGGACTCGTACCTCAAAGAGCTCAATCAACCGTTTGACAATCCTAAAGAACAAGAATGGGAGAATTTCTTTGAGTTAATGTTCGATGAATACTATGGTGGAACTTGACAAATGCATCAAACCATCATTCCATTGCACCGCTCAAAATCATCCTCCACCACCAACGGAAGATGCATCTACAGCGGTCGAAACCAATGCACCAACTCCATCAACATCATCTACATCTACTCCGGTTCTTGCACCGTCTACTACGGTTGATGAGCAAAACCAAAACCAAAGCGATGCAACGTTAGATGAAGACTTATTTGAAAACCCGTTTGCTACGGAATCGGTGAATCTTCTTCAAGCTTACGAGAACCATCTAACTCGCTTTCGTATAACCAACGGTATCCTTACACTACGAAGTGGACAAAAGACCACCCAATTGAACAAGTTATTGGTGAACCTTCACGGCGATTCGGACGAGGCGTCAACTTGCCACCGATTGCGACTTGTGCATTTACCTTTGCTCAATTAGCAATATAGAGCCAAGAACATTCGCGAGGCAATGGCGAGAACCCGCATGGATAGAAGTGATGCGGGAGGAACTTCTCCAATACCGTCTACATGACTCTTGGGAAATGGTTCCAAGACCCATTGACATTCGCGTCATTGATCTTAAATGGTTATGGAAGAACAAAAGGGATGAAGAAATGAGCGTAATTGCAACAAAGCTCGTCTTGTGGCCAAAGGATCTGAGATAAGAGGAAGGATAGACTTTGAAGAGTCATTCGCGCGGTAGCTAGACTTGAAGCGATCGGGATATTCTTAGCCTATCACTCACAAAACATCACGGTTTATCGGATGGACATTAAGACCGCGTTCTTGAATGGAACTACGAAAGAAGAAGTGTGTCGTGAGTCGACCCGAAGGCTTCATCGACATGGAACATCCAGTCGTCTACAAACTCAAAAGGCAATCTATGGTTTGAAACAAGCTCAAGGCGTGGTATGATGAACTTCCTCTTTCCTTATCCAAAACAATTTCACCAAAGGAACAGTTGATCCTACCTTGTTTACAAAAATGCAAAACGACATTTTGATTGTTGATTTATGTGGGCGACATCATCTTTGGGTCCACTAATTCGAATCTTTCAAAACATTTTGAAAATCTCATGAAAAGCAAATTTGAAATGTCCATGATGGGGAACTAAAATTCTTTCTTGGTTTACAAATACATCAATCCCCTCGTGGAATTTTTATAAATCAAGCTAAATACACAAGCTGAGATTTTGAAAAATCATGGTATGGATAATTGTGACTCGGTCGGAACACCAATGGTAACTTCACCAAAAATTGGAGCCGATTTGTTTGGGAAACTATTGATCGAAGAAATATCGGAGCATGATTGGTTCTCTCATGTATCTTCTTGCTAGTCGACCCGATATTCATTTTGTTGTTTGCTTATTAGCACGGTTTCGAGCTAAGCCTACCGAGCTGCACCTCAAAGAGGTTAAGCGGATCTTCGGTACTGAAGACATCCATTCACATGGGACTTTGGTATCGAAGGAATCGGATTTGATCTAATTGCCTTTTCGGATCACGGACCACGCGGTGATCAAGTTCTGACAAAAGTACATCGGGAGGAGCACAATTTTGGGTGAAAAGTTAGTCGGTGGTCTTCAAAGAAACAAGATTGCCTTGCACTTTCAACGGCTGAAGGCGAGTATGTGTCTCTGTCTGCGTGTTGTGCTCAAGTTCTATGGATGAGAACACAACTCACAGATTATGGCTTTACTTTCGATAAAATACCTATGTATTGTGACTCGAAAAGTGCCATAGCCATATCATGCAATCCTGTTCATCACTCAAAGACTAAGCATATCCGTGTCCGCTACCACTTCATCAAAGAGTATGTCGAAAATGGTCTTGTTGAATTATTCTTCGTGAAGATCGATTACCAACTCGCCGATCTATTAACTAAAGCCCTTCCAAAGAAAGGTTTGACTATTTAGTTCGACGAATTGGAATCGAAGCCTAACCCCCGAGGAGTTAGAACGTCTTCTCGAATCTTCTTGAAAATGATTTTCCAACAAGCTTATTTGTAAATATTTTGAAAAACAAAATACAAAATTTGAAAAACCAACAAAAGCAAAATATAAAATATAAAATTTTCAAAATACAAAAACAATATAAAATCAAAAATCCAAAATATTCTTCTCACGACATGTCTCTCGTATAATCGATATTACATGCGTTTCTAGAAATGTCATTCAACAATGATACGGGCATGTACGGATGCTTGAGCGAGAGTTCTTTAATTGTTTTCTAAAACATGTCGTTTCTCAAAATTTCTTCATAAAATGGCTTTCGTATACTTGATCGAAACCGGACCAAAATGATGACTTTTGATTATTTTCAAATCAAAACTCGTGCTTTTTAAGAAAAATCAAGTGTACGCTTGAGGCACTACATTTAAAATGGTGAGAAATCATCATCATCTTGAGCACCTTTTCAAGATTGTTCAAAAGATTTTCAAAATCTTTCAAAATACTTTGTGCTCAAGATAACTCCTCTAAAACCCTTTAATTGATTATGCTTTATTAAAGGGGAGTATAAAACTAAAATGTTCCAAATTCATGCTTAAATCAAATCCGTTTGTCTCCCAAAGATTCTAAAATGTTGTTTAATCCGTTGATATAAAAATATCACGAATATGCTATTTTGAGGGGAGGAGGCGTGATTAAAATGTGATCAAAAAGTTTAATGATCGGTGTTTGAATCTCAAAATGAGCTCGACTCGAGACGGAACCAATGAATTGACGAATCAAAGTCGATAAATGTACCATCTCGAAACTTTCTATGGACTTGACCGGGACGGGTAATAATTTCAAGCTAGTTCTCTAGTGATGTAAGCGTGTCTCGAATCGGTCTAGTTCATTTAAAGTCGATCAATTCAAAAGTGCGAACTCTACCCTCTCATGTGATTTACTGTCAAAACTTATAAGCACATGTGAAGGGGTGTTTACGAAAATATAAAACTCACGAGTGTTCAAACATGTTTTCTATCATAAACACTTTGAGAGATTTTCAAAAAAATGGTTTTATGGCAACAATAGGACGGTCATGGGTTATAAGGTGACTAAGGATAGGAAATTAGTCCTATGATCCGCCAGAGCCGGAGGGATCTACCAAGGACATCACAAATAGTTTAGAACTAGAAGTCCTTAGGAATGATTGAAAAAAGGAGTAATGTGAGAAAGGAGAAAGAAGGGTTGAAGAATTAAAAGAAAAGGTAAAGAAAGGGTGAAAAGAAATAGCCCTCCATATTCAACCTTAGGGCGTAAACCGGGTTCAATTCATACGCTCTTGGTTGTCACTAGATGACTTGGTATTGAAGACCAAGGCGTCATGGACCCTAGGACGCTTGCACTAAACCTTCTAGCCACTCAATTCCTCTTAAAAGGATTTGTTTCATTCTCATGGGAACCCTACATAATCTATCGACTTTCTCTTAGAGATGGTTGGTATTGAAGAAGGAGACCCTCTCCTAGTCTCCGCTCGGGAAAACCAAAATGCACTTATTGAGTCTAGAGCCACGAGATTCATCAAAAGATCTCATAGGAACACTAGAAGGGGTTGAATAGTTTTGCCGATTTTAAGTTGATTTCAAAACTTTAGAGGATATTATGTGATATATGGATGTAGAGTCCTATAGATCTAACGATAATGCAAGCAAATAAATAAAGAGAAGGGATAGAAATGACTGTGCGATGTTATAGTGGTTCGGCTACAAGGACACCTTCCGCCTACTCCACTCCCGAGTCACCTACTCGAGAGTTCAAGCACTATGTCAACAAACTCCTTCACTTCCGGCGGAGAAGCCTTCATAGCGTTGCTTACACTTTTTCGGTACAAAGCTAGATACCGAGTCCGTAGCACGGTGGACCAAACCAACACAACTATTACACAACAAATATGTGAAATATCAAATACAAGATCTTTAGCTGAAATCTTGCGGGTGACAAATCAATCAAGGACCCTTGCTTGGATGACTTGTAGAATGCTCGTGATCTCGCCTTAGAGAAGGACCTATATGAGGATCACAAATAGAAAGAAAGATGTTGGATCGATATACTTTAATCAAACTAAACTAGCTTGTTAAGGTTTAATAACCTCGGATAAATCCTAAGTTATTAACAAAGAAACAACGAGCAATCTTTATCAAAGTCGCGAATTTACTTAACAAAGCTAAAAAGAAACTTTATTAATAAAACTCTAAATCGCTTATTATGCGGATACTCTAATACAACTCTAAGATATTGAACTTTTCTCTAAACTCTTAATTCGTAAACTCTAAAACTCTTTTTACGAAATCGTACCTCTAATGCCAATCTAGGAGTCCTTTTATAGGCTCAAGGATATCCTAGTCGGTTTACAATTGATAACCTTATGCGACAAGTAAACTAAACATGGAATACAATACTTTCCATAAAGCGAATATACAGTTCTTTGTTCTAGCGATACTTTGACTTTATCTTGCGGTACTTTGACTTTGTCTTTAGCGATACTTTGACTATTTGACTTCTTCGGTGCTTTGCGGTTTACGGTGCTTTCATATCTTGATGCTTTGATATCTTGACACTTTCATATCCCAACAATCCTCCCCAACTTGAATTCTACTTGCTTGACTTCAAGTTCCTTTATGAATATATCTTTATGACTTCATCTTTAAAATGGATTGTTCTTTAGTCTTTAGATTATATCTTTATAGAATCGTGCTTTTGTCAAAGTATCTCTTAGAATTGTTTTCTTCACGTGACATCAAACAATCTCCATCTTTTCGACAACACGACAACATATGACAATTTGTACAATAATTCAAGTTTAAGTTGCATACTATTCTCATCACATCTAAGTGAATCATTGAAAATTCAATGGATTTAGAACTCTTTACCAAAGCCATTATCTTTGGAGTAGCCAAATGTTTTGGTGTGTAAGACCATGGTACATTGATAACCATATGATTTTAGCAAACCACCGACTATCAAGATTTGTTTTGTCTTTACCAAAAGTTGTACCATACGGACTAGTTAGTTCTTTTATCTAATGGTGAACTAATTACCAATAATGGTTTTCCTTTGCCTTTACCACAAGCCATTTCTTGTGGGCTAGCCAACTCTTCACATTCTTGATATGGTGAGTTGATAACCATCCAACTTATTAGCAAGTTGTCAACTAAAAGCGGTTTGATATATCTTTACGAGCCGTTTGCTCATGGATTAGTCAATCCTTTTGTAACCATGGTGGATTGATAACCTATTGATGTTATCATCACAAAACCATTTATTCAACCTTTATTTGAAAATATTTATTATTTAGCAAAGGTTTCTTCTAAAATTTATTTAGCGGTTTTAATCGACAAGCAGTACTTTGATGAAATCTTGTCGACTAGCGATACTTTGAATAAAAATCTTGATATATCAAAAAGTATATATTCAAATAAACTTCATACCGGTTAAAGATCATCCTCGGCAATGGTAGTCCAGTCAATAAACAATTTGATCAACATGCAAGCAGTTTCATTATCCTCTTCTACTTCCAATCCATGCTCTAGCATTCTTCTCATGAGATCAGCTGTAAAAGGATATCTTCTTTCTACAAACATATGTATCAATGTTCCATTTTCTAGCTCAAGACATGAACTCCAGTTCTTCAAAGAATCTCCAGCAAACTATCTCCCAGTTTTCTTGATTATTCCAAATATCATCAGGACTTTCTTCATCGGTTTCCACATGGTTATGAGATCACCATGTAAAACCAAACCAATCCTTCTAATGGATTATCTTCAAAATAAGCCTTCACAACATTATATAAGTAGAATAGATCTACTCATCTATAATATCGATAAATCCATAGCCTTTTGAAAACTTTGAAACTTCCATCTTCTTTATGAAATACCATGTAATCTCCATTCTTAGATTTCTCAACTTTGAAAACACTAATCATTGATCATTCATCTTCATGTCTTCATCTTCCTTTGTATAATCAAAATCTACTATTACGAGATAATTCTTCAATTCATCACTAGTCTCGGATCTTAATTCAACCTTCTCTTTCTTTGAAGGCGAACATCTGTATCATCGGTTTTCTTTTTCTCTTTAAGCTTTTCTTCCTTTCGACTTGGTCCAATGAGCTTCTTCTCTAAAATCTTTAATGCTGCAACATCTTTCTTATAAGCTTCTCTCGACATCATATAATCTCTTCATATCACATAATTTAGCTTACGTAATCCTTTAAATCCTCTGCTTTTTAGATATGCCATCATTGCATTCCTTTCTTTAGCCAAATTAGGTCTTCTTGACATGAATCTAACGGTGTTGGAGGCGTAAAGGTTCAATGACTTGACATTCAATTCATCTTGCACTTTTGAGCTGCTTCTCTATTTAGAGCTTCTTGAGCTTCTTGCTCTTCTCTATCTTTTGCATTTAATTCTTCTTGAACTTTTCTAGCTGCAGCTTCATTCCTTGCAACTTCAAATGCTCTAAGTTACGCTAAAGTAAGCTTCTTTTCTTAACTTCAACCAAAACACCTTTTCCCTTGTCTTTTGGATCAATTGCGGGTTGATCGGTTCTTGGTTGTTCTTCTTCTTGTACATCTCTAAAAGTAACACCTCCTCTTGGTTGTGACGGATCAAGAATTGTAGCAACTAATTCATCATCACTAGGTGAATGAATAGGTTTAAATCTAGGTTCCTCCTCTTCCTCTATAACAATTGTAGAAGGACCGACTTCTTCTTCAAAATTCAACACCCTTGGAGTAATTGGTGTTATAACCCGGCATAGATGTATCATGAAACTCGGTACTTTGATGTTCGATGCTTTGATCATCGATACCTTGAACATCGATACCTTGATTATCAGTACCTTTAACTTGTACTTCTTCTTCTTGTTCCTCTGAAATAATCTTTTCTGCAGAGCTTACAGAGTCTTTCTTCTTTGTAATATCTTCTTCAGATTCTTTCTTCTTCATAACATCTTCTTTCAAATTATCCTTTTCTGAATTCCTCCCCAAGTTGACAGAAGATGGTTTAGGAACCGTCTTTCTTTTTAATTCCTTTCGAAGAGCTTTGCGACGTTTATTCTCCTCTTTAACCCATAAGTTGAATCCTTGAATATAAGGTTTAACAAAATTCCTTAACCAAAAATAGTTACGCTTCAACTTCCTAATCGTTTTAGCTTGACGCTCAACAGTCTTGTTCAACCTAGCTAGCGCCCTTGTCAAAGCATAGTTATCCATAGTTAAACCTTCACGAGGTATAGTAGGATCAGTACCTTGAAGTGGTGAATGAGTTTCTGAAACAGAATGTTGTGGAGATGGAGTAGGTGTTCTCTCAATCTCTACTTGAACCTCAGGACCTGAAGAATCATCACCGTGTAATGAAGCAGTACCTTCACGAAGCGGTGCTTGCGGATGCGATACCTTGTGAGCGACACTTTGTGAAGCGGTACCACATGCGGATCGGTACCTTCACTGTCTTCATCCTCTTCAGCACGTACAGCTTGAACAACTTCCATCATAGAAGTAGTTAAAGGAATATCTCCACCTCTGAACAAATCACTGCGCCTAGCCATGAATGTATAGATTTTGGCTTGTTGCACAATAACAGGTAGTAAAGCAGTAGGTTTAGGAACATCAGCCAATTGTTTATTCAAGAAAACCTGTATGAACCTTGGATACATCAACCAAGTAGCCCCAGATGATATATGTGATAACATTCCATCCAAAATTAGCCGTGAAAAGTTAAACACTCTGCCTGTAGCTAAACCAACTCTGCGGATGCAATATTTGACCAAATTGCTCCCGAAGTGCTTTTAGAACTTATGCAATGGAGCAAAACATGAATCAAAAACTTCCATTGAGGACAGAATAAAGCCTTCTTAAAAGTTTGTTCAGTCAAAGAACCTTCATAACCAAAATTCCTAAAAGAATCCCAAATCAGTTGCTTATCAAATCTAATAGCCCCATCTTCATCAGCAAATAATAAATCTTCACGAATGGAGGCTTCTGTGATCTTGATAGTGCGTCCAGCAACAGTTGATCTAATATAATATTCATCCTCCTCCATATTGTCTCTAGCATTAGCCCAAAATTCATTAATCCATGGTTCAATTATATCGGCTCCACTAAAGAGCATAACTAAGAGGCGACCAGATAAGATAATCAATGATATCATAAAAGCATACATTTGCCTCGGTCTTATCCAAATTAGCCACCATATTGTGCTTGAAGCAGTTAAGCGATTCACCATTGTTGAAAGAGTGAGCACAATAGAAAGATTCGAATAATAAAGAGATGGTAATTGGAAGATAAGTATGGAAAAGATGTGAAGTAATAATATGAGAGGAAAATCGGAAAGAAGTTATTTATAGGTGAGATTTGAAAATCACGACCTAAATAACAAAGTTACCGTTATTACCAATTACCCTTCAATATTACCGTTGGAGCGATTGCTTTGTCGACAAAGCGGTACTTTCCACATAAGCGATACTTTCCCAGCGGTACTTTCCCAGCGGTACTTTCGAAATACGATGCTTTGCCAAAACCTTCATATACACTAAGTATAAACTAACATCCTCCCTCAAGCAATACGGGACTATATCTAACACCTTATAGTCCTCCCTTAAACATAGCTTAGTAGTTAATCATTCCAATGCTCACGACCAAGTGATTGAATCGTGACACATCAAAACCTTTGTGAGTAGATCGACTACATTGTCATCCGTGTGAACTTTAACCACATTAATGAGCCTATGCTCATAACAATCTCGATAAAATGATGCCTAATCGAATATGCTTTGTCTTGGAATGATACGATTCTTCACAATACAAATAGTACTCTCATTATCAATGTTGATAGGAGTATTCTTAAAGTTGAACCCATAATCCAAGAGTTGATTACGCATCCATAAAACTTGACCACAACAACTTGCGTGACTACATATTCGACTTGATAGATGATGTTCTTTGCAATTGTCTGCTTCTTGCATTGCCATGAAACTAACCTTCTTCCAAGATATTGGCATCCACCGGTTGTGGATCTTCTATCATAATTATCACTGCATAGTCACTATCGAAAAAGCTTCTAAGTGAAAAGGTGACTCTCTAGGATACCACAACCCCAACTTAGGTTGTTGTTTCAAATAACGAGAATATTCTCTTGTGACATTCGGTGAGAAATCTTTGGTGAGACTTGATATCTTGCACATAAACAAGCTGCAAACATGATATCGGGCCTTGATGCGATAAGATACATAAGAGAGCCAATCATAGATCTGTATAACTTGACTTCAACAGGTGTCCATCTTCATCTTTTCCCAATGAATTGATAGATTTAATTGGTGTAATGTGACCTTCATACCATCAAAATTAAACTTCTTAAGTATATCATTAACATACTTGTCTTGGCTAATAAAATTCCTTCCTTGGATTGCTTAACACGAAGTCCTAAAAGAATGTTAACTCTCCCATTGAACTCATTTGAAATTCCTTACGCATCATTGCTCAAACTCCTTAACCATGGATTTGTTTGGTAGCCCCAAAGATAATATCATCAACATACACTGTACTAACATGATATCTTTCTTGTCTCTCTTGATAAACAAAGTCTTGTCAATGGCTCCCTCACTGTATCCATGTTGTAATAAGAATGTAGAGAGCCTCTCATACCAAGCTCTAGGTGCTGATGAAGACCATATAAAGCCTTCACCACCTTATAAACTTTGTTAGGATGCTTAGGATCTTCAAAACACGGAGGTTGTTTCACATACACCTCTTACGTAATAGTGCCATAAAGAAATGCACTCTTGACATCCATCGATATACTTGAAAACCCATATAAGAAGCAAAAGCAAGAAAGATTCTAATAGCTTCAATCCTTGCCACAGAGCAAAAACCTCATCATAATCTACCCTTCCTCACATCTATAACCACGAGCAACTAACCTTGCCTTGTTCTTGATAACATTGCCTCTTTCATCTCTTTTAACTCTAAAGACCCATCTTGTTCCAATAACTCTCTTCCCATCGGAAGATCACATAAAACCAAACCTCTTGAAGTTTAAATTGAAGAAGTTCTTCTGCATAGCTTGACCCGACTTTCTTTAGTCAAAGCTTGAGCAATGTTCTTGGGTTCCTCTTGAGAGATGAAACAAGTGAATAAGCGGGTTTGATGATCCTTATGATTTGCTTTGTTTTGTTTATACACAAAGCTAAGTAAAGCATTATGAGGTTTTGTGAAACCCTTAGCTTTGTGTCTTGTCATAACTCCGAGTAGAAGGACCAATGATTTGATCGGTTGGATGATTCTTATGAATTCGTAAGATTGGAGCTGTGGAACTTCATATGTATCATCTAAGTTAGTATAATCGGCACCTTCATTGGAATTTGTGAAAATACCTTCATCTTCAAGCTCATCATCGGTTTCTTCTAGCTCGGGCATGGTTGGATCATCCAAATCATCTAAAATCTTGTCAGCAGGTGCATCGATACTTTGGTTGAAAATCTTGTCAAAATCTTGGAAGAGAACTCTGCGATCTTGTTCTTCTTCTTTGCCTCTTCATAAGCTCTCCTTTGTTCATCGTGTAAGAATGTGCTAATACATCTTGAAGAAGCATCGATTAAGTTCCTCTTGAATAGATTGATCCTCGTGAGATAATGAGGATTGTGGTGCATCGATGCTTTGTTTTGGAGAAGCGATTACTTTGCTTAGGAACATCGATGCTTTGGTTTGGACTCATAGGATCTTTATCGGGAATAGCATCGGGTCTAAGATGAATATCATGAACAACATATTGAATATCTTCTTCATTATGCAAAGGTTGATTTTCTTCTCTAACGGTACATAATTCATTGAAGGAGATAAAATCTCAAGATCAAACATCCAATCGGGACCCTTCCTTTCTCATTGTCTTGATCTTCTAAGAACTCAACATGAAGGCAGTCTTGAATCTTCTTAGTAACTCTGTTGTAGACTCTAAATCCTTTCTTGTTAGTGCAATATCCCAATAAGTAACCTTCTTGGACTTGCCATCAAACTTCCCAAATTATCAATAGTGTTTAAAATAGTAAGAGGGCATCCAAAAGGCTTCATAAAGCGAATGTTGGGTTTATTGCCCATCGACAATTCATAGGGTGTCTTCATCGAGGTTTGGTGTGAGACCTGTTAAGTACATAGCATGCGATGCTTACGACACGCCCAAAATTGAATAGGAGATGAGAATCGGCTAACATGGTCCTTGCGACTTCAATCAAGGTTCTATTTTCTCTCTGCAACACCATTTCTTTGTGGTGTTCTAGCAATACTAAACTCCCTTTTATGCCTTTATTTGCACAAAAGTCATCCATAGGCTTGTTCTTGAATTCGGTTCCATTGTCACATCTAATACCTCTAACCTTGAGTCTTAATTGATTTTCAAGTGCTATTATAAGAGTTTGAATAGCATCAAAGGTATCATCCTTAAAGCCCAAAAGAAAACCAATGAATCTACTACAATCATCGGTAACAACCAAAGCGAGTACTTCTTCTTATTTAAACTTGCCACGAGAGCGGTCCAAATAAATCCATGTGTAATAGCTCAATGGTTCTCTAATATTTCTTTCATCAAGCTTCTTGCAAGAAGCTTTGTGTTGTTACCCTTCTTGCATGCCAAACATGATTGATCATTCTGTAAGTCTTTGAAGGTAAACCTCTAACTAAATTGCCTTTGACCGGTTTGTTGATGTTCTTGAAATTCACATGGCCCAATCTTCTATGCCATTGATGTGCCTCTTGAGATGTTGCTTTAGCCACCAAACATGTGGCTCTACCATAAGAATGTAGACTCTTCATGTCTAAACTATACACATCATTTGTCCTTGGTACCCTTAGTACTACCAAGTCTTCATCAACGGGTTTGAAGTCGGAAGAAAGGATAAGACATTACGTGTCGGTGAATAACACAGGATGCTTTTTATCACAAATTTGAGAGGCCGACAACAAGTTGAACTTTAGCTCCTTCACATATCGACATTCTCAAAATCAATTCTCCCGGCTTTAATTGTTCCTTTCCTGTAATCCTTCCTCCATTGGGATCATTCCCAAATGCAACTTTTCCTCCACTAATACTTCTAAAATCGAGACGGGATCTCTTTATCACTGTCATACTTCGAGCAACCACTATCCACAATAAGATGATCTTTAAGCTCCTCTTACGGGTTGCCACACACACAAAGAAAAGAGTTAGAAACTTTTAGGAACCCAAGCCATTCTTGACTTGTGTTCCCCGAGAAGATTACAAACTCAAATTCCTTGAGTATGTAGTTCTCACTATCTCTCGATTATGATCCAAAATTATCTTTTGATGTTTAGCATGTGGATTTTCAAAACTCTACGGTTTTCAACATAAATTTCTTTCACAGTTATTAGCCTTTTCTCTTGACACAAAAACATCGATTCACTTTTTGTTGAGCGTCTTGTATGTCTCGGTTCTTTCCCTTTTAACCCATTCGGTTTTAACGGAGGTTCTTGTGATCTAGATCCCTATATGAGCTGTGATAACTTCTAGGTTGATAATGAGGTCTCCTAGAATTTCTATCCCAAGTATGGTTTCGATTACCTTGTCTCGGCGGTACTTTGGAAAATCTTGTGAGATCTTGAAGTTCTTCTCGATGTGGGTATCTATGATGCGGTGTGAAGTTTACGTGATTAACCCTATTTGAATTAGTCCAACTTTGGTTTGTGCTCTCTAGGTCTCGATTGTTAGACTTATTCCTTGGAAACTTGCTTAGATATTACGAGTGTCTATCACAATCTTTGATTAAATGAGTAGGACTATAACACACAAAACACAGTTTTGACCCATATGACCAAAGTGATTTCTTCTATGTCTATGCCCAAAATTGTTTTGCCTTCTTGAGGGTGATAAAATTTGTTTTGACCAAAATTATCCCAAAAGGTTTAGCGATCTTGTTTTGAAAAGGTTTTGCGAAAGTCTTGCTTGTGAGCGATACTTTGATTTAAAGTCTTCTTTGGATTTTGAACATTGTTTTCAACAGTTTCTTTGGGTTTCTCGGATCTAGATTTAGCAATTAGCTTATTCCTAAACTCTAGACTATCTACTCCATAACGAGAACATCGGGCCTAGAGGGTGATGACTAATGGGATGAGGAACGACATGATAACCATTGTCTTTCTTATAGGAGGTGGTTCACTTGCGAGCCTTCATTACTAGATGAATCTAAATAGTTAATGAGCTCATCATCACTAGTGGTTATGTCCTCAAAATCACCATCATCACGATCACTAGGTTGATTTTCTTCTACATTACTAAAGTCCATTCCAAATCCTAAGCTTTGTTCTAATGTAAGCCGCCTGCATTTTTCAACATAAGCAACATGGGACAAGCGGACTCTTTCAAGCGACAAACTTAGCTACCAAATCATCTCTTTCCTTAGTTAATTTCTCAATTTGACAATTTTACAGTTTAGTTTCCATTCACTAAGTTTCAAGCGATAATCTGTTGTTCATACTTTTCATTGAAGCCATTTCATTATTTTCATGTGTTATGATTTTAGCTTCTATAGACTCTAAAGTGATTTGATAACCTGCTACCTCGGACCTAGCCCTAATACAATTATCTCTTTCAATCACATAAGCTGTTAAGCAATTTTGATAGAATTCATAACAGTTTGAGCATACTCTCGAGATAGGAGGCGAGTTGGTGAAGTAGCCACCATAGCAAGAAGAACAGGATCATCTTCACTTTCTTTGCTCCAATCAAATCCTCCAAAGCCATCATCGATTCCAAAGCGGCATGTTGATTCTTCATCAAAGCGGTGCTCGGTCAATGCTTCCTTGTGTCTTCATTGCATCTTCCTTTGCTACCATCTGATGAAGTCACGGTTCATCATCAAACTCTTCACTCCGGTCCACTTCGATAAATTCTCTTGAGCAACCAAAGCCTTTGTGTCGATTCTTGGAATTTCCTTGAGCTCAAGTTTAGGCTTCTCGGATGTCTGTTTGCTTGATACTTAGCAAACTGCACTCCTTGCAAAGTGACCGGTCTTTTGACAATTGAAGCATTCAATTTTAGATTTGTCAAAAGTTATTCCTTGTTTTGGTTTGAAATCAATATTTTTGCTGTCTTCTTCATGTACTTTTTGATTCTTGCGATGATCAAAGCAACTTGCCACGATATCAATTTCCTCAAGTGCATCTTCTTGATCATGCTAGATCCTCTTCATAAGTGACGGGTAAGCTTGCTTGTTGTGCAAAGAAAGAGCACACAACTTCATCGAGTTCAAAGTGGTTGATGGTGGGGCTGCTTGAGTATATGATGGGGATTGTAAGCAATGATGCTTTGAGAAGCGATGCTTTGAGGAGAAGCGATACTTTTGGAAATCTTGCTCTTCTTTTCGAGATGATAGAAAAGCAATCTTGTGAGATTTAGAATTTGGTTGACCACTCATCTCATGTTCATACACCTTTAATTGATGATAAAGATCATCAAAGTCCATAACCTCAATCCTTGTTGTCCTCGATCATAGTAGCAATCACATGCCATGTAGATGGCAAACTCATAGAAACTTCAAATTAGCATCCTCAAGTGATACTTACGCCTTGTATAACTCCAACATGTTGAGGAGATTACGAAACCTATCATATGCGACATCAAGACTCTCTCTTTCTCCTCTGTGAATGTTTCAAGCTCTTTGTTTTAGCAAGTTTACGTGCATCTTCTTAGAGGCTTCATTCCTCAAATCTGGTCTTGAGTGCGACCCAGAGTGCTTAGCATCTTTAGCATCGTGAAATTTGAGAAGATGACCATCGGAATAGCGAGACAAGAGAATGTTAAGAGCCTTCTCTTGATTCCTTAGGGTTGCTTGTGGTAAAAGCGCTTTTGGTGCTAAAGGTTGTCCGGGAACTTGAGCAGGTTTGGAACAACTTCATTCCATTCACAATTACATTCCACGAGCATGATGCGTAATGGCAATATCTTGCCTCATCTTCATGCACGAGATCATATTCTCCTTCTTAATAATTGGAATTACGAGTGAGGTGATTGAGGGTGGTGGAGCGACTTGATCGACATCTTGAATATTTTAGGGTTTCTTCCTAGTCGAGTTTCCACACAAGCTCGATACCACTTGTTGGATCGATATACTTTAATCAAACTAAACTAGCTTGTTAAGGTTTAATAACCTCGGATAAATCCTAAGTTATTAACAAAAAAAACGAGCAATCTTTATCAAGTCTGCGAATTTACTTAACAAAGCTAAAAGAAACTTTATTAATAAAACTCTAAATCGCTTATTATGCGGATACTCTAATCAACTCTAAGATATTCGAACTTTTCTCTAAACTCTTAATTCGTAAACTCTAAAACTCTTTTTACGAAATCGTACCTCTAATGCCAATCTAGGAGTCCTTTTATAGGCTCAAGGATATCCTAGTCGGTTTACAATTGATAACCTTGTACGACAAGTAAACTAAACATGGAATACAATACTTTCCATAAGCGAATATAACAGATCTTCTAATCTAGCGATGCTTTGACTTTATCTGCGGTACTTTGACTTTGTCTTTAGCGATACTTTGACTATTTGACTTCTTCGGTGCTTTGCGTTCTGATGCTTTCATATCTTGATGCTTTGATATCTTGACACTTTCATATCCTTCCATGCTTGCATAAGGTTATGGATGGAGGTTTTGATGAGTAATGGTATTGATGCGATCAAGGATGAGGTTGAGTATGAAACGCATTTCTTCCCTAACTTCTATTGCAATTTCCCTAGTGGATTGGCAATGTTCACAATGTAAATGATGTGGGTAATGAGTGCGGAAGTTTTCCGGGTTGTTTTGATTTGAGTTATGCGGAAGTTGTGGTGGAAAAATAAGAAAATATGGATCAAAATCCGAATGATTGTGTGTGGTGGTGGAAAAGAACCTAGATGTTCTTGTAATGTGATGGGAGCTAGAGGTGGTGATGTTTCAAGATCTTGAAAATAGTATTTGGTGATGTGGGGGTGTGAAAAGACTATTTCTTTTCTTTAGGTTGGGTAGATCTTGTTGGAGTCTTAAGGAGTTCCAAAAGAGTTATTTTGGTGATGAAGTGGTGTACTTGTTGGTGATGAGGAGGTGCTATAATGGAAGCATCTTGTGGTGAGTTATTTGTTGAGGATGAATCATTTGAGGTTGGTTTTGCTAAACAACAAGATCGGATACTAATCCGCATGCGGATATCCTAGCATTTGATTGTGGTATTTTGGATGGTGGAAGTACAAAGGTTTGGATATCATGATTGTTTGTACTAGATGATTCTCCTAAAGGGTTTTGGATGACATGATGAAGTGTGTTTGTGAGAAGGAGATGGAGTATGCAAGCATTTTGGGAGTTATATATATAAAAACAAAGCATTGTAATGAATGCTTGAAACAAAATGTGGATTAAAATCTAATGATTAGATATGAATTCAAGGCATGTGATCATGAGAACACAAGCATTAAAGAACATACTCCCAAAATAAAACAAATGTGGATTTTTCATCTAAAGTGAAGATATATATATATATATATATATATATATATATATATATGATATAAATATAATATATATATATATATATATATATATATATATATATATATACGGATATATATATATATGAGGATCCTTACACGATCCCACGGATCCTTCCCTCGAGGGATCCATGGATGCCGTGTTCGTGCAATACAAAATTTTCTTTTGGAAATATTTTTGCCTATTGTGTGCCTATATGCAAACTATTTGGAGTTGCGGTTTTCTCGACCCTAAAAAGGAAAGGAAACTAAACTAGAAGTAAAAAAGTATCCTAATTGAGATAACCCGAAAACACATATTTAGTACATAAGTACGTAATATTGTGTTATCAATGCTCCTAATTCATTGTAGCTTAAATGAATGTACCGAAAACACATATTAGTTATATGTTCCCTTTAGCATTCAAAAGACATGAGATGCAATGAAAATGGGTTTTACTTTGTATTAATAATGAAAATGATTTGACCTAGACGTGAGAAATTGCTTTTGTGAAATTGATATGGAAGGTATCATTCCTTTTAGAAAACATTGTGAAAGGAGGTTTTCTTTGAAAATGTATGTATATAAAAAGAAAGGAGAATTATAAGTAAAAAACTTATCTTGGGTTTTGAAAATTCCGTATTGTTTGTGAGTTGTGCGTGAAATAGAGATCCTAGACTCGAGAAAGAAGAAGGCTAGTGTTTACATACCATGTAGAGTCAAAATAAATTATGACGTGTGTTCCATTAAACCAAGACCAAGACGAAGTAGGTTGAATTGTTCCGCTTCAACGGTTTGGTGAGGGCGTCGGCTATGTTGTCTTCGGATGCTACCTTCTCAATAGAGATGTTCCCTTTTGAACATTGTCTCTAAGAAGTGATGACGAATCTCTATATGCTTTGTGCGAGAATGTAATACCGGATTCTTGCTTAAGTCGATGACACCTTTGTTGTCACATAGAATGGCTATGTCGCTTAGATGAATGTCGTAGTCTACTAACGCTTGTTTCATCCATAGTGCTTGTTGGCATGCTTTTCTTGGCGGAGACGCATCGGCTTCGGTTGTTGATATTGCTAGAGCCGTTTGTTTCTTAGAAAACCATGATGTTAAACAACATCCCATAAAAGTACATACCCTACTTGTACTTTTTCTATCAACGTAATCACCGCATGGTCGAATCGCATATACAATTGTTTCTACACCCGTGCCTTAGGATACCATAATCCTAATTGTGTTGTACCCTTAATATATCTAAATATTCTTTACGGCTTCTAGGTGTGAAGTTTTGGGATCTTCTTGAAACCTAGCACATAAGCAAACACTAAACATGATATCCGCCTACTTGCCGTGAGGTAGAGAAGACTACCTATCATGCCACGATATTTAGTATTATCTACGGATTCTCCGTCTTCATCTTTAGTAAGTTTGGTGTCGGATGACATGGGTGTCCTAATTGGTTTCGACTCTTCTAGACCAAATTTCTTTAACATCTCCTTGATGTATTTAGATTGATTAAAGAAGATACCATCTTCTACTTGTTTTATTTGTAGACCAAGAAAGAAACTAAGTTCTCCCATCATACTCATCTCGAACTCGTCATGCATGATTTTAGAGAAATCATCACACATGTCTTGACAAGTGGATCCGAATATAATATCATCTACATATATTTGTACTATGATTATATGTGACTCTTTTCTTAGTAAAAGTGTGTTGTCAACTAACCCCATGGTATAGTTATGTTTAATTAGAAATGACTTGAGTCTATCATACCAAGCTTTTGGAGCTTGTTTAAGACCATAAAGGGCTTTCTTTAATTTATACACATGTTTGGGTTTTCAAAATCGATGAAGCCCGGAGGTTGAGCTACATATACTTCTTCATTAATGACACCATTTAGAAAAGCGCTTTTGACATCCATTTGATAAAGCTTTAGATCATTAGCACAAGCATACGCAAGAAGTATTCTTATAGACTCTAATCTAGCCACGGGTCATAGGTCTCATCAAAGTCTATTCCTCTTGTTGGTTATACCTTGAGCAACGAGTCTAGCCTTGTTCCTAGATACTACTCCGTTTGCATCTAATTTGTTTTTATAAACCCATTTTGTTCCTATTATGGTTTGATTACTAGGTGGAGGGACAAGTGTCCAAACATCATTAGAAACAAATTGATTTAGTTCTTCTTGCATAGCCATTACCCAACTTTCATCTTTTATGGCTTCTTGTTTATTCTTAGGTTCTAAGGTTGAAACAAAACAAAATAAGCTACTTTGGTTTTGAACTTGAGACCTTAATGTTCGCTCATTTAGCTTTCCTATGACCTTATCTACGGGGTGATCTTTGGACTCTTTAATGTTTGTGATTTTATCAATTGAAGGTTCTTCTTCTTCATTTATCTTTTCTTTATTACTATAGCTTCACTTTCTATAATCTCGTCATCGACAAGAGGTGGAGAGGGTTTGGGTGGACTTTCATCAAATTTTATATTTAATGACTCTTCTACCTTCATTGTTTCTTTGTTTAATATGACGTAAGCTTTGCTATTAGGCTTAGTAACCTAGAAAGATACCTTCGGTTGATTTAGGATCAAATTTTGTAAGGTAATCTTTAGTGTTAAGAATGAACATTTGCTACCAAAGACTCTAAATGATTTAACGTAGGCTTTTGCCTCGGAGTAACTCATATGGAGTTTTACCTAAGATTGGTCTAATTAAGACTCGATTGAGTATATATGTTGAAGTATCAACGGCATTACACCAAAATTTTTGAGGTATGGATTGTTCATTAAGCATGGTTCTACTCATTTCTTGAAGGGTTCTATTCTTTCTTTCTACTACCCCATTCGATTGTGGAGTGCGTGAGCCGAGAAGTTGTGAGTAATACCATTAGCGTCACAAAAGCTCAATTGCACTTCATTATCGAATTCCCTACCATGATCCATCCTAATAGACACTATGGGTCTTCCTAGTCGTCTTTGGATCTTTTGCTTAATATTTCAAAATAGTTAAAGGTTTCGCTTTGTTCTTTAAAAATTTTGTCCAAGTATACTAGAGTAGTCATCCACTATTACCAAAGTATAGTAGTTGCCTCCATAACTTTGGATAGCGGATGGACCAAATAAATCCATATGTAGTAATTCTAGACACCTAGTTGTGGACACCATGTTTTCAGCTTTATGACTCGAATGAGCTTGTTTACCTATATTACAAGCATCACAAAAATGATGTTCATATTTTAACTTAGGTAGATCTCTTACTAGATCTTTGGATGATAGCGATTGAAGAAGTCGCATGTTGGCGTGACCCAATCTTCGATGCCATAAGGTCGAAGTATCATCCATAGAGGTAAGACATAGTTTATCTTTAGGTTCATTACCGATTTTAATGACATAGACTCCATGTTTCCTAATTCCTCTTCCTATGGTTATGCCATTTTTAAGTATCTTACTAGCGGTTTCGATAAAAAGTACATTGCACTTTTTATCACATATTTGTCCTATACTTAAGAGGTTAAAGTTTAGGTTTTCTACGTGACACACATCGTTAATGGTTAGAGATTTGTTAGAAACCATACCTTTACCGATGATTCTACTTTTTCTATTTCCAAACACCACATTACCTCCATTTACGGATTCATATGTGGAGAATAGATCCCTATTGCCGGTTATGTGCCTCGTGCACCCGCTATCCTTGACCCATTCATCGGGGTCTAGGTAGACCTTTAAGCACACCTAAAACAATAATAAACTCAAATGTTTGGTCCCCATTTGTTCATGGGTCCATTAGTGTTAAACATTCCATTCATGTTAGACATGTATGGATAAGATGAGTATGCATTCCATGGGGCAAAGTTTTTAAAAGAGAAACCGTTTTGAATATTAGGGTTCCATCCCATTTGATGGTTACTTGGATAAACGTTATTAGGTCTCCTAGATGCATTATGTTTTGAAAAGATGGTGCTTTGTTTCTTGCAAAAGTAGGATTATATTTTGGAGGTGGATGTCTAGTGGTGACATGAGTTGGTTTCTTCCTATTTACGATAACGAACTCGTTTCTAGATGATGAAGCTATGTTATTACCACTAGTTGTCACAGCAGATCCACGGATCCCGCTTTGTACACTAGCGGTTCCCTTTTGGGGATCCAGGATCGACCACAACAATGGTGGTTTTTCTAATTCTTTAACAAATTTTGTTTCTTTACTTTCACTAGTTGATGGATCAAGTTGTTGTATACCTAGACCCTTTTGGTTGTTGCCGGTTTTAACACCATCGAGTATTGTATCTAAGGTGTTTGTACTCATTCTAGAAATTTTAGAATCTAAATGATCAACTAGTGTTTGAAGTTGAACACAAAGTTCACATTCACCACTTGCTATTTTACCCTTTTCCAAACGTTTTAGTTTTGCTTTTAATTCTATGACTTCTTTATCTAAACGTTGGTTTTGACTCTTTAAAAGCTTGTTTTTGTTAATTAGTTTTAAGCTAATATTGCATAGTTTATCATATTCATTATGCAATGAGTCGTCATCAAGTGATGAACTACTATAGTATTCGTGACATACCTCGTTATTTGCCATGAGACAAATTTCTTCGTCCTCCTCGTCGCTCATTCCCCACGTGCCGCTCACGAATGCCTTTTGATCATCCCGTTTGGGACACTTACTAATAAAGTGGTTTGGGTCTCCACATTTAAAGCAAGTACGATCATCCTTTGGCTTTTCGTCCTCTTTGCTTTTCCGAAAACCTTTCTTATCGTCATACGGTTGTTTGACGATCTACCCTTTCTTCTAAAGAACTTTTAAAGTCCCTTACCGCCATAGCATACTCTTCGTCGTCACTACTCGAAGATGAGTTCTCCTCATCGCTTGAAGCCTTTTGGCTTTAAGGCAAGAGATTTGTGTTTCTCTTTCACCTTTGAGGCTTGGAATCTTTAGCAAGGACAAGCTCGTAGACTTTTAGGTTGCCTATGAGTTCATCGAGGGTGAGGATTGTCAAATCTTTTGACTCTCCGATTGCCGTCACCTTGGATCTCCATTTCGATGGAAGTGCCCTTAGATATCTCCTAACATGGTTACGGCTAGAAAAAGATTCATCAAGTGCTTGTAAAGATGTAATAATAGTATTAAAGTTAGCAAATGAATGATCTATAGTTTCTTCATCCGATATTGAAAATTGTTCATATTGTTGAACAAATAGATCAATTTTATTATTCTTAACTTGTTGGTTGCCTTAATGAGTTACAACTAAAGAATTCCAAATTTCTTTAGAGGTTTTAAGCATAGAAATTCTTTCAAATTCCTTTTTCGGTAAAGCATTATATAAAACCATTTTTGCTTCACTATTTTAGAAAGCTTTTTCTTCATTTCATCATTTAGTTTATCATGAGGTATGTGAACTAAATTTCCTTTATCATCATTTGAGGTAGCCTCAAAATCACCTTCAACAATAATGTACCAAAGATCAATATCTTTAGACTTCACATATGTTTAGAATCTATTTTTCCAATATATAAAACCATTAGTTTCAAGTAGTGGTGGTCGTTGCATAGATTGCCCTTCCTTATAATTTTCAGAACCCATAGTGATCGAAAAGTTTTTAAAATACAATTTTATTTTAAAACTTTTATAAACTTAGCTCTTGATGCCAATTGTGGAAAACTAGAAGGGGGTTGAATAGTTTTGCCGATTTTAAGTTGATTTCAAAACTTTAGATTCGATATTATGTGAAATCGTATGGATGTTGAGAACGATAGATCTAACGATAATGCAAGCAAATAAATAAAGATAAGGGATAGAAATGACACAACCGATTTATAGTGGTTCGGCTACAAGGACACCTTCCTTGCCCTACTCCACCCCCGAGTCACCTACTCGAGAGTTCAAGCACTATGTCAACAAACTCCTTCACTTGGCGGAGAAGCCTTCACAACGTTGTTTACACTTTTTCCGGTACAAAGCTAGATACCGAGTCCGTAGCACGGTGGACCAAACCAACACAACTATTACACAACAAATATGTGAAATATCAAATACAAGATCTTCGCTATGTAAATCTTATGAGTGACAAATCAATCAAGGACCCCTTGCTTGGATGACTTGTAGAATGCTCGTGATCTCGCCTTAGAGAAGGACCTATATGAGGATCACAAATAGAAAGAAAGAAGAACAACTCTCTAGATCAATTGATCTATATGTTAGAAGAGAATGAGAGTGTATGAGAGATTTAGTAAGAAGAGTGGTGAGTTAGAATGAAGAAATGGCTCTCTATTTATAGGCAAATTTCCTCACTTTGTTCACACGGATCCCACGGATCCCTTCCACTTGGGATCCGGCTAGCACAAAGCTAGGGATCCGTGGAACGCCCTCTTGCCCATGGGTTTTTGGTTATGGGTCATGGGTTGGGTTGGTCCATGGGTTTTATCTAGATTCAATGTATCTAAGTATACATTGTATCTAGTCTCTTGGATATGGGTAAGATGGGTTATGATCCATGGGTTGTGATTTTTACCCATCCTAATAAACTATTACAACAAATGCTTAATTACTACATTTTTGTATTTAAAAGATTATATGTAAATGCTTTACAAAAATAACATGTATCCTTATAATTATACTTAAGACAACATTATATATGTTATCAACAAAACACAAAGAGATCGCAAAATATTAATAAACGTTTTACGGTTTATTTGTATTAACACATAGGAACACTTGACATGACATCGCTTGTTGTTCATCAATAAGGCACAAGTGATATATTCTAGAGTCTTACGCAGTCTTAGCAATCGCCGAACATTTATGAGAAGTTTCATACATGATCTTGATGATTGAATGGAAACTCCCGCTAGGGTCAACATCAAGCGACCGACAAAGCAGTCACTTGCCGGTAACTCCTCGTGGATTACGCTTAGTGTGTCTCAAACGGTCTCGATCGTGGGGTGATGCTTGATTGTACCTCAATGACTCATCCGAATTGTAGATGTACTTGGTATATCGTGTTATCTCACTTGTGGGACTCCGGTTCGAGGCGACCTCTGTGAGAATTAGAGCGTGTTTCACACTATGTTGTTAACACCTCAAAATTCAAACTTGTAAGTGCTGGGAATCCGCTTATTACTAACTTTGTTTTATGTTTTCTTCTTATGGAAGCTCCGGAGCGGATTGATCGTGCAAACTCTCCACATGCTCATACCAACAACACATGAAAGTTCTCATCAAAATCAAAGGCTACTCAAAGTTAAAGATGATTCTTCGTCAATGTCAAAGAATCTACAAAGTTTAAAGACTAGAGAACCACATCATTGGTAACCAAAAGACAAATAGAAGTGTGAGCATGGTGGAGAAAGACGTGGAGACACCTAACCAACGAAGTTGACAACGGCAGACAACCACATTATCTGATCACAAAGCATGAAGGAACAAAGAATTAAGACTATTCTATATCTACACGCAAAGTTCAAGCTCAAGGAAAGTAAAGATCTTATCAAAGTGGAGCATCTTTTGAATGACCACCCTTAGGGGAGTTATTGTATAATAATTTTATTAGAAGTGATGGTCATTCACGTTTAGGAACTTTGTAACGTGTGTTAGATATCGTACTAGAATAGTCAACGGGCTCGTGGATTGGGCTAAGCTAATTGGTTATTAGTTTAGTTAAGCTAGCATTGTATAAGTTCATGTAACCCAATCCATGTCCAAGCCCATATACGGCCCATGGAAAGCCTTTTAGGGCATCAAGTCCCTTGGACTATATAAACCCCTCAAAGTCTCATTTGAGGGGTGTGCTTGAAAGTGTGTGTGTGTTTTCCTTGGAGCAATATAACATCTTATTGTTTTCATCTCTCTACACATATATACGCATAACTTATATCATCATCAAGTCACCATCTTTCTCACCTAGATTTCTACGCTTTGTTTGTGTTTGTGATTAACGTGTTATACGCATAATGTGTTGGGTTTGTGATAAGGTTGATAAAAGTAAGGTCCTACAGTGAAAACTTTTTCCATGTCTTTTTTCTCAAAAATGCCTCAAGTAACTAATTCATACACATCATCATGTCACATAAAACTATTAAAATTGGTACATCTATGACCACACACCTGATGATCATCGAAGCACTCATAAAACAAACCCCCAACTCATAATAAACAATAACTCATGCAAATAAACTCTAACAAACTCATCATATATCTTTATATTTGATAATAGATAACCAAAACTAACAAAAGGATAATCGAAAAAAGTTATGATACTTACTTTGAACGACAATTTGAGAGATTAGAGCGAGAGGATCTAATGAATCTGATGAGCAACCGTGTTTATTGTATTGAACGTGTGAATATTTGAAAGCAAAAATCACCATGTGTATTGAGAACCTGGAGAGCTAACAAATACTACTTGTTGATAAATAACCTTTCCTATCTATTCCGCTCCTCCTCTTGGAGACCATACCGTTTTCTTATTTTGGCTCGACATCACTGTTTTTTGCTCATGTGTCGTATGCTTTCTTTGTCATTTGTGTTCAGGAAATGGTCTAAGTTGAGGAGCTTGTGGAACATACCTGGAATTTATAAAAATAATAGTTAGTTTAGTTATAAACAGTTGATACATCACAATGTCAAAATAGTGCATCGCCGCTATAAAATTTTGTTGAGACATTTTATCAAACACCTTGTGTGCTGCCTTCTTAAACATGATTTTTATCTATTTTTGCTCAACTTTTTTTCATATTTAGAAGTAAATTATGGAATATAACATAACTAGACCAACAATAACAAAAAAGAACCGAACAAATTATTCAAAATAGGATCAATAAAGTCATATACATCCAAAAAAAGATTAATATGATCATATTAATCGATGGTAACAGTAAAAATTCAATTAAAAAAACTTACTTTCAAACTTGAATGATGAATCTGATTATATATTGGGTGTGGAATGGTGGAGAGCGGTGGGGAATGGTGGTGAACGGTGGGGAACGATGGGGAATGATGGTGAACGATGGGGAACGATTGTGAAGGCTGGTGGATGTGAATGGTGGTGAGGAACTGAAAGCGTTATTAGAGAAAGAAGAAAAAAGAAGAAAAAGAACAAATGAAAAAATTAGGCATTAAATATGAAATGTGCAAATATACAAAACTATCCCTTAAAGAATGAAGGAAAATACAATAAGGTCCCTGTAGTTTGGTGTGAAGAAAAGGAGGGGAAGAGGGGTTGATCTAACGGTTGAGATCACTTCTCTCACTTTTCTTGAGATCAACTTTTAAATGATCCGTCTCTCTCTCTCTATATATATATATATATATATATATATATATATATATATATATATATATATATATATATATATATATATATATATAGGAAGGATCCGATGAAGAAAAACTAAAATGAGAAGAATAAGAAGGATTTAGCCACACATTTCAAATAGGGGAGAATTTTTGGGGAGATGCATCCATTTTGTAGATGCATCGAAATGAAGTGGTTGTAGTTTCTTCTTATCATTCTTATTTTAATTTTCTTCTTATTTGATCTAACTCTATATATATATATATATATATATATATATATATATATATATATATATATATATATATATATATATATATATATATATATATATATATATATATATAGAGTTAGGAACAAATAAGAAGATTACTTAAAATAAGAAGGAATAAGAAGAACTATAACCGCAAATCCAAGATGCACCGACCTAAATTAGATGCATCCCTATAATCTTAGATGCATTATAACGAACCATAGTGTGTTTTCTAGCTTTAAATCATATGCATATACGTATATTAGATGCATTTCATGATTTCTCTTATTTTTTGTTCTTCTGCACGTGCCAAAATCATGAAAATCAATTTGCACCATCTATACATAAAATTAACTTTCGAAACTCAAGATGTTGCATCTATATGAATAGAAATGCATCTAATGCAAGTCGTTGCATCTCAAATGCGTGGTTTTGGTCACTTCACCACTCTTATTTTAATTTACTTCTCTTTGGATCCCTACTATATATATATATATATATATATATATGTATGTGTGTGTGTGTGTGTGTGTGTGCTCTCTTGTCTAGTACTTGGTATATATATATTTTGTTTTGCAGGAAGTGTATGGATGCATCCTATGTATTTTGTTCAGTTTAGATTATGTGAATGGACTTGTGTGTGCCATACACCCCATTTCACTTTTGTTTAGGTACGTCTGCAGCTCCCATGTACACATTTGCTATGACAGGATTATGATACGTGATTTGGATATTTGGGTTTAGGGCATGTATCATGCCTTAGATATATGTTTTGAACTCGGGCATTTTCGTATGATTCATTGATTTCTTTATGATCCTTATAACTCACTATTCTTTTGACTCGTATGATATATGACATATTTGTTCAGCAGATTTTTTTGTTTCCATTTCGTATATTTATTCAGATTTGGTTATTTATTTGTTTATATCTGTTCACTGGGTTTTTTAAACTCAGCCGCATTTTTTTTCTCTGCGGCAGGTTTTAGAGGGAAGCTGATATTTAAGTGAAGAGTGCTTACGAGCTCTTAGTGGATCATCCTGATAGCTTCCCATGGATTAGAGTTGGATATTGAGTTTACCTTTCATTTAGATTTGGTTTAGAATTGTATTTCTTTTAGAAGTCATTATGTTTTAGACTTATTATTTCCTTAAGAAATCTTATGTAATCATTGTATTAATAAAGTTTTTCGCTTACGTACGTTCTGTTGACGCCATAAATGTGATACTTGATCCTTTCTCGGATGTGGGTGTTACATAATTGCATATGATAAATGCTTTAGAATTATGTTATAACATTCAATCAATACAATATTTTTTTCATTAAAAAAATCAATCAGAATGTGATGTTTACTTAAGTTTTATTGATCCATACTACAACAACAAAAACTGTTTTTTAACTTTGAGTTAAAAGTTGAGGAATCAGAAGCCTAAAATGTGAGAAATTTATCTGGTTTGAGTTTGTGTGAGAGTAAGTTTAGATGATCGTACGAATTTAATTAGCTAAACATCATACACGTTGATTACCAGCGGAAATTTGTTCTCTTTGATAGAAGTAATAGAACTTCACTGTTAAGCTACCAAATTTCGCGCAATCATAACCAAAAGGGTCATGTGTTTCTCTAATTTCATAACTCAAAACTTACAAAATTAAACTCCCTATTTGAATGCAACGGCTATCCCGGCCCATTCGTCATCTAGAATCATTCTTGCTTCCATAAAGCTCTTGAGACTAATCCCTCAACTAATTCCTTTCTTTCTTTTTCCTGATCTCATCACGTCAGAGTCACATCATTGCCATCCATCAGACAATAATCAAATCTCTACCAGACCTCCACAGCGGATCACAAAGATGATGACAACCACATCAAGGTATTCACATTTTACAGCTTTTACAATAACACACCTTTCAGTTTCATTAAGCTAATCATGAAACACGGTAACCAAAACTGTCGTTTTTCTGATGACCTCCTACATTGTTATTATTAGGAGTAGTTCTCGTTTTATCAGCTACCATTGATACATAAGAAGAGTCCGTTATTTCTGTTATTCCTGTTAATGTACTTGCTGCATCATCATATCCATCAATTGACGTAAACATTTGAATTGTTTGTTCCTCACCACCTTGTATATTCTCAATACTACTAATGATTTCCTTAATATCTAGTCGAACATCAGGATCATTGTCCGTACAATTTGCACCAATATGTAGTAGTTTCTTCATTTCACCGATGTATTTACTAGATCCGGTTATCTCTGGATCTAGAAGTTCTCCTTCACGACGGTCCTGCATGGCTGATTTAACCCATTCTACTAGATCTGTCCCTCCTTGTCCGCTGTTAACATATTGTGATGGATATTTTCCTGTTAGGACCTCTAGGATGATGATTCCAAGACAAAATATGTCTGATTTGGGTGAAATTTGTCGATTTCTAAGTGCTTCGGGTGATTTGTAGGCTACTAAGGCATTTGTGACGTGATTTGGGTCGATCATTTGGTGTAGACCAAAATCTAGAAGGAGGGGTTGGTAATTAGGAGTTAGAAGGACGTTGCTTGATTTTAGATTTCCATGAGGTATTTGTAAGTTGGCAAGTTCAGTGTGAATGTATCCTAGTCCTTGTGCGATTCCTTTGATGATATTTAGACGTGCATACCATTTGAGCTCGGCGTGCTTCTTTCCACGATCACCTGAAATATATGAATCATGTATCGTCTGTAAATGTCGTAAAACTGAGTAAGCACAAACTGGAAGAAAAGCTAATATACTATCCATATTTCACCATCTAGGGATTGTTTGGGAAAGCTTATTGAACAAATTATGTATTTTAGTAACATGTTTTCAACTTATTTCAAATAAGCAGAAGCCCCTTTAAAAAAGGTGTTGTGAATCAAGATATCAAAACAGCTTAAATAAGCTCATAAGGTATTTGGCTCCATCTAAACAGTTAAAAGCTCTTATTAGCTCTATGGTTGTACCAAAAGGAAATAAGTTGTTTAAGTTAGCTTACCCAAATAGCTCCTTAATGCAATGTACTTGTTTGTTCTCTTCAGTTTTTAACTATTTAACATGACATGCTCATAATAATTTTAACATTTACCACAACATGCTTACATGTTTTTACCTTTTAATGCAATAAATTTCGGACTAATGTAATAAGTGGTAAATATGTTGCTATAAGGGCTTAAAACAAAGTATATTGCATTTTCTTGCAGTTAGACTTGGACATTAGTATGCTTACCGTGCAATACATAAAGTAGACTGCCGGTGGGGATGTACTCGTAAATTAAGAGCTTTTCCTCTTTACGATAATGGCACGCAAGTGGTGTCAAGACATTTGGATGGTTAAGCCTTGCCATTTTCATCATTTCAGATTCAAACCCGTTTTTATCGACCAAATTTAGTTCTTTTAGCCGTTTGACCACCACGGTCATTCCATTCGACATTCTGGCTTTATATGATGACCCTAACATTCCATTTCCAAGCACCTCTGCGGCTGCCTTCATCACATCTGATAATGTGAATACACCCTTAGAGTTATTTAGCAACAATAGATCAACACCCGAAGCCTTCTTTTTAGTCATCAATGCTTTTTGACCCGTTCCAAACCCGTTTTGGCCCGGAATGGCTTCGGGCTTGCTGATATTACATATTGTCAAACCAACTGAACCTTCAATACCATCTCTTTCCATAATTCCAATTGTCTCTGAATTACCTTTTTTCTTCATCACCATATAGATTATTCCAGCAATCATTACCATAAGAATCAAGAAAGTCACCGCCATTAGTATGTATCCAGTTTTCAAAGTGCTCTTAGGTGGCTTTTCAATTGGTTTAGGGGTATGCGGTATTTTATTGTCACACATCCTACCAAATTTTGCCCCACAAAGCCCGGGATTTCCTTCAAACGAGGCTGCATCAAATTTTTCCAAACCTGGTGGCACCTCACCTGTCAAGTTATTATACGCAAGATTAACCGACTCTAAACTTCTTTGACCAATTGCTGGAATTGTACCAGAAAACTGATTATCTTCAAGATGTAATTCCACAAGATTGGGTAGTTCCGCAATCGAAGAAGGGATTTTGCCCGTAAATCTGTTTCCATCAAACCATATTTTCTTCATAGACGTCATCGCATTAAAATAATCCTGTGGGATTTCACCCGAATATTGATTCATTGATAAATAAAGACCCTTTAAAGATCCAAGTTTATTAAACTCCGGAATAGGCCCTGAGAAAGAATTATTCTCAAGAGAAAGAATTCGCAATCCTGCCATATTTGAAAGTGCATTCAAGTCTAGATTACCCGAAAGACTCATAGATTTAAGAATAAGATTAGTAACGATCCCGTTGTTACAAATAAGACCCACCCATCTAACCACTTCGTCACAAGGGATTGTTCCAAGTTTCCACGAATCAAGAGGTTGCGGATTATTTAAAGATTTTTTTATCCTAAGCAATGCATCTGAATCTGTCATGTAAGCATTCACCATCCATGGCACCATGATTACGAAAATGCACAAGAAAAGTGATGGCCTAGGTAGAAAAATAATGGCCATTTACCTAGCCAAGGTAAAGAAAAGAATAAAAAAGAAAGAAATGTGATGGTTATTGCTTGCTTATTTTCCATTAGGAGATTGAAAGTTTGAGCTGAAAACTTGGTCTTTTTGTGATTCTGGTGAGCATGAAAAAAGCTTATATGTATCAATCTGACCACGTCAATTAAGTAATATAAACCATTATTTTCTGTTGGCGAGAAGAGCTCAAAGTTTAAGAAGAAATTACATTCCATCATCCTAGATTTCTATTTATAGCATGTTACATGCATGTTATATATTGACATATCTGCAAATGAGGACAAGCTTTGATCTTACTCGAGGAACTATAGACTCACATCAATTACTTGATGGTCGTTCATGATAAAGGTCTGAGTTTGGCTCTAGCTAGCTAGAAGATTTAAGATTGGTTCGAGATTTGCTCGATGAGCTCAAAAATAAATACTATATCCGCATGTTATAGGTTAAAAAAACTATATATACAAGTATATATAAGAATTTCAATTGGGCCTTTATAAGCCAGAGTTCGATTTGTTATATGTTTCAATTTTGTTTCTCGTGCGCGAACAATAAAAAAGCTCAACTTGAACAATTTGGAGTTTGAGCTAGACTACGCAATAAATGGTCAAATATTGGTGTAAAAACTAAGGGAATACTGAAATCACTGTATTAATCAGATTCACTAAACAATAAAGATTACAAAACATTAAATAGAAAATAAACTAAGCTAACCCTACCAACTAAGTGGGCCAAACCCAACGGGCTTGTGGGCCTTATTATCTAATATCCTCTCTCAAACTAACAATGGTGCAACAATACACATTAAGAGTTTGTTAAACAAACTAAAAATGAAAA
Source organism: Chrysanthemum lavandulifolium (assembly GCA_022545495.1). Lineage (NCBI taxonomy): Eukaryota > Viridiplantae > Streptophyta > Magnoliopsida > Asterales > Asteraceae > Chrysanthemum > Chrysanthemum lavandulifolium. The sequence goes on along the minus strand of CM040238.1, from coordinate 48,542,848 downwards.
GCAAACAAAAAACGGATGGTCCCAGAGTGCAAACGCGATGCAAACTCAGAACAGAGCAACATAATTACGGAGACGGACGGAGCAGATTCAGGCAGGCAAATTCAGACAGACAGATTCAGATTCAGATTCAGGAAGATGCAGACAAAACCAAGTGGAACCAGATGCAGAACCACGTGTTGATTCAGACAAGCAGATGCAAACAGACAGATTCAGATAGACAAGCAGATTTAAACAGAAAGATGTAGATAAAACCAGGCGGAACTAGATGCAGAACCACATGTGAAATCAGACAGATGCAGAATCAGGCGTAATGCGGAACCAGGCATAACCAAACTAATCACCAGGCGAAACCGTTAGAACCAAAACATGTTGTTGATGCCGAGATGCCATACATAACTACTTAAGACATAGTCGGATTAGTTAAGACTATAACATCATCATCACCAACACCAACAAGTGCAATACCCGTGCGTTGCCCGGGTACTTTTTTTTAGATGACGTTTAGATAAGTTAGAAAGCGTTAAAAAGTAAAGTTATAATTATAAGTGATATAACAAATTGATGTCGTACCATAAACAACATGTATCGTACTTTAAAACTCGATATTATTCAACAACATTTAAAGTTTGAAGTATTCAACAACATTTTGTGAAATGGATAGCGAGTCTATGACGATAACCCTATAGACGTAATAACAATTTTGGTGAAAGGTTGTTGAATAAACTAATAGTAGTATAATGTTTTCAGCTACAATAGAGTTTCACATCATATGAAGAAACACAAAACGATACGATTAAACCGTTATTCGTAATCTTCAAAAATAAATACACATAGAAATATATCGACAATACCTTGTGTCTTTCGAACTTGTTATAAGATTTTATAATCATAAACTTTACTGGAATTTCCAAATATCTTGATATAGTGTTATTCATTTACGTAAGAAGACGTAGAATTGCACAATTATTGCAAAGAATGAATGATATGCATGTTAAACGTTCATATACCCCTTTTTCTTTTTTTTTTTTTTTTTTTTTTTTTTTTTTTTTTTTGATATTGCATAAAATTGAAGTAAAGGCAACAAAATGAGCATGCATCAAAAGAATGCTACTTGAAAGCTTTTTTATATTAACCTATGACTTTCTGAAAGTGTGGAAATGTAATGTACATCTATAGATTATTGTATCTTATATAATAATACCTAGGGAAAACATGGTTGTATATAGGTGCAGCAATTTTTGACCCGACACGAAACCCGATTAATATGGATACGAAAACTAGCAGGTTTAGGTTGAGTCTAAAAAGGATTTCGGTCAGGTTCGGGGTGACTCATCTACCTGTTTATTAAATAGGTCAGGTTCGGTTGGGAATAGGTTAAACGGGTCGAACCGTCAACCCGTTTAAGATTATTTTCATAAATAAAATATTATATATTTTATTATAGGGTTAAATGGGTTAAACGGGTCGACCCACAAACCCATTTGACTTGTTTAAATCATGTAATGTACCAACTTGTTTAGATAAACGGGTTAAATGTGTCAACCCGAAACCCATTTAACCAATGTAACCTGTTAATACAAATATCGTCACTAAACGTTTTTTATATTTTTGATCTTTACCTAAGTTTTGTTAACGACAAAAGTAAATTTAATTTGTATAAAGCTTAAAGCTTGTCAAGTTTAATAGATATTAAAACAAGCTTTTTCAAACAATATCTTTATCATTCAAACATTTACATTGTGACTAATCATATTTTAATATGAGTCTAAGCATAATGTATGATAGTAGTTTTTAGAATGTTTTAGTTTCTTAATAACTAAACATTACTTATGTATTTACATATTTCTAAAAATAGAAAAATAACACATGACAACATGTGATGCATCATGGAAATCATTGGAAGATTTCATTAGATATTTTTTATGGTTGTACTCTTCATATCTTACACAATCTTACATAGATATGGTTGACTTTGGCAAGATCTTGATATCTTCTTTGTCGACTGGCGGCACCAAAATCCACAGGCGGAACCCTTTAAGGGGTCCGCGGTCCGTGGATCTTCTTGAAGGTTTTGGCTATAAATAGCAAAGCCAAATCAAGTAGTTTTCATCCCTTTCTATCATACTCTCTTACATATCTTCTCTAACCTTTCTAACTCGGGTTCATATCATATTAGTGATCTCTTTTGTAGCAAAGAAGATCAAGTCACATTCAAGCTTCAAACGAGAAGTTGGAAGTCTTGTTTGTTTAGTGTTGTATGATCTTGTGTTGATTCATACTTCATTGTTGTATTAAACCATCATAATCTTGTGAGTGTGAGTGGTTAGTATTTTAGTCCTCAAAATACATTGTGTGTGGGAGTGGTTGTACCCTTGGAAAGAACTCGACATCTAGCTTAGTGTCGAAATAGTGTTTAAGTGTAAAGGTTTTCTTCGCGGTGAAAGGATCTTGTTGACTAGTGAAGTTAAACTCTCGAGTGTGAGACTCGGGGAGTGGAGTAGGCAAGGAAAAGAGTCCTTGTAGACCGAACCACTATAAACAACTTGTTGTGGTTTGATCATTTCTTTCCTTATTTACTCTTTACATATTGCTTGCATATTTCATTAACATATCTAAGATCAATATCAATTGATCTTTCAATAAGTTCAAAACAAAGTTTTTAATTGGTAAACTATTCAACCCCTTCTAGTTTTCTACAATTGGTACGAGCCTCGTTGCTCAAGAATTTCTAAAATAATTTGTATTTTATAAACTTGAAGCGATCCATGGATTCGAAAACTTTAAAGAAGGGCAATCTATGCAAAGACCACCACTCTTTGAAACCAATGGATTTATCTATTGGAAAAACCGCTTTGAAACATATGTAAAATCAAAAGATATAGATCTTTGGTTTGTTATTGTTAAAGGGGATTTTAGTTCTACAACAAAGGATATTTATCTTGATGAACAAAAGAAATTAGTTGCTAAAAATAATGAAGCTAAAATGATGCTTTATAATGCTTTACCTAGAAAAGAATATGAAAGAATTTTTATGTGTGAAACCGCCAAAGATATTTGGGAATCTTTGATTGTTACACATCAAGGTAATTCACAAGTCAAGGATAACAAAATTGATCTTCTTGTTCAACAATATGAACAATTTGTTATCCCTGAAGATGAAACCATTGATTGTGGCTTTGCTCGCTTTAATACTATTATTACATCACTTAAAGCACTTGATTAATCTTTTCGTAGTAAGAACTTTGTCGAAATTTCTTAGAGCACTCCATCCCAAATGAGAGCTAAAGTGACCGCTATTGAAGAATCAAAAGATCTCTAAAAATGTCACTAGGCGAGCTAATCGGTAACCTCAAAGTACACGAAATGGTGATGGAGAAAGATTCGGAGATCATCAAAGGAAGAAGGAGAAGATCAAATCCGTTGCTCTAAAAGCAAAGGCGGAATCAAGTGATGATGATGAATCTTGCTCGGTAGTGAATATGAGGAGTATGCCATGGCCGTTAGAGATTTTAAGAAGTTCTTTAGAAGAGGAAAGTTCGTAAGACAACCTCGAGAAGAAAAAAGCCATTCCGAAAGATCGGGATGACAAAAGGGTAAAGGTGAAAGAAAGTGTTTTAGATGTGGTGATGCAAGTCATCTCATGGGAGAATGTCCCAAGCCACCTAAAAGCAAAACTCAACGAGCTTTTGTAAGTGGTGCTTGAAGTGATAGTGAAGACGATGAAGAATCAAGCAAGGAAGAGATCGTTCTAATGGCACATGAGTCAAACGAGGTACTTTCCGACTCTTCTTATTCTTCTATTGATGATGACACTTTGCAAAACAATATAATCAATTATGTGAGCTAAGTCTAAAAATCATAACTAAAATAAATTTTAAAAACCAAAAGGAATTTTTGGAAAATGAAGTTTATGAGTTAAAAGAAAAAGCAAAACGACTTGAAAAAGGAAAAGCAAATGACGATGGTTGTAAATCATGTCAAGAGCTTAATCTTGAAATAGAAAAACTAAAGCTCACACAAGATGTTTTAATCGAACAAAATTCTAAATTTAAAAGGTTTAACAAAAACATCGCACTTGCCGATGAAATAGTTAAAATGCATAAAACACCAGGAGATATGAATGGGCTAGGATTTAATGAGGTATTAATTCCAAATAGTCAAAACAAAACGGCCGAAAAGGACGAACAAACTGTCAAAATTGTGCGATGCAATACGGACCGAACGGACCCAAAATAAGGGTTCCGTCCGTTGAACCAAATGGTGTCGTGGGTACTTGACGAGATGTAATGTTTGTCACTGATCGTAGTGAATTTGTCAAAGTAACAAAGAAAACCAAGGATAGTGTTAAACTAAGACCACCGTTACATCAGAGTAGGACTTGCAAAAATAAATTTAGATCAAAAACTACTCAACAACGACATAAAACACCTTTGCCAAACGCCTTTCCTAAAAGTAACCACAACGTACATCCCAACTACCAACACAGCGGTTGGAATCAAAACTTTCTAGACCATATCAAACTCCGGATTACATGTCATGGAACTCTTACCCATCTTTTCCATACATGAATCAAATAAATGGTATGTTTAACCCAAACGGACCCATGAGATATTGGAGACCAAATGCTTGAGTTATTTGCTTCTTAGGTATGCTTGAAAGTTGGATTGGAACCTGTTGAATGGATAAAGGATAGTGGATGCTCACGACACATGACGGCAACAAAGTCTCTTCTCATCATACCAAGAGTATGACGGAGGTAATGTCACTTTGGTAGCAATCTCAAAAGCAAAATCATTGGCAAAGGTACGATCGCTCATAACTCCTAACTATTGAAAATGTTGCTCATGTAGATAGGTTAGGATTTAATCTACTTACTATTAGTCAATTATGTGATAAAAAGTATAAAGTACTATTTGATGAAAATGGTAGTAAAATACTAAAAGATGGTATCACCATAGCTAAAGGAGTTAGGAAAAATAACATATACGTCATGAAAATAGATAAAACATCTAATGACAATCTTTGCCTAACAACATTAGATGATAGCTCATCTCTTTGGCATAGACGCTTAGGTCACGCTAATATGAGACTTATACAAAACCTATCTTCAAAAGAGCTAGTTAGGAATTTACCAAAACTAAAATATGACCAACACTTTTGCGATGCTTGCAAAATTGGTAAACAAACCCATAGTAGTCATAAATCTAAAAATATGGTATCCACATCTAAATGTCTAGAATTATTGCATATGGACTTGTTTGGTCCATCCGCTATAAGAAGCTACGGAGGCAACTTATACACTTTGGTCGTAGTAGATGATTACGCAAGATTCTCTTGGACGTTGTTTTTGAAAACTAAAAATGAAGCTTTTGATAAATTTGAAATTCTTAGCAAGAAAATTCAAAATCAACTAGGTGTTAAAATTGTGTCGATCCGAACGGATCATGGTCGTGAATTTGACAACGAAATTCAATTTGAAAACTTTTGTGATACAAACGGTATAACACATAACTTTTCGGCTCCACGAACACCTCAATCAAATGGAGTGGTAGAACGTAAAAATAGAACAATTCAAGAAATGAGTAGAACAATGCTTAATGAACAAAACATTCCTCAAAAGTTTTGGTGTACTTGGTTGACACTTCTACATATATTTTAAATAGAGTCTTAATTGTCCTTTCTAAACAAAACACCATATGAGCTTTATAAAGGTAAAAGCCAACTTTAGGATATTTTAGAGTCTTTGGTTGTAAATGCTTTATTCTTAATACTAAAGATTATCTCACCAAGTTTGACCCAAAGTCTTATGAAGGTGTATTTCTTGGTTATTCTCAAACTAGTAAAGCTTACATTGTCCTAAACAAAGAAACAATGATAGTCGAGGAATCATTGAATATAACATTCGATTGAAAGTCCACCTCCTCTAAGACATCACCTTTGGTAGATGATGACTTAGTTGAAAGTCAAATGATAGAAAGTCAAGAAATAATTAATAATAACAAGGAAGATGAACCATTAAATAAAGAGATTGTAAACATCAAAGAATCTAAAAGTCATCCCTTAGACAGGGTCATAGGACAACTTAATCAAAGAACCTTAAGGTCACAAGCCCAAAATCAAAGTAATTATTTTTGTTTTGTATCCACCGTTGAACCGAAAAACATAAATGAAGCAATGAAAGATGAATCATGGGTAATTGCCATGCAAGAAGAGTTAAACCAATTCGTTAGAAACGATGTTTGGAAATTAGTTCCAAAACCTAAAGATCAAACTATAATTGGAACGAAATGGGTCTTTCGAAATAAAATGGATGAAAATGGTGTAGTATCTAGAAACAAAGCTAGGCTTGTTGCACAAGGTTATAATCAACAAGAGGGGATTGACTATGATGAAACTTATGGACCGGTAGCTAGACTTGAATCTATTAGAATATTACTTGCTTATGCATGTGCTTATGACTTTAAATTATTTCAAATGGATGTTAAAAGTGCTTTTCTTAATGGGGTTATTAACGAAGAAGTGTTTGTTGCTCAACCTCCCGATTTTACCGACTTTGAGAAACCACATCATGTCTTCAAACTCAAGAAAGCATTATACGGTCTTAAGCAAGCACCAAAAGCTTGGTACGACCGACTTAAGACTTTTCTTATTGATAACAAATACATTTATGGGATTAGTAGATAATACTCTTTTTACCAAGAAAAAGGAATCACATATTATCATTGTTCAAATTTACGTTGATGACATTATATTCGGATCAACTTGTCAAGAGCTATGTGATGATTTCTCTAAAATCATGCACGACGAGTTTGAAATGAGTATGATGGGTGAATTAAATTTCTTTCTAGGACTTCAAATTAAACAACTAGAAGATGGCATAGTTTTTAATCAATCTAAATATATAAAAGACATGCTTAAGAAATTTGGTCTTGAAGATTCCAAACCAACTAAAACACCCATGTCCTCGGACACTAAACTCACCAAGGACGAAGAAGGTGAATCCGTGAATAACACTAAATATAGAGTAATGATTGGTAGCCTACTCTATCTTCACGGCTAGTAGACCCGACATTATGTTTAGTGTTTGTCTATGTGCTCGCTTTCAAGAAAACCCAAAGGCATCACACTTAGAAGCCTTAAAAGGATTTTAGATACATTAAGGGAACAACGTGTTTAGGATTATGGTATCCCAAAGGAACGGTGTAGAAACCACGGTGTATGCCGACTCGGATCATGCCGGTGATTATGTCGATAGAAAAGTACAAGTGGTATTTGCACTTTTGTTGGACATTGTCTCACCTCATGGTTTGCAAAGAAGCAAACGGCTTTAGCCATCTCAACTCTAAGCCGAAATGCGTCTCGGTAGGAAAAGCATGTCAACAAGCTCTTTGGATGAAGCAAGCTCTCGTGATTACGAATTCATCTCAACGACATTGTGATACTTTTGACAACAAAGAGCCATCGATCTCAAGAAGAATCCCGTTCAACATGCTCGTACAAAGCATATTGAAATCCGTCATCACTTTCTTCGCGACAATGTTCAAAAGGAAACATCTCAATCGAAAGTATCCTCCAAGACAACATTGCCGACATCTTAACTAAGCCTCTTAAGCGAGAACCTTTTAATCTTCTTAGACTTGGTTTAGGGTTAATGGAACCAAACATGTAGGATAAACATAGCCCAAAACATTAGAATAGTCAAACAAAACAATTTTGTTTTGTATCTGCCATCAGAGCACGGCACCAAGCGACAACACGGACGAAACCAAAATTTGGTACCATCCGGTCCGTGGTGTCTCTGTACAAAGCTGCTACCTACAAAACATCTTCTTCCTCAAAACCCACTTTACCAAAACGTGTAAACATTAAACCAAGCTCATTATTGACACCTTCCCACTCACTAATCACTGAAGATAACATCATTGTAAGTATCCTAACTACATTTTATCTCTTAATTCTGAGTCTAGGATTCTTATTTATGCACAAAACCATTACAAATCATTACATGGGGTTTTATGTATGCTTTTATACTAAATATGAATTCAATTGGCAAATTGCATAACTAGTCATTGAAATTAGGTACTACATTATCATATTGCATAAACAAATCATGCTTCCCACAAATCAATAGATAATGACTATAAGGCCTTATTCAAATAACCAAACACCCCATGTCAAAAAATTTGAAAAGCTTCTCACTTGTAGGAAAACAATTTTTCATTGTTAATACAAATAGAAACGTTAGACTTTCATCACTTGCATGCTCTTGAATACTAAAGGTATTGCATAACTAATATGCATTCCGGGTATATTCAAATGAAGCCACATTGAATTAGGAGCATTTGGGTTATCTCATGGTATTTGCCAAACACCCCACTAAAACCATTTTGTGCATAAAATGAGTCGAGATAACCATAACTCAAATTGTTTTCATATAGGCACATACTAGAACCAAAACGTTTAAGTTTATTCTCATTTATAACATATTAATTCTTGCTCTTAGGAATAACCATGGTAGCCGCAAGATTCTATGATCACAAGGACACCCTTGGCTATATTCCCAAACATCACAAAACCAAAGGACTTTCCAAGGAACAAATAGAAATCTTTAAGAGTCTAGAATCAAGGTATTTCCATGAGGGTAGAACCATTCACCCATCTTTCATTGAAAATACCAATCTTCGTGAAGAATTAGCCGCCATTCATTTCGATTGTCTTCTTGACATCGATGAACCAATTTTTCCTAGGTTTGTGTTAGAGTTCTATGCTTGTTGAAGCATAATCTGGCGCGGGCAGGATTCAACGACTCTCCTTGGCCGTTAGTCGTCTTCTCGAGCCCTAGTAGACTGTCAACAAAGAAAACTCGTTAGGAGTGGACCCGGGCCGTAGCCCCGGGTCCACCTCCGACGGTCAAGTTAGTATGCCCGTGGCATAGCAAAAGATGTTAGGTTTAGAGATAACTGCGTGTGTATATATAGGCATGCATTAGGGTTTAGGTGTAGAGTGGTCGGCGATGCGGGCCGACCCATTCTGGCCCGGTCAGGACCATAAGTCTACAAGCCCCAAGTCTAGTATGAGATAGCACATAGCTATGTTATGCTAGACTTAAGTTCGATGGCGCGTGGGTGAAAGTGGAACCCGCATGTCGCATCCCGGGTGAGGCGTACCTTTTGTACCGATGGCGACGCAACATGGTGCGGCGAGAAGACGATGCTACATGGCAGAAGTGCTGTATGCTCGCGACAAAGAGGTCGACGAAGGCGTGCCTGCGCATAAGTGTCTTGTTGTGCGCAACATAGAGTGCGACGAAGGCGTAGCCTGCGCATAGGTCTTGGCGCTAAAGATGTGCGAGAAAAGCGTTTCGCTGTTGTGCGGCGTCTTCACAACCGATAGAGGGCGTCTCCCTACGGCAAGTTGGTGCGAATATTTAAATTGTCTTCGATCGCTTCCAAATACACTGCGTGCAACGGTGGTAGCGTATACCGGTAGCCCCAAGTTTGATGGTGCTACTCGTGTAGGAGCATTAAACTTATTTAATCTGAAAAACACTCAATGCAAAGATTAAAAGTATATGCGAATCATGACATATAAAACCTAATAAAATTAAGCAATATATAGCACATAGCATAAAAATATATAGCACATAGCTTATAAGAAAATTGGAAGGCGCACTGGCGTGGGATGCGTCCGACGAAATAATAAATTGTGTTGTTTTTTTTCTTTAACGGATGGACGTCCGTGACCGCGACGAATGACACGAAGGATTTATCTTAACCGCATAGACTCGAGCGTTTCGGATGATCGCAGATGTTTATACCACGGCTTTTGGTCGGTCGCATCATGGCGATTGACTAGCATCGTGGTTTTCGGCGTCACGCGTTCTGCGAAAATGTGCGAGCAGCAGCGGTCTTACGCGGGTAGATGTATCGCGGCTGCGTTGGTCAGCGCCAACAGCGTACCAACCGTAAAAAGCGATGTCTGCGCGAATAAATTCGCGGCTAAAAGGAATAAAATAGCTCCGATCGTGCGGGCTTTTTCTTAGGTCCAATCGTGCGGACTAAAAGATAAAATAGGTCCGATCATGCGGATTAAAAGATAAAATAAGTCCGATCATGCGGACTTAGTGCGTTATAGGTAAAATCGTGTTTACCAAGTTAAAAGATTTACATAAAATCTTTTGAATATTTAAAAGATAACATATCCTATTACCAATTTAAAAATATCAGGATATCTTTTCCGTATATCTCCAAATCAAATCCCAAAGAGGGATGCGTTTGATTGGTTTAGAGAAGGAACAAAATCAAAGTAAACAAAGAATGAATTCTTTGTTATATGTGTATACGTACGACAAAACAACAACCAAGAATTAATATTCTTGATGTTAGCTTGACACGTTTGACCAAGTCAAACCAAAACAAACAGTGCGTATGGTATAATTGGTCTTAGGTTAATGTGTCGTGTGATGTGTACCGTATGAGTAGGACGATGCATTTCATACCGTATGAGTAGGACGATGCATTTTATTCGTGTCCCACGGATCGCTAGTTTGACCGACTTTAGTGATGAAGATGATGATGAGTTTTGTCTTAGGTTTAAAATCAATCAAAACGACTACACCATCACCTTAGCCAACTTTGCTCAATTGCTAGGAATTCCCAACCGAAGGACTTGTGTCTACTCGGATAAGTGGTCACTCACCGTTTTTGATGCAATCAATGACCGCACTCCTCCCTACCAAACCCGTTTGGCCGATAAAGATGTTATCCGTGAACACCTATTTAACCCAAGGGGTGATACAACCCAAGTTACCCGAAAGGGAAAGGAGGTAAACCGAGATCCATATGGAATGAAGCTAAATGAACTTAAACCCGAATTTAAGAAATGGGAGGAGCTACTTAGAGCCAACGTCATTAGCACCATAGGAAATAGGGATCACATCAACGCTTGCCTTTGTCACATTCTCTACAACTTGTCCACCCATCAACCATTCAATTTAGCTTACTACATTGCTAAGAGAATGATTGATATTCCAACTCAAGGATCGGTTGCTCTTCCATACGGGATGCTTCTCACCCGTCTCTATAGAAACTTTGCACCAATTCCACCAAGCCCAAAAGGGATGCACCTTCACTATGAGCTCATCCCTCACATCTTTGTACCTTTAAGTGATGCACGAGTTGCTAAGACAAAAGGCAAAAGAGCAAAACCTCCAACTCCAAACATCATCATCATCAAATAACTCCGAGGATGGTCTTCCAAGTTCTCATCTTCCACCTCATGAGTATTATGCATCTCTTCCAGAGATCAAGAATGAATCAGCGGAATTCAAGCAAACTAAGGGAATGTTCAAGTGCCTTGGTAGGATGATGAACAAGATCTACAAGAAGTTGGACAAATGAGGGTCCATTAAGGAGTGTTTGGAACAATACATTATCGTTAATGTTTGATACAATTTAGTTGTTTTTATTGTGTAGGATGATAATATAACTTAAAATAATGTTGTATGCTAACAATCTTATGCAGGGGGATAGCACAAGTATGCTATCAAATTTTACCCATTTTCACTATAATGTGAAAATCACTAGGCCTTGCTCAAAATCTATGCTCCACTATGTTTGTACATGTGTTATTTACTTTTACTAACTAGAAATGTTTAGTGTCACATGCTTTGAGAAAAATTTCAGGTTTCGGAAAAGTCCCGACACCTAAAAATATACTCGTGAAGTTTTCGCACTACGGATCGACGGCACCAACGTTTTGGTACCGTCGTTATGTGAAATGGTACCGCCATACCATAGGCGGACGAGGCGGCACCCTTTTAGGATCCGTCCGTGTAAACTTTGGTGCCGTGGATCCTCCAGGAAACTTTCTGAATTTTGATTATTTCGTGATTCCAAATTAACATCCATTGCTTCTAGGTCAATCTTAACTAGTTTATACCCTTATTAGAACTAGTATAATTCACTTAGGCATATAAGAAATCCATTTCCACCAAAATTCAAAAATTTGAAAAATTCACCCAAGAGCCCTTTGGCATAAAGGAAGGAACCAAATTTTTGGTACCTTCAAATCAAATGGGTATGTCGATTGTTAGGAAATTCCACTCATTAGAACACATTTATTGCATATCTTTGCTTCTTCACTCCATCTCTCTTGTATGGCTTGACTTGGGTGATATGACTAGCATTTAACCCACTTCCAAATCATTAGGAACCTCATCTCTTCAATGGTTTAACATCAAATCAAACACATTTCTCCATAATTTTTCACTTGTATAAATTGAGAGGTTTTATCATGATCATACTCACACCTTCTTCATTCTTACCATCATCTAGCAAAGAAAAACACAAGTCAAAAATGACAAAATCCTCTCCTAAACCTTGCAAGAAAACCGCTAGAATTAGCGTGAGGCCTTGTTGCTTCGTAAACTTGAGCTCATCATCCGAGTCTTCTCCACTCACTATCTCATCTCCCATCCGAGATGATACAAGCCTTACCTTAGCTACACCTACTCAATCACCAATTGTGATCACCACTCCACCACCTACAAAACACCAACTTCACCTCCACCGCACCCATCCAAACATCCAAAACACCTCACCACCCTCACCACCAAAGTCTCCAACTCTCATCCCTTTGGAGTTATTTTCAACACCGCCCACTTCTCCTAATCCTTACTTGGATGACTTGCCTCCTAGGCCAAATCATCCACCACCATTGCCATCCTTTGGCACAATTGAGCGGATTGCTCATGAGTCACCTAGGTCATCTTTTGACCCAAACGCCCCATTAGGGCCAAAACCTCTTCTCTTCCACCCCATCCACAAAGACATTCATGGTCCTTTGTGGGGATCAATCACTCCACATCAATGTCCCTCACTAGGGGACATTGAGGAGTGCATGGGATGCTAATCCCACAAGAGAGGAGATTCAAGCGAACTCCACAATCTCCACCAATTCAAAGGCATGGTGGATTCTCACCTTAGTGAGACTATGCAAATGCAAAATGCTTTGCTAGCCTCCATTATGACCACCCCAAACATCCCACCCACACCAACACATCTACCATTCCACCACCACAACCTCCCCAAACATACTACCCCCTAGGCATGGTTGCTCAACTTGTAAGCAAACGGCCCAAACCATTGATAGGACCCGGGTTATGGTCCATGACTTCCAAGAGGAAATGAGGTTCATCCTCAATCACATCCTTGAGCGCCTCAACGCTCTTTATCATCCACCATCTCATTAGGATGATCATAGATTAGCATCTCTAAGTTTTTCTTTTCTTAGGATTATTTTCTTTTCCTTGTACTTAAAACACATCATTGTGTTCTCTTTTCATGATTTTCATTCATGAAAAATTTTAGCTAATGAATGGTGTTTTCTATATTGTTGGTGCTTTTACATAGTGTTTGGAAATGCTTGTGAATGATCATTATTACTAACATTTTTTTTGTAGCTTTATTTTCACAATCCATGTATCTTCCCATTAAGAACCCAATTTAGGGAGCTTTGATCAAGGGAGATAATGGCTCAGCTCATTACATTCCGCATCGCCTCTTCTTTTGTTGAGACAAAGGGGAGAAAATATAGAACTTGTTTATATTTGACTTTTACGAAAAAGTCAACTGCATACATTGACTTTACGAAAAAGTCAAACATGATACTTTCATTGGTAATACTGAGATTTCTAAAAAGTCAACACATACTTTGACTTTACGAAAAGTCAACATCATGCATCAACTAGTGAATACTTTGACTTTTGAAAAAGTCAAACATCATACACTTACATTATCATTTCCTTTTCAAGTTCTAAAACTAATATTTTTATAACTCTTGCACAAACTTTGTATCCTTTATAAAAATAAAATTTATATTTTGTCCTCAACAAAAATGGGGAGATTGTTAATACAAATATCGTCACTAAACGTTATTTATATTTTTGATCTTTACCTAAGTTTTGTTAACGACAAAAGTAAATTTAATTTGTATAAAGCTTAAAGTTTAATAGATATTAAAACAAGCTTTTTCAAACAATATCTTCATCATTCAAGCATTTACAATGTGACTAATCATATCTTAATATGAGTCTAAGCATAATGTACGATAGTAGTTTTTAGAATGTTTTAGTTTCTTAATAACTAAACATTACTTATGTATTTACATATTTCTAAAAATAGAAAAACAACACATGACATCATGTGATGCATCATGGAAATCATTGTAAGATTTCATTAGATATTTTGTGTGAATTTGTACTCTTCATATCTTACACAATCTTACATAGATATGGTTGACTTTGGCAAGATCTTGATATCTTCTTTGTCGGACCGGCGGCACCAAAATCCAGCAGGCGGAACCCTTTAAGGGTCCGCGGTCCGTGAATCTTCTTGAGTTTTGGCTATAAATAGCAAAGCCAAACCAAGTAGTTTTCATCCTTTTCTATCATACTCTCTTACATATCTTCTCTAACCTTTCTAACTCGAGGTTCATATCATATTAGTGATCTCTTTTGTAGCAAAGAAGATCAAGTCACATTCAAGCTTCAAACGAGAAGTTGGAAGTCTTGTTTGTTTAGTGTTGTATGATCTTGTGTTGATTCATACTTCATTGTTGTATTAAACCATCATAATCTTGTGAGTGTGAGTGGTTAGTATTTTAGTCCTCAAAATACATGTGTGTGGGAGTGGTTGTACCCTTGGAAAGAACTCGACATCTAGCTTAGTTTGGAAATAGTGTGGCGAAGTGTAAAGGTTTTCTTCGCGGTGAAAGGAGCTTGTTGACTAGTGAAGTTAAACTCTCGAGTGTGAGACTCGGGAGTGGAGTAGGGCAAGGAAAAGAGTCCTTGTGGGCCGAACCACTATAAACAACTTGTTGTGGTTTGATCATTTCTTTCCTTATTTACTCTTTACATATTGCTTGCATATTTCATTAACATATCTAAGATCAATATCAATTGATCTTTCAATAAGTTTCAAAACAAAGTTTTTAATTGGTAAACTATTCAACCCCTTCTAGTTTTCTACAATTGGTACCGAGCCTCGTTGCTCAAGAATTTCTAAAATAATTTGTATTTTATAAACTTGAAACGATCCATGGATTCGAAAACTTTAAAGAAGGGCAATCTATACAAAGACCACCACTCTTTGAAACCAATGGATTTATCTATTGGAAAACCGTTTGAAACATATGTAAAATCAAAAGATATAGATCTTTGGTTTGTTATTGTTAAAGGGATTTAGTTCTACAACAAAGGATATTTACGTTGATGAACAAAAGAAATTAGTTGCTAAAAATAATGAAGCTAAAATGATGCTTTATAATGCTTTACCTAGAAAAGAATATGAAAGAATTTTTATGTGTGAAACCGCCAAAGATATTTGGGAATCTTTGATTGTTACACATCAAGGTAATTCACAAGTCAAGGATAACATTTACAGGTAATTATATGTATGTTTCATATATTTGGTTGCTTAAGTTACTTTTGTTAAATAAAAGGAATTGTTGACACATTTATCCTTATCTTCACGTATTTAGAAACGTGACTTAATTCATAAACTGAATCACTAAAAGGTTGGTAAAAAAAGACAACTTTGACTTCTAATTTATGTGGTTTAGATATGTGAAAAACTAGAGGGGGTTGAATAGTTTTACTTTCGTTTTAAAATATTTAGATCGACTTATGTCAATCTATTGAATGTTTGTGTTGGATGTTGATAGATAAGCATATAAATACACAATACAAAGATAAAGGGTTAGAAGCACAAAACCACGACACGAGTATTTATAGTGGTTCAGCTACAAGGACACCTTCCTTTCCCTACTCCACTCCCCGAGTCACCTACTCGAGAGTTCGTAATCACTACACAACACAAGCTCCTTATGGCGGAGAAGCCTTCACAAAGTCGCCTACTCTTTTTCCGGTACAAGGCTAGACACCGGGTTCTTCCACGAGGTAGAACCAAACCTATCACAACGTCGCCTACACTTTATACGGTACAAGGCTAGATACCGAGTTCCATTACAAAGGAGGAACTACTACCCAACACTACAAAACACCTATCCCAAAGGAGACCCACTCCTTATTACAACATCATCAATGATATCAATATCCTTGGACACAACCTATCTATATTTGTACATCGATGCACCATATCGATTGTACACCCTTGGCATCTTTCACTAATGCCCTTGACATGATCTTTTGACACCTTTCACTAATGCCTTTATCATGAACCTTTGGCACCCTTCACTAATGCCTTAGACACGGACCTCGGCATCTTTCACTAATGCCTTCGACTTGACCCTTTTGACATCTTTCACTAATGCCTTCAACGCAACACTTCTAGAGAGGAGGAAAGAACTATCAACAAGAGAACTTCAGTAGTCTTGATGATGACGAAGCTTGGCAACTCATGGACTTGAGCTTGCTCGACTTCAAGAGGTGGTGATCTCATCTTTAAGAGGAACCTAGAGAATCACACAAAAACAAACACAAACTACATAGAAAGATCCTTTGGATATGAGGTTAGATAGTTTACAATACTAGGAGAATTATGTGTAGAAGTGGCAACTTACAATGAAGAAATGGCTCACTATTTATAGACAAAAATTCACTATTGTCCCACGGATCCCTTGCTTGAGGGATCCGTCTAGTGTATTCCTGGGGATCCGTAGGACGCTCCCCCTAAATGGGTTATGGGTCATGGATCATGGGTCATGGTTCATAGACTTTGGACCATGGGTATCCAAATAGATACAATGTATCTAGAAGATGTAATGCATCTAGTCAATAGGTCATGGGTTAGCTCCATGGGTTATGGATATTACCCAACATGACTTCATGCATGATGTCATGCAATGGGTCATGGGTTATGGATCATGCTCCATGGGTATGGGTCATGGACTTTGGGTTTTATCCAACTACATTTAATGTATCTAGTTAATAGGTCAAGTACTTAGATTCTTACCCATTACAATATATACTAAATATGTATATATATACCTATTATGTAAATACTAGTTGTTATACATATGCATTTCTATAAAATGTAAACACTATTACTTGTTAAGTGTTTTATATGAAAATGCAAGTGTGTTAGTAAACTATTGGCTCAAACCATTTACGTATTTTATTTGTTTCATTAAAATGATTTTACATTTGTTATCGACAAAATATTAGAAGATCGTAAAATATAAATAAACGTTTTTACGACTTATTTGTATTAACAAGATCAACTAATAAAGTGATCGCACGGATGAAATGATTTGCTATTTCACCATATTTTCTCTGTGCTCCGCCAGCAATAGAAAGTATAATTGTAACACCCCGACCCGATACGGGTCAGAATGCCACATTATGGTGTCATACAAAGCATATAGTAACGCAAGCGGAAGTCTTATCATATAAATAAAATAAAGTCATGAACATCATAACTCCAAAATGATAAATACAACCACAAATCCAAAATAGAGATACAAATCTGAAACATAAACCCATAATTAAGTGAAATATCAAACTAGGGTAGGTCTTCTAACTCCCAACTCTCACACTTGCCCATAGCCCTGCTAGAACCTGCCGCCACAGAAAAAGAAAAGGCGGCTGAGCTAACAAAGCTCAGTGAACAGATATAACAGAAATCAAAAGCTAAATATAACGAAGGTACGAAGCAAATCAAAATGTAATAACGAAATCGTAACGAATGAACGGAAAGGAATGAGTCAATGAGAAACCTGCATAAAACATCATAACATATATCCACCAAGAATATAGTCAAAGAAACCGCATAGCAAATAGTACATCTACGAATACATACAAGCACATACAACTATTCAAGTGTTCAAAGAATCACATAAAAGATAAAAAGCAGCATCATAGATAAACATGTAACCAAATATTGTAAGAGTATATCAAGCAACGGAACAACTAAAAACATGATATGGCAAAACAAACAGGGCAACAAATCAAATACATATAGCTAAACTATACTCTATAAGCAGGCAAGAAACCACAGAATATAGCTCAAGCATGGCAATCACTCCAGACAGATAAATAACAACGACAAGTTGTACGGTCATCATACCAAGTAGCATCATCAGTAGTAATACTAAGCAAGATTATAACATGGCAACTAAACAGTTCAATAGGTACACCCATAAGTCAAATCAATTTCTGTCAGCAAGGAATCATGTGCCTAAATGTAATCATGGCAGATCAATAATTAGCAGATGGTACATTAAATGATAATTATAACTTAAGAATATAAGGACATCACTAAAAGCCGCTAAGTCACAGATTTACATACAAGCATGGCATCTAGACAAATCACATAAGCACATCTTAACATGGTAACCGGATAATTTCATACTAGCATGGCAACAAGTAATTCAGGTAATCACATATCAGCATAGAGAGTAGGCAAATCACGTAGTCATACATCAACATAATAAACAAGAGAATCACATACTCATGTCATATCATTATAAACATATGAATTAAAAGTCTGATAACATAAGTTTGGTATTCACAATGTATGGAATGAAAGCATCATAAAATCAAATAAAAATAACACCACATAGTTGTTGGATGGACTAGATCAGGATTTTGGGTAAACAAAAGGTCAAACGAGTAACTGAATGAAGGCATACGTATCAAATGAGCAAAAGATAATAAATCAAAGTGAATGAGAGATCATAAACAATAAAGGATCAGGTCATGAAGAGAACATAATGAAATACCAAAGCAAAAGGTGTTCAACATGCCACATGAAAAACACAACGAACATACGAATACATAATCCAATGAAGTATAATGAATCACAAATGAAAGATGCCCACGAGCAAATAATCCTATGCGTCCAACATGCCACATGAAGGACACTACTTACAAAAGGGTCCAGGGAGGGGAGACCTCACAAGTACCAAAGTACGAGAGGGGGTGCAAGGCACGCACAGCCCAAACGCCAAATCCATACAAATCATGCCAAATCATATCAAATCATATCGAATCATATCAAATCATAAGCCTAGGATTAGAGGTGGCAATTTGTGCCCAAAATCAAAAAAATGGGCTAAATGGGCAAACTTTTAAAAGATTTGGGCACATTTGGACCCCCTCCTTTTTTTGAAATGGGCATGTATTGCCCATTTAGAAGTTAAATGGGCATAACGGGCACATGTTTTCTCGAACATTATATTTTTCTAAAGAAAACTTATATTTAATTTTTAAATATAAATGAGGTGTTAAGTTCGAGAAATTTATATCGTCGTTTTGGGTCTTTTAAAAGCGATTAGTATAACATGAGCCCGTTTGGCCCGTGCCCGTTGCTTAGGCCCATTTAGCCAGCCCGTTTGGCCCATAGCTTGTTTGACCGTAGCCCGTGCCTTGCCCGCCTGTTTGCCTCCTCTACCTAGGATGCATCCATCGCCCCATACATAAGGAAATATGTACCCGTTAGCTAGACATGTATACATATGCAATTAAGGCGCCACAAATCACAAATCATATCATATCAAATCATAATGGGACGCCTTGAGGACTAATCACACCGCCCGAGATAGTGTCATGCCATTGGTGCCATCAATGACATGGTCATGGTTCCTCCATGACTAGTTGGCTCGTAACAAAAGGCGAGCGTATAAATCATAATCATATCCAAATCATACCGAATCATAAGTGTACAAATCATAGCAACTGAATCATATCATAACATATCATACCAAAGTCAAAATGGAACGAATCATATCGAAGAATCATAGCATACGAATCAATTCAGAAAGCAAACAAAGGATCATCATAGGGGAACCATAGCAGAGGATCATGTCAAAGGATCAGAACGTACAAAGTATCCCTATTGAAAAGGAAAATAATATATGTACCTCAACCGTAAAGCAATTCACCCGAACATACAAGTAACCAAGACTACTCCTTCTTCCGCGGATCTACACGAATAGTGATCGCTCGAGTTTTAGAAATCATTTCATATTCATAATTGTTCATATTTAGGGTTTCATTCCATTTTTAGAAACTTTCCAAATTTAGTTGGTTTCCATATTTAGTAACTTTACAGAATTAGTAACTTTTAATTACTAAGTTTACCACGCTAAATACTTTCCCAAATTAGAAAGGTTGTCGAATTAGTAAGTTGTCCGAAATAGAAATTTTAGATTTACAAATGCTAATAAAATAAAAGTCTAATAAAATAATTATCTTGGTTTAGGGTTTAAAATATAGATAATCCAAACTTAAGGTTTAAAGCGTAACTTATCAAAGTCCAATGATTAAAATGACAAATAGGGAAACTTCAAGACTTATTAATATTAATATTATAGTTTAAGGTTGTACATGACCACTTATCTAAAGTTCGGGTTTGATATGCCAACTTCTTAAACCTTAGGGTTTGCATGCGACAATATCTCAAAGTTTAGGGTTAAAAGTGAAAATACTTTAAATATTTAACATTCATATGCTTGTCAACACGTACATGCACAGATTCACTACTTCGTCTTTCATTTTCATTTTCATTCGACTTGTTTATACATTTTGTGTCCTCGCTCGCGGCTCAAACAACTAACCAACAAGACTTAATAAATATGTACTACTATTAACCCCCGACTAGACTTCCCGACACACGTTAAACACCTCGTACAACTTACCCATTAAACCCGCGATCGCCCTCAAACTTACCCATTTTACTCTTTGTGTTGCGAGACCAAAACCAAACCGAGACAACATGTTTTTAGACTCATACACACGCCACACAACAGCCCATTAAAACACTAATAACGGAATGAAACGACTTACGACTTGGTCCACGTCCCCCATGCATACGAGACACCACCCTAACCCACGACTTAATCCATAAAATTACAACCCATGAACTATGTTCGAACCAAATCATTCATGTGACACCAGTTAACCACAATCATATTTCAATATCAGTTTATATATGGATAGCACATGCAAACAATTAACCTTGTACTCCAACTCACCCCATGCACATCCTCTCGAATACACACATGTACACTCAAGTTGACGCTCCACCATTTACATGCAATCACATTATAACCAATTCTTATATTACATATACCCACATGCATGACCTTCTTAATTATTCACTTTTATACAAATAATGGAAAGACAACAACTTATCGTATTAACAAGATGTAGGAGCAAAATGTGATTTAGATTAGGTTACCATTATTTTATACGTATCTATCATTCATAAGTTAATCCATAAAACACAAGGACGATTAAGAGATACCTTTGAGCACATAAATTCCTTTTGAAGCTGAAAACACGATTCACGATAGATTCAACGGGATGAGATCGAACCAAACCTTCGACGAGTCTAGATTGAACCGTAACCTTCACACGAATAGGTCGAACCGATACAAGCATGTGACCATGACTAAGACTAACTCATATCGCAGCTTGAATGATGAACTTAGTAACCCAAAACTCACGTTCACACACACTCACTTTTATTCATGCGAAAGTTTTGAGATTCTGAGTTTTGTTTAGTGTTTAGTTTTAGAGATTATAAAAGAAGCATAAGTGGGATGTATCTCAAACTAACTTCTCGACAAAAGTGGGATGGGGCGAATGGTTAGTGTTGACCGAATATACCCATTATGTATAGCTTCATTAAAAGGTTAAAGTAAAAATTATTGAGACCAAATATTTTTACTAATAGACTAAATTTATAGCTTGCACCAATAATCACAAATCAGGAGCTTAAAAGGAAAACAGTTATACCTTTTCTTTGAGGCGTTACATTTACAAGTTACGTAAAGCTTTTCTAAGGTCAAAGTACCAAGGGGTATTTGAATATTAAACCCCAACGTGGGTTTATTTTAACTTCTCATTATCTGAATTTATTTATAACCTTTTATCATGCATGTACTATATATATATTTTTTTGTAAATATTTCATATTGTAACAGAATTTTACTTCTGCAAATTTAGATTGTTATAATTCTTCCCCTCTAAAAAAATAATAATTTCGTCCTCGAAATTGAAGTCGTAAAAGTTAAACGGAGATGTCTTGGTTTAAAGCGCGACGTAGCAATCAGAAGATATTGGATTTCACATACACATCAAACCATAACACAAAGTGGGCGTATAAGTGGAATTCTAGAGAGAAAGTTAGAGGTTTAGGGAACTTAGTGAGAGAAAGTGAAAGATATTATAATGAGCTCCAACTCTCTACCTTGGGGGAGAGAGTATTTATAGTCTTACATAAACGCCACACAACGGGGCATGGATCGAGGCATACAGTGGGTAAAGACCGTCCAGTCCTCCACGGTGTTACTTAACTAAATACTACTTAGCTTAAAATAACTACGACTACGAGCTTTAACGATTACATATACTTGAGGTGACCGACTCTTTAATACCTAGAATTTCTAATTCCTAACAATCTCCCCAGGAGGTCACCTCAATCATGTACTAAATTTACATTGAATACAAACAGATATTACATTAAAATTGTTCTTGCATTCTTGATGTAGTACTTTGCTCAAGCTCGTAGTCATTGATACTTCTCATTGCATGTTTGGTTAATCCAAGTGGAGGTCTTTCTTGATCCACGTGATAATAATTTTGAGCCACTTTTGAGATCATCACTATCAAAATCTCGAGACATCCATTATGGTGTTGGTATTATGTGATGTTGTGACTTTCGGACCGACATGCTCACATTACGGATCATGATATCTTCTCATCGAGTAGCGGAAGCTTTCGTTGATTCATGATATTGGCGCAAGTAGCGAAGCATGGAGTGAAAATATCGAGTCATTGATGCACTTATCATGATTTCTTGAGATGAATGTATTGTGTGAGCATGCGGCTATGGATTGACCGCTTCATTCGATCGGTTTGCAAGCGTCGGTAGCACTGCATACAACGATTAGCAATAAAGGGTACAAAAGTGTCTTTGACCAATTTAGTTGAATTGAGGTACACGGCCCACGGTTCCCGTTGATCGAGACATGTCTTGCTGTGATCGGTATAATTAGAAGAATTTCCTTGCCAGGTTTCGCAATGCTCTAGTTGTTCTCAAACCTAACGTCTCAAAGAAGACAACACGAAGTGAGTGAACCGTGAATTTAAGTCCACCGATTGATGAAAAGAGATTTGAAAACAATCGTGTATTGCTCAATAGAAATTGTTTTTGCAATACAACGAAGGTTTTATTGAAAATCAATTATCAATCATAAAACACCTTTTGATTTGAAAAATTAGTACGGTCGACGTGCTAAAGAAAAGAGTTATTAAGCACAAAGACACTTTTTCAAAGGTATCCAGTAAATCCATAACTCGAACCGGATTGATTCAAGAGATTGAATCGCCCCATTGTTTCATTCGGTTGTCGCATGGTTGATCTATATAATAGATCTCACATGCCATCTACCGTGAGCTTGTTTGATGTTGGCTCGAAGGCTTTCCATCTTCATTGTGAATATGTTTTACATCACTCGGATGTTCCGGCAATACCACAAGGATAATGCGTGGGACTCAAGATATAATCTCTTTCCACAATGTGTGAAACAGAGAGTCTTTATTGAAAGTGTCCTAATGAGATTTATTGATGATCTCGTGGCTCTAGACTCAATTGTGCATATTTGGATCATGTGCCCGAGACTAGGGAGAGGGTCTCCTTCTTCAATATCAACAATCTCTAGAGAAAGTCGATAGATAATGTCGGTTCCCGTGAGAATGAAACAAGTCCTTTTAAGAGGAACTTGAGTGGTTTGGAAAGTTGAAGTGCGGTCGTCCTTTGGGTCCATGACGTCTTGTCTTCATACCGATGTTACCATCGATAGCATATGAATTGAACCGGTTTCTCCCTAAGGTTGAATATATGGAGGGCTATTTGTTTTCACCCTTTCTCATTCAATTTTTTTTAATTCTTCACCCCTTGGTGCTTACAAGACTTTATAGCTAGAACCTTGTTGGGTTTATTCCATTACTAGCTCGATCTCGATCCGCACTCTTCCCATATCTCATTTTTCTCCTTTTTCATCATTCCTAAGAACTCTACACTAACTAGTGGATAGTCCTCGGTAGATCCCTCCGGTTACGGTGGATCATGGGAACCAATACCTAACCTTATCATCCTTATATCACCGTACATAAAGTAAATTTGGTCGGTCTATTTGGTATTGTTCATCCGCCATTTGGAACCAATTGAAAACCATTTGAAAATCAATCCAGATACTTGTGATATATTATCAAAACATTTTGTACTGAATTGTTTTTGATATTTTAGAACAAGTGCTCCCCTCATCATGTGCATCAAATATTTGAAATCGTTTTGCACATGGAGGCAAGAGAAAGAATTAACTTCTTTGAATACCATTTTCTAAAGATATCAACATCACTTCCCTAATCAAGACAAGTAGATAAAGCATTTTGGGAAGGATGAGATTTTCATAATTTTGCTCCCTTCAATATGTGCCTCGAGATTTGAAAAGAGTTTTGCACATACTAGAGGAACTGCACATTGAGATAAGTGATCACGTTTCAAATCATAGGTTTAAGATAGATGCTCCCCTCAACATGTGCATAGAAAATTTGAAATCGTTTGTCACATGTAGGAAGGATAGCATGTACATCCTTATAAAACCATTTACCGAATTATCGGTTTAAATCAATTTAAATCACACATTCTCCCGATCACAATTATCAAATCATTTGAGATTTGTGATCTCTTATAGATTTAAATTGATTTTGAAAGCTTTTAAGGAGAATTGTGACTTGATTATGAAAGCGTTTTAAGCGATAAGGATCGGATTTAAGACTTTAAACTCCATTGATAAAACATGCATGAATATCTTTTGAAAACAATTGAATGCCAAATAACTTTTAATTTAATTGAAATAAT
The DNA here is from genome assembly GCA_022545495.1 of Chrysanthemum lavandulifolium. Lineage (NCBI taxonomy): Eukaryota > Viridiplantae > Streptophyta > Magnoliopsida > Asterales > Asteraceae > Chrysanthemum > Chrysanthemum lavandulifolium. Next base: position 48,517,958 of record CM040238.1, on the reverse strand, counting down.
TCTCCCCTCAATCAATGACATAGGTTGTTGATTGAGAGATTGATATTTTGACAATTAAGTCCGGATGATTATCAAAAATAGAGTCAGAGTTATTTTCAAAGCAGTTAGTTTTCATCGATAAATGTTTATAGAATCGAGCATGGAATTTTGAAAACATGATAAAGTATGGCTATGTTCTTTCTATAAAAGCGAGTTCTTGCTCGAGATGACAATAAGCCATTGTTTTACTTTCTCCCAAAACAATTTTTGATTTTTGATTTTTTTTTTTTTTAAACATTCGAACAACATCTAAAGTCCGTGTCATTCTTTGAATGACATCACAAAAACCGTAGATATTATCGAATCAAGGAAAACATGACAAAAAGACAATATTTTGGAATTTTTCAAGATTTTTCAATTTTATGGATTTTGAAAGTTTTATATTTTTTATTTGATTTTTGAAGGTTTTATAATTTTGTATTTTGTTTTTGAATAAATATATACAAGAGATAGATGAGCAAAGACCTTTACTCCTCGTCTTCCTCCCGAAGACGTTTGAGTGTTTCGGTTGAAGGCTTTTCAAGCCAAGTCGTGGAAGAATAAACTCAAACGTTCTCTTGGAAGAGCTTTGGTGAAGATGTCACGCTAACCGGTATTCGAGACTCACAAAATAGAGTTCCACCATACCTTTTCCACTTGTTCCTGATGAAATGATGTCGAATGTCGATATGCTTTGCTCTTGAGTGTTGAACGTTGTTGCATGAGAGAGCAATAGCACTTTTATTATCACGACAGAGGATTTTGTTGAATTCAAAGCCATAGTCGGATAATGAGATCTCATCCATAGGATTTGAGCACAACAAGATGACATGGCTATGTATTCACCTCAGAGAAATAGAAGTACTCATTTGCTTCTTTGAAGACCACTCACAAGCTTATCACCCAAAACCGAGCACCTCCGGATGTACTTCGACGAGTATCTTGACACCACGCATTATCGACATGCGCATAGGTCATTAGTGACATACCGGTGTCCTTCGGGTACCAAAGACCCATATTGATGGTTCCTTGAGATACCGAAGACCCGCTTAACCGCTTCAAGGTGCTTTTAGTAGGCTTAGCCCGGTATCTAGCACACATGCAAACATCGAAAAGATGTGCGGTCACTAGCGATGAGGTACATCGGGGATCCAATCATACTAAGATATTCCGTTTGGTCGATCATGATCCCCGAGTGGTCCTCATCTATTTTGATTCGATCAATCATGGGAGTGTCAACAGGTCACTTGAATCAAATCCAAATTTCTTTAAGATCTCGGTTGCATATTTAGATTGATTTATGAAAATGCCTCAGGGACTTTGTGAAATTTGTAATCCCAAGAAAAATGACATTTGTCCATCATTGACATTTGAAATTTTGAACTCATTTCATTTGAAAACGGTCACACTCATTGGGGTCGGTCGAGGCAAATATGATATCATCAACATAAATTTGAACATGAATTAAATGTTTGCTCGACTTCACGGTGAACAATGTTGGATCAAGCTGCTCCTTTGCTAAATCCGGTAGATAGAAGAAACTTTGACGGTGTATCATACCATGCCTTGGAGCTTGCTTTAAACCGTAAAGAGCCTTCTTCAAGCGATAAGCGTGAGTAGGATGCTCTTGATTCACAAATCCTTCGGGTTGGTGGCGTGAGCGACTTCTTTAAGATCTCCGTTCGAAATGCCATCTTTACATCCATCGATAGACTACCATGTTCTTACTAGCGGCATTAGCCAAAAGATTACGATTGCCTCGATTCGAGCAACACGAGCAAAAGATTCTTCAAAGTCAATACCCCTCTCGGCGGTGCCCTTTAGCAACTAATCGAGCCTTGTTCTTCAACACATCACCATGCTCATCAAGTTTCACTTTGAAGATCCATTTAAGAGCAATAATCATAGCACGATCGGAGCGGTACTAACTCCCATACATCAAGTCGATCAAACTCATGAATTTCATCTTGCATGGCATTGAACCGCCTATCTTCATTCATGGCGGTTTTAACATCTTTTGTTCGATCTTAGAGTACGGAGTTGAAGAAGCACCATAAGGCATCGGTTGCAAGTTGTTTCGTGTGGATCTTTGGACGAGAGGATTTCCAATGATGTTGTCTAATGGATGATCGTGAGTCCATTTTACGAGGTGTTCATGTGGTAGTTGTTGAGGGTGAAGTAGCGAGTCGATGTCTCTCAAGAAGATGGTTCGATGAAGATTCGAGAGCAAATATGTTTTCAAATGGAGCATCTTGAGGAGTAGCAAAGGATTAACTTCATCATTGATGCGTAAATGTTCCATGATGTACATTTGAAGAATGATGATATGTTGATGGGCGAAGGATCAGCAGCGCTTCTTGACTTACGGATATTGAGGCGAGGATTGACTTCATTCACGGGAATATGAGCGACCTCCGTTGTAGGAATCGACACCTCATTAGTACTTGGATCATAAAGTTCATCAAACATAGGATCAAACAATTTCTTTAAATCATCTTCGGATGGAGGTACATATGGAGTTTCTTGAGAAGAGTTTGGAACAAGGGATGAACCAATGGGGATATTTTGAAGTCTGGTCTGAGCTGGATTGTCCAGAGCCATTTGACCGTCGACTCATCAAACGTAACGTGAATTGTTTCCATGATATTTGGGTTCTTTTGTTGTAGATTTGGTATCCCTTTTGTTTGGTGCATACCACAAAACTCCAATGTCGACTTTAGCTCTAAGTTTGCCTAAGTCTTGACCCTCATTAGTTGGATAACACAATGCACCAAACACATGAAGGAAGAGAGATTAGGTTTTCCGTTGTGGACAAGTTCATATGGAGTTTTTCCATAAACGGTGTGAATCGAGGGAGCGGTTTTGTGTGTAGCATGCGATGGCAATAGCTTCGACCCGAGAAACATTGGAACCTTTGAGTAAATCGGCATTGTTCTAGCGGCTTCTACAAGAGTTCGATTTCGTCTTTCAACTACACCGTTCTGTTGAGGAGTTCGTGGAACACTTCTTTGATGGTCGATTCCAATGCTTTCATAAAATTCACTAAGTTGTTTGTTAACAAACTCGGTTCCATTATCTGTTCGGATAATTCGACGGTTTTGTTAAGTCGAACTGCAATTTGTTTGATGAGTTTGATGATGATATCGAGTTTCATCCTTTGTCCTTAAGAACTTGACCCGGTGAATTTAGGTAATCATCAACCACAACTAACACATATTTCTTCCCAAAGATATTCTGCACTCTCATTGGTCCACATAAATCCATATGAATTGTATGAAGAACTTACGTAATTGAGTTTGTAGGTTTGGGTTTATGGGCATACTTTTTCTTTTTCCCAATTGGCATCTTGAGTAAAGATGATCCTTTTCATACTTTAGTCTAGGTAAACCTACAACTAAGTCCTTTACGGAGAGATCATTGATGGTGCCGAAGTTCAAGTGATTGAGGCAGCGATGCCATAACCATGACTTTGTTTTCGAGGCCTTTGACAACAAGCAAATTGGAGAAGACTTCATCATATCATCGATAGAGATGTTGTAAAGATTTGAACCACGAGTTCCTTTTGCAGTTCCTTACCATTAAGTTCTCTAACAAAACAAGTATGTTTTCGAAGGCTACTTCTAGATCGGAATCGCGAATTGACCAACAGAGAGCAGTTATGACCAAGACCTTCCACATAATATACTCTAGAGATGACACTATCACCAACAACATAATCTCCATAACCCATAATTGCACGAAATGATCATTTCCGAATCTAAGCATCCGATGAATTTGCTCACGAAGTTCATGAGCGCGACCGTCGCCAATCATATCTTGGAACAGCACGAGTCCGGTACCACGAGCGATTTGAATGATCTGCGGTTGAACAGACAAGAATGGATAAGCTGGATAGTTGGGATCCCATGCAAGAATGGGTTCCATTTGGTTAGTAACAATGGTTGGAACACCCACATCGAAATAGAAGCATTCATATCGAAATTAAGGCAATGGAATCATTGTGAATAGATGCGATACTAGTGTAGTATTAGCCCTATTCAAAGTGTGCTCACTTCTTAGGGAATAGTTCTACCGTGAGGCATCCATTTTCTAGTGGGCATTGTGCGATTAGTCTTATGACCAATGGTATCAATGATTGCCTATCTTACTAAATGTTCTTCTGTGGGTTTCACTTGTTTTCTAACTTTCTTCGTTTTGCCTTTTAGCCTTCTTAGCATGATTTTTAGCATTAACAATATTAGCTGGACAATTAACATCATTAGGCAAAACATTAACACCACATTCATGATTAGAAAGCGAATTCAGAGACATCAATACAAGGTTTGCAAATAGTATCGAATTCGAATTAATTACGATGCGCCTATGGCTAATACTAGAATCAACACGATTCGTTTTATTCGGTTCAAACTTAAAGTTCCTATATTGTTCTTCTACTCTTTTCCAGTGCGCATTCTTAGCTTGCAAGGTCTATCATTCCTTGTATTGTCTTGAGACTTTGACTGCTCCCTTTAATGTCATGATTACTTACTATGAGGAATAGGAACATTAGTTGGTTTACTACTTTTGCTTCACTGTTTAGATGTCTTTGGGATCTGAACTACATGCGAGCACACTAAGGTTCACTTTCTTATCACTAGAGTTACTGGGATTTGAACTTCTAGAGTCCACACTAGTGTTTGCTTTCTTAGCATTCAAAGATTTGGAATCTAAACTACTTGAAGGCCCATTAAGGTTCACATTACTTGAAGGCACACTAAGGTTCACATTCAATACATTGGGCATCGAATGAATAGCATACTTGGCACTAGGCATAGCACATGGAATCAAATGATTAACTCTCTCACCTAATGACTTAGGACATATTGTGATCAAGCATTCTAGGATTTCTTGAGATCGTTTGGCATATAAGCATGCATGTCCAATTGCATTATCATGAGGTTTCTCTAACTTATCCTCTTCAACAATCTCACGCAGACATTCTAGGCAACCCTTAAGGGATGAGAAGTATGTTTGAATAGCAAGTTTGTTGTTCACGAGATGGGAGGGACATATTTCACGAGACAAAGCAAATTTATTACAAGAGTGAACCTTTGATACACCATTCTCCCCATTGGTCATTGGCATTTTCCTTTTACGACTCTTGATTCTCGATTTCCTTTTGCAATGAAGCTATTTGTTCATTATTTTTGTTACGAATGACCTTTATTGATTCAAATAACTCATTGAAGTGACGTTTAACCTTTTCATTTTCTTTTAGAAAACTTTCGTTTTCCTTTTGTAATGCATTTACTAGATTTTGAAGATGAAACGTTTGAGAATTCTGAGAATCTAAAGGAGGAGGCATTTGGGAGCCTGTCATATTGTTCGTTTGACCCTTTAATTGAGAGATTTGGGCTTTCAAATTTCGATCGTGTTGCAATGAGCTTGAACTCATTCATCACGTTTGTTAATTTGAAAAGCGCATCAAACTCTGGAGCATCCGAGGATGTCTTGATATTTGAAGTTTTGACATTTTCTTTAAGATGTTGATATTTTAGTTGTAAATTAAAATGCTCAACTTCTAGTTTAGAAAATGTTTAACCAAATTATCGTGATCATCCAGTTCAATTTTCTCATTTAGTTCGAAATTAGTTTTTCAAGCTCAATGACACGATCATGGGAGACTTTCGAGGCAACAGATAGTTCATGAAATTGGGAAGCATTAATAGAACAATTTGTAGCGATGAAAAACATATCTTGAGCAACACATTCGATAATAAGAGTCTCATTCAATGTATGCAAGTTCTTCCTCTCAATCTCATTATATTTTAGTGCACGCCATAATCACTAACCTCAACTATCATTGCATCAAATTCCTTTTCCATTTCTTTAATGTCTAAATTCATTCCCTTTTAAGACTTTCAAAATGGTCTTTTAGTTGTTTAAAGAAAGGCATGACTTCGATTAGATAACATTCTTTCATTTGTTCAAAACCCTTTCCCTTGATAATTCCGGTGGGTGTGATTCTTTTCTTGCAAGTTTTCTCAAAATCAACAAATAGTTGAAAGATAACATATTGGTGATTAAGGTCTTGCTTTTAGTGGCAATAGTTCTAGGAACTAGATGCATTGGTGTATTGGGAGGATACACGGTTGCTTTAGGCATTTTCCTAAGGGAGGGTTTGTTTCAACAATATTTTCCGCTTTCGCTTATCTAAGTCCATTTTTCGAACACTTGTTCGGAGTCAACAATGTTTGAGGCTTAAACATGTTCAAGGAGATCCAATTCTCCTTTTTGTAGTCATGGGAGTGATAATTACTTTCTTCTCTTTGCATTTAGGATCCTTTAGTTTCTTATTCATCTTCTCCCTAGTGATTTCATCTAATTTCTTATCTTCCTCTGTGCACTCAAAGCAACTAGGTTTTGTCTAGGTTTAAGAATCTCATTGCCATCATAGATCACACTTTGGTGCTTTTGCTATCTTCCGTGCTCGGGGTTGGGTTTATCTATAATGGAACACTATGCTTATCACTTAGAACTCTATGCTTAGTGATCATGTGAGCGATCTGAATGGTGTTCCTTATATGTACAACTTGTTTTCAAGTTTGTTTTCAAAGTTTTCGATTAGAAAATCTTTCAAGAGTTTTGATTCCTTTGCATTAAATTCTTGCTTAAGCATTTCACATTTTCTTGAAGTTCTTGTTTTGTTTAGCGGTTTTGAAAGCTTTTCTTGCAAGGAATTTAACTCTTGTTTTAATACTTCTCTAAAATTACTTTTTCTAATGATTATGCGCACTTGGTCATCCATTTCACCGCTCACGAGTGGTCAACTCAAATTTTGCACGTTGTTCATAAATAGCAACACGTTCTTTATAGGCATTTAGTTGAAACTACGAGAATCATCGAGGCACATGCGGTGAATTCATCAAAAACATAATCATTATTGATCGCAGGAGATGCATCACTTGGTACAACTTCACTTTCACTTTGTTTCACATATTGATCATATGGGACAACATTGATACTATCCATATTTTCAATATTTGATTCAATAGTTTGATTGATTGTACTTTGTCATGCATCTTTTGCACATCAACATCATCATATAGTTTTAATACCTACGAGATGAGTTTGTCTATGGATGGGCCACTTGTGGTGAAGAAGAGGCCTTGGGAGAAACCATTAGAGAAATGCTAGCCATAAAAATTGTGTGTGCGGTGGGTCCATCATCCACATCAGTCGTATGCATCACAATCGGCGACTTGAAAGGCATTCGATGATTGTGACCTATCTCACGAATTGGTTGCTCATCCACATCGCATCATAGGTCTTGGCATTGCCTCCGGTGACAAAGAACTCCTCTTCATCAGCGGCACCATTATCACGAGCTTGTACAAGCGACATCTTATCTACGAAGTAATCGGCATTCTATGGGCGTTTTGGAGATGTGCGGTTCCTTGCAATGTGTCCTCACCACCACGGTTATAACATTTGATCGGCTTAGCTTGACCTTGATTACCATTCCTTCCTCGATTCGATTACCAACATAACCTCTACCACTCCACCTCTTCCCCGATCATACTGTCTTTCTGAACTGGTTGCACCACGATCCTCCATCTCTAACAATAGCTTGATTGTGTGGGTTAGATCTTTACGAGGTTGTTGTTGGTTTGTGGGAGAGAATTCATGTTTTGACTAATCGGAAGCATCAACTTATTTGAACATAGGATCGGGAATGAGTTTGTGATTACCATTACCCATGGGTATGACTTGTGAGGCTTTGGTTGTGATTCGATGTTTGAGTAGAAGGCGGTTGAGTCATTAGATGAGCTTGTCTCTCCCTAGTTGGTTTTGAGCTTGATTAAGAATCCTTTTTTCAAACATAGCATGTCTCTCATTTCGAAGGAGGAAGGCATAGAGTTGCTCATAGTTTGTATTCTTCAATCCTTTAGTGAGCTTCACGAGGTGACAAACTTGTGCCATTCGGGATTCATGTTGTTCACAAATTTTGAGTTTAGGCGAATGTTAGGCATAGTAATTCGATGTTCCTCATATCATTCTTGACTTATGAAATCTCACATAGTATTCATAGACACTCTCATCCGGTTTCATCTTGAAGTGTTCAAATTCGTCATAGAGTTGTGATTCTGTCTTCCATAGTTAATTCGAAACGAGAGAAGCATCTTGACATTATCCCATCTGCCTTTGCTTGGTGTTGTGATTGATCGACTTGTAGATGTCTTTTGGAAGACCTTGAAGAACGATGTTAGAAGCCCGATATCGGCATCGAATCTCTTTTCTCCTTATCATCGAGCTCATCATATGTCTTTGGTGCATCAATTCCATAGATCATTGTTCCATCTTCATTTGTATCAATTAAGTCTCTAGTCGTCTCAACCCGATATGGTCCTTCATCAATGGATTTGAGAATGTTGACTCCATTTTCCTTTCCAAAGGCGATCTGATCACGATTCGTTGAGCCCAAGAGTCGTAGTCGGATTCATCAAGCATGGGTGGGCGAGTATCCGAACGGTTGCTTGAACATCCTCGGCAGCGGTGGAAATGATTGTAGGAGCGTTGGATGACATGTTTACTGATTTAAGCGGGATTTTAAAACTCTATGATTAAACCGGAAATAGATTCTTTCACGGATTTTACTAAATCAAGAGAAAACCGTAAGAAAATCACCCAAGTCGCTAGAAAATTATGCACCAAGTCGCTATCTACTAATTCGCTATTCCACCAAGTCGCTAAAGTCCCAAGTCGCTAAACAAAAGACAAGTCGCTAAATAGCAACTCGCTAAGCCTCTAGTCGCTAGCAAAATTTTGGCGACAATTAAGCTAAGATCAAGTCGCTAAAGAATCAAGTCGCTAAATAGCAACTCGCTACTTACCAAGTCGCTAATACCAAGTCGCTACCGAGTGGAGAATCCACTACTTGTATGATAGTCGCTAAGTGTAAGTCGCTAACTCCACAAGCGCAACTCGCTACAAAATGTAAAGCAAGTCGCTAGCAAGAAAAGTAATCGTGGGTCAAGTCGCTAGCAAGAAAACTTCACAAACATCACTTTTCAATCCAAAAACAACCAAACCAAGATGATTCAAGCTTACCAAATGAAAACCTAAACACTTGTGATGATTCTAAACACAAAAGTACTAACAAAATCCAAGCTTTAACACAAAAAATCAACCAAATGATGCACAAACCACTAAACTTTTTCAAACTCAAAAACCACTAGAAATCCAAAGATGTGCAAGATATGATCTAACCATGGCTCTTGATACCAATTGTAAGATATTGGATTTCACATACACATCAAACCATAACACAAAGTGGGCGTATAAGTGGAATTCTAGAGAGAGAAAGTTAGAGGTTTAGGGAACTAGTGAGAGAAAGTGAATGATATTATAATGAGCTCCAACTCTACCTTGGGAGGTAGAGTATTTATAGTCTTACATAAGCGCCACACAACGGGCTGTGGATCGGGCATCTGATGGGTAAAGACCGTCCAGTCCTCCACGGTGTTACTTAACTAAATACTACTTAGCTTAAAATAACTACGACTACGAGCTTTTAACGATTACATATACTTGAGGTGACCGACTCTTTAATACACGGAATTTCTAATTCCTAACACAATCCATAGCCTCTTACAAATCATAACAAATTTACGCCCAATGAGTACGAACTTATACGTGTGCGGATGTCGGTGAGAATCTCGCAAAGAGATCGTAATTCCAAACAAATATGAAAACTGAAAAATAACGGATATGAGTCCTAGTCCATCCAACGTACCAACCTCAGGCATTTCCCAAGACGTCGTATGATTTCAATAAGTTCAAATTATATGATCTCGGTATTATGACATTGATCAGGCGTCATAATACTTGCATCACATAACAAGCCCTTATTGTTATCATATTCTATCTCGGGTCATGACGAAACACATCACTAACATCATATCAAATCAGATACATATACCGGTAGCAAGTAACATATCAAATCAAATCAGATTCACATCCAACAAGACGTAATACATCCAATCAAACTTACCATTCCACAAAGAAAGAAGGTGATGTCTTGCTCGAGAAGGTTCCTCATGACTCATTCTCGACGATCCAAAATAGCATTAGGTTAACAAAATGACAAAGTGCATAAAGTCTAACTCATCGATACAAATCATATAAACATAATGGATGAAAATTTCGATTTATCAAAGAGATATGAAACATAACGCAAAGTTGTAGTAACACCGAAGAATCTAGCCATAGGACTCCATCATCCAAGCTAAGCTCCAAACAAATCGAAGGAAAGCACCATTGGTCAAAATCATATAACAAAATATCAAAATAACTCAAAATGTGTGACGAAACAAATCAGAATAACACAAATCGCGCCCAATCATATGAAGCAGATGAATTTTCTCAGCATCTCAACGGTTGGACGGTTGACCACAATATGCCCGAATCTTGGTAGTAGTTTCTCCGCATGTCTAAAGTACGCCGGTCATAGTTCTTTTGCTCATACCTCTTCTAAGTGTCCACCAGTTGAATCTTGTCTCCGTATTTGCTCCTCTGGTTGTTCCGTCCAGCTCCCTCCAGCAGCATCCTGATGTATCCAGCAGCATTACAATCGGGTGCGGCTTTTACTTCACGAACCTCTTCACTTCAGAAACTGTTGCAGCAACACAGGGTCGACGCCACCATCTTTGACTCTACGAGTAGTCTCCATCTAAACGATCGACAAACGAATGCGCAAAGATAAAACAGACAAAATCAAATCCGAAAAGAAGAAGGTCAAATCAGCGAAGACAAAAGAATATCGAAGTCAAATCTGAACAAAAATCAAAAGAATCGGAAAAGATCGAAACAGACGGAAGCCTAATGTCTACCCAAGTCCTCACAGGTCAATCCTAAGATCAACAAGACGAAACCTTAGCTCTGAAACCATAATTGTAACACCCCGACCCGATACGGGTCAGAATGCCACATTATGGTGTCATACAAAGCATATTAGTAACGCAAGCGGAAGTCTTATCATATAAATAAAATAAAGTCATGAACATCATAACTCCAAAATGATAAATACAACCACAAATCCAAAATAGAGATACAAATCTGAAACATAAACCCATAATTAAGTGAAATATCAAACTAGGGTAGGTTTTCTAAGTCCCAACTCTCACTCTTGCCCATAGCTCTGCTAGAACCTGCCGCCACAGAAAAAGAAAAGGCGGCTGAGCTTACAAAGCTCAGTGAACAGATATAACAGAAATCAAAAGCTAAATATACGAAGGTAATGAAACAAATCAAAATGTAATAACGAATAAAGTAGCGAATGAGCGGAAAGGAATGAGTCAATGAGAAACTGCATAAAACATCATAACATATATCCACCAAGAATATAGTCAAAGAAACCGCATAGCAAATAGTACATCTACGAATACATACAAGCACATACAACTATTCAAGTGTTCAAAGAATCACATAAAAGATAAAAAGCAGCATCATCGATAAACATGTAACCAAATATTGTAAGAGTATATCAAGCAGCGGAACAACTAAAAACATGATATGGCAAAACAAACAGGGCAGCAAATCAAATACATATAGCTAAACTATACTCTATAAGCAGGCAAGAAACCACAGAATATAGCTCAAGCATGCCAATCACTCCAGAAAGATAAATAACAACGACAAGTTTACGGTCATCATACCAAGTAGCATCATCAGTAGTAATACTAAGCAAGATTATAACATGGCAACTAAACAGTTCAATAGGTACACCCATAAGTCAAATCAATTTCTGTCAGCAAGGAATCATGTGCGTAAATGTAATCATGGCAGATCAATAATTAGAAGATGGTACATTAAATGATAATTATAACTTAAGAATATAAGGACATCACTAAAAGCCGCTAAGTCACAGATTTACATACAAGCATGGCATCTAGACAAATCACATAAGCACATCTTAACATGGTAACCGGATAATTTCATACTAGCATGGCAACAAGTAATTCAGGTAATCACATATCAGCATGGAGAGTAGGCAAATCACGTAGTCATACCTCAACATAATAAACAAGAGAATCACATACTCATGTCATATCATTATAAACATATGAATTAAAAGTCTGATAACATAAGTTTGGTATTCACAATGTATGGAATGAAAGCATCATAAAATCAAATAACAATAACACCACATAGTTGTTGGATGGACTAGATCAGGATTCTGGGTGAACGAAAGGTCAAACGAGTAACTGAATGAAGGCATACGTATCAAATGAGCAAAAGATAATAAATCAAAGTGAATGAGAGATCATAAAAAATAAAGGATCAGGTCATGAAGAGAACATAATGAAATACCATAGCAAAAGGTGTTCAACATGCCACATGAAAAACAATACGAACATACGAATACATAATCCAATGAAGTATAATGAATCACAAATGAAAGATGCCCACGAGCAAATAACCCTATGCGTCCAACATGCTACATGAAGGACACTACTTACAAAAGGGTCGGGAGGAGACCTCACAAGTACCAAAATGCACGAGGGGTGCAAGGAACGCATGACCAAACGCCAAATCCATACAAATCATGCCAAATCATATCAAATCATATCGAATCATATCAAATCATAAGCCTAGGATGCATCCATCGCCCCCCCACATAAGGCAATATGTACCCGTTAGCTAGACATGTATACATATGCAATTAAGGCGCCACAAACCACAAATCATATCATATCAAATCATAATGGGGACGCCAGGGACTAATCACACCCCCCCCAGATAGTGTCATGCCATTGGTGCCATCAATGACATGGTCATGGTACCTCCATGACTAGTTGGCTCGTAACAAAAGGGGCAGAACGTATAAATCATAATCATATCCAAATCATACCGAATCATAAGTGTACAAATCATAGCAACTGAATCATATCATAACATATCTTACCAAAGTCAAAATGGAACGAATACTATCGAAGAATCATAGCATACGAATCAATTCAGAAAGCAAACAAAGGATCATCATAGGGGAACCATAGCAAAGGATCATGTCAAAGTATTAGAATGTACAAAGTATCCCTATTGAAAAGGGAAAGAATATATGTACCTCAACCGTAAAGCAATTAACCCGAACACACAAGTAACCAAGACTACTCCTTCTTCCGCGGATCTACACGAATAGTGATCGCTCGAGTTTTAGAAATCATTTCATATTCATAATTGTTCATATTTAGGGTTTCATTCCATTTTTAGAAACTTTCCAAATTTAGTTGGTTTCCATATTTAGTAACTTTACAGAATTAGTAACTTTTAATTACTAAGTTTACCACGCTAAATACTTTCCCAAATTAGAAAGGTTGTCGAATTAGTAAGTTGTCCGAAATAGAAATTTTAGGTTTACAAATGCTAATAAAATAAAAGTCTAATAAAATAATTATCTTGGTTTAGGGTTTAAAATATAGATAATCCAAACTTAAGGTTTAAAGCGTAACTTATCAAAGTCCAATGTTTAAAATGACAAATAGGTAAACTTTAAGACTTATTAATATTAATATTATAGTTTAAGGTTGTACATGACCACTTATCTAAAGTTAGGGTTTGATATGCCAACTTCTTAAACCTTAGGGTTTGCATGCGACAATATCTCAAAGTTTAGGGTTAAAAGTGAAAATACTTTAAATATTTAACATTCATATGCTTGTCAACACGTACATGCCTGATTCACTACTTGTCTTTCATTTCATTCGACTTGTTTATACATTTTGTGTCCTCGCTCATGACTCAAACAACTAACCAACAAGACTTAATAAATATGTACTACATTAACCCCGACTAGACTTCCTCGACACACGTTAAACACCTCGTACAACTTACCCATTAAACCCATGATCGCCTCAAACTTACCCATTTTACTCTTTGTGTTGCGAGACCAAAACCAAACCGAGACAACATGTTTTTAGACTCATACACACGCCACACAATGACCCATTAAAACACTAATAACGGAATGAAACGACTTACGACTCGGTCCACGTCCCCATGCATCACGAGACACCACCAACCGACTTAATCCATAAAATTACAACCCATGAACTATGTTCGAACCAAATCATTCATGTGACACCGTTAACCACAATCATATTTCAATGTCAGTTTATATTAGGGGTGGCAATTTTCGACACAAACCCGACACGAAGTTAAACAGGTTTGGGTTGAGGATAAATAGGTTTGGGTAAAAAACGGGTCAACCCGTCTAACCCGTTTAATAAGCGGGTCGTGTTTGGGTTGAGTAAGTATTAAACAGGTCAACCCGTGAACCCGTTTAAGTATATAAGATCTTAAAAATAAAATATGTAACCTGATTTTTATGTTAGATGTGGATTAAATGTATCTTGTTATTTACTTAGTATGAGTGAATTATTATTTTATACCTTAGATATCATGAAAATTGACGCTTGTAATTCACAAAATTGTCGCATAGTTATTTGTATGTTATTCTTATCATATTTTAGATCCTTATATCATTTTTTGTGTTTAAACTAGTTAAATCGACAAACCACCAACTTCATTCAATGCTTGACCTATTTACTTAAATGGGTTAAACGGGTCACAAATGGGTTACACGTGTTATGCAGGTCTGGGTTAGGGTTGAGTTTCTTGACACGATTAATAAATGGGTCGTGTTTGGGTAAAGGCTATACTAACCCGCCAACACGCGAACCCGAATAGGTTAACACGAACACGACTCGATTGCACCCCTAGTTTATATATGGATAGCACATGCAAACAATTAACCTCATACTCTAACTCACCCCATGCTTGCCTCTCGAATCTGGCATGCACGCTCGAGTTGACGCTCCACCATTTACATGCAATCACATTATAACCAATTCTTATATTACGTATACCCGCATGCATGACCTTCTTAATTATTCACTTTTATACAAATAATGGAAAGACAACAACTTATCGTATTAACAAGATGTAGGAGCAAAATGTGATTTAGATTAGGTTGCCATTATTTTATACTTATCTATCATTCATACGTTAATCAATAAAACACAAGGACGATTAAGAGATACCTTCGAGCACATCAATTCCTTTTGAAGCTGAAAACACGATTCACGATAGATTCGACGGGATGAGATCGAACCAAACCTTCGACGAGTCTAGATTGAACCGTAACCTTCACACGAATAGGTCTAACCGATAAAAGCATGTGACCACAACTAAGACTAACTCATATCGCAGCTTGAATGATGAACTTAGTAACCCCAAACTCACGTTCACACACACTCACTTTTATTCATGCGAAAGTTTTGAGATTCTGAGTTTTGTTTAGTGTTTAGTTTTAGAGATTATAAAAGAAGCATAAGTGGCATGTATCTCAAACTAACTTCTCGACAAAAGTGGGATGGGGCGAATGGTTAGTGTTGACCGAATATACCCATTATGTATAGCTTCATTAAAGGTTAAAGTAAAATTATTGAGACCAAATATTTTACTAATAGACTAAATTTATAGCTTGCACCAATAATCACAAATCGGGAGCTTAAAGGAAAAGCAGGTTATACCTTTTCTTTGAGGCGTTACATTTACAAATTACGTAAATCTTTTCTAAGGTCAAAGTACCAAGGGGTATTTGAATATTAAACCCCAACGTGGGTTTATTTTAACTTCTCGTTATCTGACTTTATTTATAACCTTTTATCATGCATGTACTATATATATTTTTTTTGTAAATATTTCATATTGTAACAGAATTTTACTTCTGCAAATTTAGGTTGTTATAATAATACCAACACCGAACAAAACAACAATAACCCTAACAAACATAATCATGATTACCAAACGATACCGGGACTAATACCAATGCCAAAACCTAATTATAATCAAACCAATCTTCAAATTCTTCAAATCAAGAAACCAATACAAGCGCCATAATCAGATCATAACCCGACATCAAATCTAGTCTCTATGCCGATATCAATACTAGTAACAATATGAATAAAAACTTCAATACCACTATGAAGAAAAACTATTACCCATCATAACTTACATATACCATAATGCCCTTGAACAAAATCAAACAAACATCAATATCCCAAACAATATAAACTTAAGCAAACATTCCATCAGTAGCCCTTTATAAGAATTACCTAACCGTAAAACTTAATAAATCATCAATTTAGAGTCAACAAACACAAATAAAATATTACCACTTTAATTGTAATCAAGGCTAACCATTTGTCGTTCACCGAAACCAAAATCACCAATCAAAGTATCAAACATACATACGTATACCAAATTAATTTAATTACCTTGGACCCACTAACTCAATGCACCAAACAATATAGTAACGGAATTACTTCAACTGGAGAACTATCGTCAATGGAGATTTCAGAACAAATTATTTTTCTTTTTCTTTTTCTTCTTAGCAGGCGGAAAAGTTTGAGGGAACAAAGAATTCATGGCTCTGATACCATGTAAAAACCAAGGGAATACTGATTACAAACATTAAATAGAAAATAAACTAAGCTAACCCTACCAACTAAGTGGGCCAAACCCAACGGGCTTGTGGGCCTTATTATCTAATAATTGGGACACAAACCGTAGCTTGCATATCAACTCTAAAGGTGATCAGAGAGCGTGCAACACATGTTATTAGAAACACACGACACACAGGAGAAACATGAACAATTGCCAGGAAAGACGCAAATACTTTATTGAAGAAATCTAACTCAAAATTTTCAATACAATGTGAATCCCTACCCCTCGTGGCATATATTGACTAACCTAGACACGTTAGACTATAGCTAGGATTACATTAATACATAACCTAAATAGATAAAGACTATTAGGATAACTAGGACGAGTTGGAATAGCACTCCAACTAGTATTCTGCTGAATCTAATCCACGCCTGGAAGCCATAATCAAACTCAGGAATTCGTCAACAATCACTCTTATTCTGAGTCGAAGAGGGTAAATCTTATACACCAAGAAACGACCTCATCTCATTGAACCTTATACGTGCAAAGCCTTCGTCAAAGGATCTGTTTTCTGATCTTCATCGGATACATGTTCTACTAAAACCTGCTCGTTCTCCACACATTCGCGAATGAAGTGATAACGAGTATGAATGTGTTTGCTTCTACCATGAAAGACCGGGTTCCTTATTAATACAATTGTTGATTTGTTATTAACTCTAATTAACACCGGCCTTTTGTCTCTCCAACCTAGTCACTTCTACCAATAACTCACTTAGCCAAATTGCTTGACGTTAAGCTGCAGTGGCTACCATGAACTCAGCTTCACACGAAGATAATGCCACAGTGGTTTGCTTTTGTGACCACCACGTAATAAGTGATGTACCTAGCTTGAAAACGTGTCCAGTAGTACTCCGTCCATCATCAATATCAACATATCTTAAATCCTATGCTATCACTATATCCCACCAAATTCACGTCATTACCCCGCTTGTATTCAATTCCAAACCAAGCTGTACCTTTAAGATAGCATAGGATTTGCTTGATAGCACGTACATGTGATTCTCTTGGGCTTTGCATATATCGACTAACTACCCCAACCGAGTATGTTAAATCTGGACGAGTATGCTAGAGATAATGTAAACAACCTATTACCTTTCGATATTGAGTAGCTTCTATATCTTCAGCTTTCGAAAACTTAAGATCCTTTTTCATTGGATATAAAGTTGCATTGCACCTACATGTTCTACTCTTTTTCCCTGCCTGATTCTTTGCTCTGCATCTATCGATGTTATACTCTTTCCTGCCTTCCTCATTATGTGCTATGCATTTGCATGTTTATGCTTTGCATCTGGTTCTAATTATGTTCTGTTTTGTTGTGTATATGTCTGATTGTCCACTAGTTTTGGATGTATTAGATTGAGACTTTGTCTATCAATGAGTTTGCGCTCTTGGACGTTCTGAAGCTGCGTGTTAATTTTTCTGTTTTAGTTTATTTTTGCATGACATTGTTAGTTTGAGAGGAGATGTTACCTAATAAGGCAAATAGGCCCCGCCGTAGTTTAGGCCCTCCCGATTTAAGTATTAGCTTTTATTGTTTCTTATTTAAGCACTTGTATGATTAGGTTTGTAATTGCCAATTTGCTATCTAATTTTTTGGAACGTTTTTGTTTTTGTTTTTTTATTAGTGCAACGATTTTTTTATAATGCAAGCATTTAGTTGTTGTGTCTATGTTTTTTAAAGATATGTTTTATGTGTATATTTAGCACATGTGCATGACCGTTTTTATGTTATTGTATAATTATTAAAAAAAAAAAAAAAAAAAAAAAAAAAACCGTTTAATAAGTTATTAAATTGACCAATGCCAAATTATCCATAAACTATTCAAACCAAAGCCCAAACCAAAAGAAGTCCACTCCGGCACATGAAATATACAATTGGTCCCTCTACTTTAAAGGAAATACAATGGAATCCTTTTTTAATTTTAAAGCAAAGCAGATTTATAATACAAGAATGGTCACCTTGAACTCGAAGACAATGTAATCCAAATATAACCATCTAAAATGACTCATATCATCTGATTTCTACATAAATATACAAAGCTTAAATTGATTTTTAGATCCGTTAAGTGCATATGTAAACTCCTTGCAACTCATTTTATTGTTAATTGGAAGCAAGCTATTACAAAGATAGTAGAAGATTGAAGATGCTAACACGGGTAAATAAAATACGTTCATGATCATTCGAGTATCAGACTCCATTGCTAGGAGATGACACATTGGCACAACTATTTAGCTTTGGTTATCATCTATCCATATTTATTTTGTCCCCACGCATCGACATTAGGCTGCATGCAATAGGTTGATCGAGGCTTGTCTCGATCGATTAGGGGATCGATCTTCCTTGCTGTGGCTTAGTCGATCGAGTACCTTTTGAAACCAAGTTGGTCGAGTTGACGATCGAAT
Organism: Chrysanthemum lavandulifolium; assembly: GCA_022545495.1. Classification (NCBI taxonomy): domain Eukaryota; kingdom Viridiplantae; phylum Streptophyta; class Magnoliopsida; order Asterales; family Asteraceae; genus Chrysanthemum; species Chrysanthemum lavandulifolium. Next base: position 48,498,989 of record CM040238.1, on the reverse strand, counting down.
AACATAACACACTTTTTGAATATATTACGGTTTTGAATATATTACATTCTTTGAGACCCACGTCGCGCGAAGGTCATTTGAAGAGAAAGGTGACGTGGCAGAAAAAATGAAAGGGATTGGGTGCCTACTGGGGTCAGCCTTAGCATTTTCGTCGTCTTGGTTAAGTTTTGTAATACTGATTTTGTAATTGTGCAACAAGTTGGGTTTCACGTGGAAGTATATAAAGCGGCGTGAAACGCCAAATTTACGGAAAGCCACGCAAAGAATTGTCGACCTCTTGTGAGTGTCGGTAATATTTAAAGCAACGTTTTAATAATAAATTCAATATAAAAAATTAAATAGAATCATGATCATCTTTCAATATTTTTATCTCTGCAATATGTCACATGACACCAATCACGTTTATCTCGTTGCGTTCATATACTTGTAGCAAACTAAAAAGTAAAGTTGAAGAAATTATTTTTTAAGTATTCGGAAAAGCAATTCACTTGATTGATTAATATTCACTCTTTTAGAATACATGTGTTTCATGTTTGAGGCTTAAAAAAATAGTACTTTCAGAATAATAGAGATCTAAATTGATGTGATTTAATTTGTTTTAATTTGTTTTTTTTTTAGAGGTCATTTTGATAAAATAAGCATTTTTTCCTTTTGAAAAATCGGTAGTTTATTAAAAACGGAATAGAAGAAAAGCAAACAAAAGCAAAGCTCCACGAAAAGAGGAGCAAAACTAAACAGACGTCACAAGGAAAGCTAAAAGAGAAAAAAAAATGATAATATCAAGTTAGCATATGCCGAAAACATCAAACATTAGGATCCAATTCTCCCAAGAAATATTTTTCTTAGGGCATCTACTAGCTATTCACATTAGCGATAAAATCTTCGGAAAACAATCTTCACCTTAAGATCAACACATGTATTTCAGCTACCCCATGAACCAAACAGTTTCTCCAATACTAGATACACCATAGACCGATCAAACATACCCTTTGAAAAACCTTTGCAGAATGCTTATTAAGAGGAAAGCACGAGACTAATGAAGTTAAAAATGAGAGGGATATGTTAGAAGGAAAATCAATCTTCCACCAACTAAATGTCTTTCTCCAAATGGTTAAGACTCGGGGGGCAACGAATCAGAAGATGATTGGCATCTTCAGGAGCATTGGAGCCAAATGGACATAGAACTGAATCTAAGTCCAACCCTCTGTTATCCAAATTTACAAGAACAGGAAACCGATCGATAAACGCGCGTCAAGAAAAAATATTTATTTTTCGAGGTACCCAAGAATTCCATTTAAATTTTGCTCGAATGATAAGGCTCAAACAAACTCAAATCGATTATATCGGATAAAGTCTTTCTGGTAAAAATTTCCGAATCGATAGTCCATTTTAACCGTCGGTGCCACAAAATTGTGGGTGTAAAATTGATAATGGAATACAACAAGTTGAGCTCATCACATGTCCTCCTCGAGGAGAAAGTCGCCAAGCCAAGGAAAAACCCATTTGCATTCAATTTATGTGAGCCTCTCATTTAAGAAGCAATATTTGTTCTCATCAAAAGCATACAAGCGAAAACGCATTTTAAGACACGGGTCGTCTTAACCATCTATCGTGCCAAAATATATGGACTCTTTGTTTCCCATAAGGCGAAAAAAGGAAGAGAGGAAATGCCCATATGATCTATGGAATATTGAAACTAATAATATTATCCCAAACACCTTTTTAATTACAAGGCCATTAAATGTAGATAATCTCGTGTTTGGACCATAAATATCACCAATAGCTTTATTATGTAGATCATCATTTTCGACATGGGAGCATACCACCATTTACCAAGAAGCACTAGGAATGGGCAAATTGAATTTCGGACCCCTAATTCTTTGCTCGAACCACCAATCCCAATCCCTCCTTTATTGAACGGAGGCGTAACACTTTTCCAATTGAACCACGAAATGCCCCTTTCATCATCCTTAAAACCCCCAAAAAATGGTAGACGGATTTTCTAACAGATCAGTTGTTTTTAAAGGAGCTCTAAAGAGGGAAAAATAATAAATTGGGAGGGAGCTTAAGACCAATTTAGTGCTAGATAAGGACCCCCAATAGATAAAGCTTAAGATTTCCAAGATTATAGAGCGATGATAAAATCAATCAATTACTAAATCCCAACTAGCGACTTTCGACATATCTTTTCCCACCGGAAGACCAAGGTACATAAATGGAAGGTTATCATGCCGACAACGTATAAAATTAGCTACCCTAACAACTTGTGCCTCATCAACACAAACACCAAATAGTCGAATTTTGGAAAGATCAATGTTTAACCCCGATACATCTTGAAAACACTAAAGAATTCGGATAAGGTTCTTAGCGTTTGATTTTGACCAAGCACCGAAGAACAGTGCATCATCGTCATATTGTAAAAGGGAAATATTTTCCCCAACATTCCAAAGAGATATTCCAGAAAAAATTCTCCTAGAATACGCATTAATAATCATTACTTGAAGCGATTCAGCGAAAATTAAGAAAAGATACGAGGTTATAGGATCTACCAGTCTTAGACCTCTTCTCATTGAAAATTCCCGATTGGTGAGCCATTCACTAGAACCGAGACCGAGGTGAGGAAAGATATCCATGAATCCATGAGCGCCATTTTAGCGAAACCCATATTAACCATAATATCATCGAGAAATGACCAAGAAACACTATCGAAAGCCTTTTGAAATCAACTTTAAGCATAATAGGTTGAGATCAGTTGTTTGGCAAATGAAATTATTTCATTGGCAAGTAAGGCACAATCAAGAATCTAACGTCCGAGATAAAAGCGTTTGATTATACAACTTTATGTATTACACTAGCTTGATCTTGTTGCGAGGACTTTATTATAAAATAAGTATTTAATATTGTAGGGTTGTATTATTTGATATTATTCACGATATTTATGTAAGCGGCGATAACAAAAGCGGTATACAAAGCGAGGTTTTCTATGTTCGGGTTACTCGGAGAGGCGAGCTTTTTACTATAGTGTACGCGGCCTCATCGAATCTTGAGACAGTTTTCACCCCTTCCCTAACCACCACAAATGTACAAAGTAGCAGATTTGAATCTTTGACCTCTTGTGAGGAAACTAAGACCCTTGACCTGGGATCATTTCCGACCCTTTTTTGATCACCTCAAATGTACATACCTAACGACGTTTGAATCCTTAACCTCTTGTGAGGAAACCAAGGACCTTGCCAATATACCATTTATCAAGGTTAAGGCAACAATAACAATTACTCCCTCCGTCCCAAAATTATAGTCCCCTTTTTATTTTTTTGGTCTTTCTATTACAACTTTGACCATGAGTATTTTTGTTTGTGTTATATAATATTTGATGCAATATATATGAATTGATTGAGTTTTTAAATATATATTTATTGGTATAATTTTATCAATTATTGTAAAACACAAACAAAAACATTTAAGGTCAAAGTTGAAAAGAAAAAGACGAAAAAATCAAACGAGGACTATAATTGAGACGAATAATAATCTTATTTTATTTTATTTTTATTTATTTTTTATTTTTTAAATCTTTTGTGATTTAAGTAGTGGTTGACCATCGCGATATTGTAACACTTTGTTCTCGGGTTTTAAAACATAGAAAAGAAAAAGAATTTAAAAGGAAGCGAAATGGAAAAATAAAGAAAGTGTTACTTCATATTTTCTTGAGATAAATGAAAGTAACATTAACTCGTGTTTTTAAAATGCAAGAAATGGAAAATAACTTATTCAAATTACATATATGTCATTTGGTTGTTATTGTCAAAACTTTTAAAATGGACATATTGGTCTTTGAACAAAATATTATAGGAGCCCTGGGTACAGTGGCGATGCACGCCAGTCCGAGGTGGCAAGCAAACTGGCGTTGCGAGTGTCAAGCCACCATGCTTCCCACACCCCCTATGCGCGAGTGATTGAGTGAGTTTAGTGGCTTGCGTGAGTTTGTGGAATAAGGGAAAAAAGTATATAAAAGTGGGTTTATTAGTGTTTGTTATGTTTTAGTGTATGTTTTGTTTTAGATGTGTACTGTATGTTTTGAGTGTGTGTATTCATGAAGGAGATAATGTATTACCTCTTTTTATTTTATTTAGACTAAAATACACCGTTGGTCCCTAAACTTGGTCATACGCTTCGCGATTGGACAAAGCTGGGCAATATCATCGCCGGAGGTCCAAAAGTTGGGATTTAAATGCCAAACTCGTCCCTTGACCAGGATTGCCATAGTCAACTTTAATTTTCTGTATTTCCTTCGAGGGTAAAATAGACCATTCACAATTTTGACCCAACATAGTTAAAATCTAACACAACTTTGTCCCATATTTGTACCGACAACACATAACATTCAACCCTAAAATACAATCAACACACATTCTACCCAAATAAAAAAAAAAAAAAAACTATAATGGCACAAAGCGATAAGGGAAGGCTTTGTTGAGTTCGTTGAGGAAGAAGGCGCCCAAATGAAAAGAATTTGGGTGTTAAGAAGGAGAAGGAAGAGGTTGACATCGTGTTATCAAAGTTTAACGATTTGGGAGAAAGGATTAAAAATCTGGAAATTTTGTTTAAATATCTTAAGGAAAGGAAGGAAAATGATGATAGGGAGAGTTGTGGGTCTAGCTAAGTGTATGTTTAGATGATAGTAAACTTTGTAGTTGTTGAGAACATGAAATCGATGAATAAAAATTTGGGTTCTTATGTAAGTAATTGTGTTTGGTTGTGCATTGTATCTGCTTGAAATCGTTTTGCATTTCTTAATAGGTTTGACTTACCCAAGTCATACCACAATAGTAAAACACTAATTTTTTGCCTTTCATAAGTTTGTTTGACTTGGGTAAGTCAAAATTTAAGATCTTACAATTTGAGACATTGGGCGTGTTCAGTCCCACTGTCAACACTAACACCAAACCAATTTCTTCCTAAACAATACACCATTGTCAATACATTATTATTTAGTACTAAAGCGTTTGCATTTTCAACACATATTTTTAAACCACTGCCTTTGCTTTTGCTGATACTGGGGTGTTTGGTTTTGCTGTAACAACTTTTGCTGATAAAAGAGGTTGTTTGGTTTTGCTGATACAAGGGGATGTTTAGTGATACATTATGATTTAGTGACAAAGCATTTGCATTTTCAACACATATTTTTAAACCACTGCCTTTGCTTTTGCTAATACGGGGGTGTTTGGTTGTGCTGATTCAACTTTTGCTAATAAAAGGGGCTGTTTGGTTTTGTTGATATAAGGGGATGTTTGGTTTTGCTGATACTAATTAGACTAAAATACACCCAATATCACAATACAAGAACAGATTAAATACATAAAACTTAGATGATATTTTATCATTAATATAGTCGGTTAAAGATCAGAAACAACTACATCAAACCAAGACCAACAACTAAACAAAAGATCCAATTTACATACACTTTTTACCAACCTATATTTCTAAAACTAGCACCCAAAATACCGCATTTATATACCCCCAAGGAAAAACCCAAAATTCAGGCATTATGTTCAGCCATTTTCTTAACAAAACCTTCGTTGGAACGAATAGCTTCATCAGTTTGACCAACAATCTATATCAATTGAACAAGTTGGTGTGTGTGCCTGGACTGGATTTTCCTCAGCGCATCCAAACAGTCAAGCGCTATTCTCCGAGGTCCTAGAGCTTCGTTCTCTTGATCGACTCCTACGCTTTATGATTCTCTCTTGGATGTTCAATGCTTTGAAGAACTAGCTTTCAAAATCCCTTCTTGTGCGACCTCTTCTTCAAACCACACGCCCATACGATCATTCAACTTGGATGATCCATCAATCTCCATGAGTTCATTCAAAATGGGAAAATCTTCCATTAGAAATTGTTTGTGTGTGGAAAAAGTGGTGGATGGGTTTATCGGTTGGTGTGCACAAGTAAAAAGCGTCTCCGGTAAGAGACGGTCAAGGGTCTAATAGGTACTTTTTTTTCACACTCGGTCCCTGAATTTGTCTTGGTTGCCGTTGTCACACTTAAAACTCCCGCCCAATAATCACTTTAGAATACACAATTGGTCCCTCAAGTTGCCAACTTACGTATACTACAACTTAGTTGAAGTTTAAACAACACAAAACCATTAGAAGTTTGACTTTGTTAAGTCAAACTTCTAAAACATATCAAATTATCAATAAACTCCAAAACAAATATTGAGTAATGGTTTTGCAATATTGACTTTACAAAGTCAAATATTCAGTAATGGTTTTGCAATTTTGACTTTACATAGTGAAAATGCTAATACTACGTACAAAATAGCCATTCACCATTTTCAAGTATTGACTAATTAAAGTAAACTGGAAATGCAGTTTTACTTGCTACAATCAAATTGAAATGGTAAATGAAAGTTTGACTTTCGAATGTCAAACGTGCATCACCCACAATGACGCACAAACAACAACATATAAACAAGCTAATTTTAAGCAAACCATATAAACAAATATTGTACCAAAATACCAAAACTATTTTGCAACATTAATTGTCATAGGGTATTCAACCCATACATAAACTACAACCACTCAAAGAAATCTACCACGGTGTGGGGAAGCTCGGTGGAGTTTCAACGACTTCTAGCCAACTCCGGTTGTTCTTCATATTTTCATTCCCATCATGACTCCTATCGATGAGCCTGATATTGCTTGTCTTTAGCGACCGAAAACACGCAAGTATAAACTTTATTAAAGTTAATTCATGCTCTGTTCTAGGAAAAGCTCGAAACACCACAGTCTGTAGCTGGCTATGGCTGAATGTATTTCTGTCTACAACATTGGGAAATTTTCCAAATGTAGAACACTAAGCGTGTTTGCGACTGAAAAATCAAATAGTGTTGAGAGATACACAAACATGGCAATTTAGGAATGTTTATTTGCTACATATGCATTACTCCAAAACACTTACTCGGTATCCGGCATTTTCAAATTTGGATATCCACGAATCATTTCAATGATGAGCGATAACATAACAATATTCCCAAAATCGACATGGGATAGCTTAAGGTTAATCGAGGATACAAAGGCACATTCATCCTAGAATTAGCTTCCGTATCAACTACAACAAGTTTTAAAGATTAAATGTCATTCTTGTTACATTTCTTTAACATTGTAAAATCGTAAGTGTAAAACTCAAATTGTTCTTCTGTGCAATCATCAAAATCCAATGTAAGGGTCTCAAGATTTTGAAGTCTTGTCGGTGAAAGATATCGAGATGTTGTGATTGTCGTCACAACATTATAACGACCGAATCTCAAATCTAACTTCCTCAAATTCTAACTTTTGCAATATCCCATAGTCTCATCTCATTTGTACTAAGGCGATTCATTTTAAGAGACTCAGTGAGGACAACCGACAATAAAGTCCCAAATTGTACCGCTTAAAAATTGACATGAATCAATTCTAAGCTCGATAGATTTGAAAGCCATGAAAATATTCCAAACTAGCCATACCACAAACATGAAGTACGGATGTTTCAACTCACTCGAGAGTAAAGTTGGGTTGGGAGCGTGGCGGGTCACCTACCGCTTGTAATAATCGACTCCTCAATTACATGCTCGACCAAAACAAGAGCTACTCACGAATCTCTTCATAATGAAAGTTGTCTATTCAAGCATTGATCTTGGCTCTACAGTGAAGACAAACTTTTATTGGACCCATAAGCCGATTTAAGAATCTAGTAACAAGCCTCCCATCAAACTCATATGTTAAATAATAAAAGAAATCCTCATCAACTATGACATCGGTGAGCAAAGTCCACTTAGATCTCCGGTTTCGCTAAACTAGAGGTTCTCACCGCTTTACCAAAGCAACCGATTCAAAATGTTAGTGATCACTACATCGGCATGTTGCTAATCGATCGATCGACATGGTTTTGTTAGAAGTTGGGTTGGTCTTTTGAGTTAAAATGACGATTTAGATTCGATTTCGATTTTCGGTTTATCGTTTACGGATAATGGTGTATTATGATTGGTAAAGTTGTTTGTTGGGTGGGTGTATTGGTTGTGTGAAATTAAATGCAAGCGTGTCGGGGAAGAAAGCGGCTAGTAGGCATAATCACAATTGGTCCACAGGTTGAAGGTTGGGTCAAAATTGTGAATGATGCTATTATACCTCGAAGGAAATCCAGGAAAATTAAAGTTGATTATGGCAATCTTGGTCGAGGACGAGTTTGGCGTTTAAAGCCCAACTTTTGGACCTCCGTGATGATAACGCTTAGCTTTGTCCATCATGAGCGTATAGTAAAGTTTAAAGGGCAACGGTATATTTTAATCTATTATTTTTATTATTATTATTTTAGTGGGCTGTGGGGTTTTTTGAAATGGGCTTGGGGTTTGTTGGAAAATTTTAATGTAACTTTTTATAAAAATTTATAGTAACTTTTAATATCTAATATAATTTATTTTATAAAATTATTTATAATTTTATTTAAATGAAACAAAATTTAATTTGTTTAGGGTTTTGCTAATATATATGTGGAAAGTGTCGTAGTTTAAATTTAATTATAGTTATTTTTAGTTTCAATCAATGCTTAATGATTGCTTTATAATATTTTACATATAAAGGCTTGGTTGAACTTGAAGTTTAAACAAGCGCAAATAACACTATGATATTTCAAGTATGAAACATATATAAAATGTTATCGTTTGTATTATAAGCGAGAACATAAGCGAATTTCGATATCAAACTTATTGTGAGTTGAAAAATAGATATATATTACAGTCACGCTCGAGTCAAACTTTAAATTTTCGTTGTCAAATCATATAAGCGAGTCGAGCTTGAGTCAAAACCAAGCCCCGTATAACATCCACGAGTCGAGTTGAACTTTGTGTTCATATTTCGACTCGACTTCGTTTCCCTTATTTACAAGTATATATAATTTTATACACATACATCAAGACACGCGAACATGATGTCGATCGAGTTGTCGACAAGCCATCGAAAGTAGATAATAAGACTAGATTTAAATACCTCTGTCCTTCAGAAAATAAATGAAAAATCCTTATATGTAGAAGAAAAACTTACATAGAAAAAGGAAAACACATGAATACTATCTTAAAGTGCGGTAAGCATGACATTAGTGAATACAGAGTGAAACTCGTGTTCGGTTCCATGGATATTATTACTCCACCAAAAACAGTTGCACAACTTTTAATAATATTCTTCTTGAACACAAATAAAACGTGCTTTTTGTTTTTATTCTTAAAAATACGCCAGTCTTCAACATCACAGTTGTAATTCTAATCATAAAAATTCATATATAAAAACTTACAAAACCCTCATTTTATTCTCATTCAATTTTTTCTTCACCACTTAATTTACATATATATGTCGATGGCTAGAAACTTTTTTAACGACAAAGGAAAGTTACCAATGGAGAACTCTAGCTTTGCCACGACTTGTAATCGATTGAGTTCGTTTCTTAAAGCAAAAGGAAATCTAAGAAATCTTGGAATCCATGCAAATCTTGATGATACAGGTATATATATGTCTGAAACTGAAACATACATACTTTTTCATTTATCTCGTTTTAGTATCATATATATAATATTTTCTCCTTATTTAGGTAAGCAAGGGATATCTTCGCCGACTACGATTGATTTGTTAAGCAACATGGAGAGCTCGTCTCAGGCGAAAAAAACGGATGAACCAGTGAATCCTCTTCCTGAGTATGTTAGTTTCGATTTATTTTGTAAAGATGGAGCAAGAAAATCTACTGATTCAAATGAGTCTAAAACCGAACAAATGACTGTTATTTATGATGGACAAATTATAGTGTTTGATGGTGTTTCGGCTGATAAAGCAATGCAAATGATGTTAGCAGCTAGTGGTGCTTCTAGCTCTAATAATCATGTCAAAAATCAAGTTCAAATGGCTTCAACTTCAAATTCTCCTTGTGAGGCTTTCGAAACGCGAGAACAAGTGGGGTTGGATTTACCAATTGCAAGACGAGCATCGATAAACAAGTTTTTGGCAAAGAGGAAAGATAGGGCAAACGAACGAGCACCATATCAATTGCATGATCGGCCGGTTATGGTGGATGCTTCTTTGAATCATAAATTTGATCTCAACTTGTAGCTATAGCTAGCTACTCATGTTTTCTAGATTAGTAGAATTGTGATTGTGTTAATTCTGGTATGTTTATATATGTCCTGATACCTAATTATAGTTTCATCATGTTAATTATATCTTTAGATGAGCGTTTGCCTTTTGTTTTCTTAAACTTTATGAAGAATTTTGCAGCTTTTGAACTTTAATGCCTTATACTCCCACTACAAAACTATTGTCTTAGTGACACTTAAAAAATGTCATCAAAGTTAAAAAAGTGCCAGTAAAAAAAAAAAAAAAAAAAAAAAAAAAAGTCATCAAAATATATTAAAAAAAAAATTTTGTCACTAAAAATCTATGTGCTTCTCCTACACTTAAAAATAATAAGTAAAGCCTTTTATAATGACAAAAAAGTGTGAGGATATATATATATATATATATATATATATATATATATATATATATATATATATATATATATATATATATATATATATATATATATTTCTTGTAAGACATATTCTATACATAAAAAGTGTCATTAAATCTCAAAATTTTAAGATTTCACTCACATCTTTTAAAAGTGTCGTAAGGTTAGATAGTGACACTTTTCTGTGTCAATAAAATCTCAGTCACTATAAATCTATTTTCTTGTAGTGTCCGATTAGCGCAAACATGTGATCATATCTATCTTCTTATATAAAGCGTTTAAGTTGTAGAACACGAAAAATTAAGATAATGAAACTGATCGTTGGTGAGTGGCGTCAATTCTCTAACTAAAAATTAACAAAATGAATGAAACTTTATATTTAAAATAAGGAAATTACTAATAATGAGGTGTGCATACGCCACTTCCTAATGATGTCAGCTTTATTTTTAAATTTAAATATCTTTTAATCCGTTTAATTTTTATAATCTAATTTCACCATATTTTTAAAATTTTGTCTTTCTTTAATTCAACATCCAATTTTGATATATTTTTATGAGTTTTAGTTTTATATTTTTAGTAGGTTTATTTTATTTTGATTAATTTTTATAACTTTAACCTTTATTTCAATCAATACAAACTTTATTTATCAAAATCATTTACTTTTGGGAAAGTGTTTGTTGGAAAGAGATTGTGAAGGTCTTTTTATGTCGGGAATAATGATGTCGGGAAAGATAAACCCAAACAAACACATCTACTATAGCATATATATTTGGAGTGTTGTGAAATGAATTATTAAGCGGGTAGGGAATTGCGATGAGAGTTAGGTTAACAATTTATTTCTTATATGTTATATATACTATATTTATCATGGCCATTGTCTTGCAAATTATTTTATACTTTACTTTTTTTTTTTAATAATTCTTATTATTATTATTATTATTCTTATTATTATTATTATTATTATTATTATTATTATTATTATTATTATTATTATTATTATTCGAAATGTTTGTAAAAAAAAAATCGAAAATTTTGTAAAAAGTGATCCATTAATTAGTAAATCCTCTACATGACTACATGTATTTAATAGGAAAACATAAACACTTGTTTGTTTCAAGGTTTATATTTTCTTATATATGGATATATAAAATAGTAACATTTGGGTAATATTTTTTTTTAACAAAAACATATCAAATATATTTTTTTATCTAACCTTTATTAAAACACAAAAGGTTGAGATAAATATATAAGTATTTATTTAGCAAGTGAAGATTTCGACACTCGAAGGGTAGGTGATGCCTCTATCAAATTTGGATCTTCCTACCTAATTCCACCATGCCAATACGTACGATCGAGTAATTTACAAGCATCCTACCAACAATATCCCTTTTTTAATTTAAAATAGTTTGGATGCATGTGTTATTTTCAGTCTCGATCTTTCAAGTTTAATGACCAAAATAAGGATAAAACACAAGTGTCCCTTAAATTTATCTCTGGTCTAGAAAATGGCCATGTGGTGTTAGATAATATAGCAAAACAATCATCTCTACTTGCCTTTCATAAAATTAAAATTAAAAACAATCATTTATTCTTATAAACCACAAATTAAATGAGTGCCCACATATCAGATATCTTGTAATCTAGTGGTATCATGTCGTAGCGTGAGATACTTCCTAACTCACAGATTACGAGCCGAGTACAAGTTGAGAAAGGTGATATAGTATTTTATGATTTTCGATTTTGAAAGAAAACGATCAAGATCTACGTAGGATCTTATGATTTAAGATCTTATAAGATCTCGATCTTGTGTAAGATTTTAAGATCTAATTCGATTCGATCTTGGTTTTCTCAAATCATGGTAATAAGCTACTGAATTTATCGTTATGTTTTATATAATTTAGAGTTAATTGCGAAATCGTCGCTAAGGTTTAGTAAAGTGCGGGTTTAAGTCCAAATAGTTTGAAAGTGCATAAATCGTCCCCAAATCAAACCTTTTGCAAATTTTGGTCCCGGCTTTAGCTCGTTAAGTGAATTCGTTAAATTAACACGTTAGCCTTTAGTAAAAACTTCTTGGGCGTTCATCCTTTTGGTAAAAACTTTTGTAGAATTCATCCTTTTGGCCAAAACTTTTGTAGAGTTCATCCTTTTGGCCAAAACTTTTCTGAGTTCATCCTTTGGCCAAAAACTTTTGCGAGTTCCATCCTTTTGGCCAAAAACTTTGCGCGTTCATCCTTTTGGCAAAAACTCTTGTAGCGTTCATCTTTTATACATTTCATATGTTTTAATCGTCTTCATCCATTTTATGCGTTTTGTCAGGTTTTATCGTTTTGTTCGTTTTAATACGCTTTCGTCTGTTTTATCACGTTTCATAGTTTTATGCGTTTTATTCGTTTTTAACCGTTTTGTACTATCTCAACATATTGATATTTAAAAAAAAAAAAAAAAAAATTGAAAATAAAAATTTGAAATTTTTGCAAATTTGAAAAAAAATTCAAAAATTTTAAAAAGAAAATTGGAAAAAAATCCGAAAAAGAAAAAAATTCCAAATTTTTTTTCAGTAAATACTTTTTCAATTTCTTTTGAAAAGAAAATTGGAAAAAGATTCAAAAATTTTAAAAAGAAAATTGGAAAAAAAATCCTTAAAAATTTTGGAAAAAAATTCCAATTTTTTAGTAAATACTTTTTTTTTGAAAAAATTTGAAAAAACAATTTAGAAAAAATTCAATTTCTTTTTTTTTTGAAAAAAAAATTATTCTGAAAAAAATTGGATTTTTTTTCAAAATTTTTTCGGTTCTTTTCAATTTTCTTTTCAAAATTTTTGGAATCTTTTTCAATTTTCTTTTCAAAAAAATTGAAAAAAAAGTATTCTGAAAAATATTGGATTTTTTTTTTTTTGGATTTTTCCAAATTTCTTTTCAAAATTTTTGGAATTTTTTTTCAAATTTGAAAAAATTCCAATTTTTATTTTCAAAATTTGTTTCTTTTGAAAAAATTTCAATATGCTCGAGATAGTACCAAAGCGGTTTAAAACGACAACGTATAACGGATGAAACTGCGACAGCGCATCGAACAAAACGCTAAAACCGACAAAATATAAACGGATGAAAACGATAAACATATAATGTATAAAGATGAACCTTCTGAGAGTTTTGGCAAAAGAGAACAAAAGCAACAAAAGCGTAAAAGCGGATGAAAGCGTATAAAAGCAGACGGCGTATTAAAACAAACAAAAGCGTATAAAGCAGGACAAAACGCATAAAAGCGGATGAAGGCGATTAAAACATATGAAAATGTATAAAAGGATGAGCAGCTACAAGAGTTTTTGGCCGAAAGGAGGAACATTGCAAGAGTTTTGGCCAAAAGATGAGCAGCTGCAAAAGTTTTTGGCAAAAGGATGAACTACTGCAAAGTTTTGGCCAAAATGATGAACTCGCAAAAGTTTTTGGCGAAAGGTTGAACTCTGCAAAAGTTTTGGCCAAAGGATGAACTACGCAAAAGTTTTGGCGAAAAGGATGAACTATGCAAGAGTTTTTGGCCAAAATGATGAGCAGCTGCAAGAGTTTTTGGCGAAAAGGGCTAACGTGTTAATTCTAACGAAATTCACTTAACGATTAAAGCCGAGGACCAAAATTTGCAAAAGGTTTGATTTGAGGCGATTTATGCACTTTCAAACTATTTGAGGCAAGCACTGCAATTTAGCCGGCCTTGGGGCGATTCGCAATTAACTCTACAATTTAAGAAACAACATATGATTTTTCTTAAAAATTCCATATTCATTATTTAAGACAATATTTTCATGAAACATTAATATAATTTTGTGTTTATGATATATAATAATTTGTATATTTAAATAATTTTACAATGATTATTAAAAATGGCGTTATAGTAGGATCTTGGGATCACGATCCAATCTTCTGATTCTGATCTTACAAAGACAAAAACAATTTTAGGAAACCTTTTATATATGTATTGTATAGATAATGACTTATTTACTTTAGTTTAAAAAAGAGTGTCTAGCTACATATAACAAACACAAATGGAGATTATATATCATATCATATATTTTTTTTATGGTAATTTCTGACCTTTTGGCTAATTAATTCACTGGTTTTGAATCAACTGATACACAGACTCAAATCATGTCTCTTTTTTCGGAAGATTAGCGTGGCAACTTGAGGTTGTTTCTTTCTGCGTGAATTAAAGCTTGAAACCTCACTTATTTTAGGTGATAGTCATAACTTCTGATGGCTTTACCAGCTGGGTCTCCACAGGTGGTTTCATATCATATATTTTATAGGAGCAATTACATCTATGTCATTCTTAAAGTTGATATTACGTGATGTCATACCACTTTCGTAATTACGTCGATATTCTTCTCAAACTTTTTGAATTACAACCATATCCTTCTCATTTTGTAATTCGTCGATATATTTCTCAAACTTTTTAATTACATCAATATTCTTCTCAAACTTTTAAATTCTCGTATATATCTCAAAATCAATATAGTCTTTCATCACTCGAGGCTAAAAATATTATATATAAACAAATAAATCAATCTGAACAATAAGTTCTTTCATATATTTATCAAACTTTTGTATTTACATCATCATATTCTTTCATTAATCGAGGCTAAAATATATATAAACACATTATAATTATGATTAATATCATAGATAAATAATAGTTTTGAATTTAACATCTATATAATTATAATTTAATTGATTTACATTTGGATATATATATGAGAATTTTAAGTTCAAAAGATATTGATGTAATTCTGAAAAGTTTGAGAAGGACGTTGATTTAATTATAAAAGTGAGAAGAATATTTATGTAAATGAGAAGGATATTTAGGTAATATTAAACTTTAAGAAGGATATACATGTAATTCTCACTATTTTATAAAGTGACCGATATTGATCGGTCGATAAGATGAAACAAATTAAAATGAGTTGCCAAAGCGTATCCATGTAAACAATATTATAGACTTGTCAATATCATTAATCGACCCGTGATCGACATTGAAAATTCTGGTAAAGGGGCCATCTAAAACAAATGTATGTAAGCGTGAAGATCGTATAGTCAATGACTTGAAACATGGTCCACAATTCACATGGCATTTATGGTGCTTGATGGCTCGACTACTCAATATTACGCTTTCAAGTGTTTTGTGGTGTAGAATTATATGGTTTGACGTTACGGCGGGTGTTTTCCGTTTCTATACTCTATCAAAAATTGCTCTTAAGTGATTAGAAAAGTCCTAGGTTTTTTTTTTTTTTTTTTTTTGAACAAACACTGGTGCGGTGTTATAGTTTAATGGTTGACTTGGTCGGAACTACTAAAGTTTAATGTTGCAGTTAGTTTAGGCCATGATAGTATTAGTAAATTATCATTTCGGTATTGTTGTAATCTTGATGGTCGTTGAGGTTTTAGGGTTATTTTGATCAAAATTTTTGATTCGTGTCTTTGTAATAGTTGGTATTTTTCTCGTGTAATACATGATTATATAACTGCCTTTTAGAAAAGAAAATTGTTTGTATGAAATACTTGGTACA
Organism: Chrysanthemum lavandulifolium; assembly: GCA_022545495.1. Classification (NCBI taxonomy): domain Eukaryota; kingdom Viridiplantae; phylum Streptophyta; class Magnoliopsida; order Asterales; family Asteraceae; genus Chrysanthemum; species Chrysanthemum lavandulifolium. Next base: position 48,482,905 of record CM040238.1, on the reverse strand, counting down.
TAAGACTGGGCGGCAAGGGATAGGTGAATGCAAGGTGAGTGGTTATGTCACTCGTGACTCTTGTGCAGTGTGTATACATTCACCCGTGAGGCTCACAATTCAAGAGGGCTTAAGGTGAGTTACTCACCTCATTGTTTTTCACGCCAACCGTTTGAGGCTTTTGTAAAAAAATAAATAAATAAATAAAATAATAATTCCACTACATATTTCTTTAAAAATCATGTCTCGAGAAAAACACCACGACACCAATCGTTTCAGGAAGAAATCCCGAAGCAATCCATGACACAGAAGGAACCTTGATTTAGGAAATACTCGCCCGTCAAACCAACAAATCAACTTCGAGGACAATCAATCTATAACCAAGCATACCAAAACAAACCATACCATAACTCATATCATGACAACATCAACAACAACAAGCTTTTAGCGATTCGCGCAACAACAACAAAAGCGCGTTTAGTCGATTTTCACAACAAAGCGCGTTCCCGTTTGATAACCCGAACTACTTGTCACAAACACTGAAAGGGTGGTTCGTCATCACAATCTCATACACAACAAAACATGTCTCCTGTTTACGCATTTGCAAATGAAGAAATGTACTCCCTTTTTGGAGATGAATTTTATCAAAGCCGGCCTCGTGAAGAATCGCCGTCGAAGAATTGGCCGGGCAAGCACGGCCAAAAGGTGACGAAGGCGCAAGGCTAGGACTTCTCGAGCCAGGAGCCATCCGAATGATTCCATGGACCCAAGATGAAGAAATTGCGTTGTCTGAAGGTTGGGTTCATGTTTACGAAGATAGTGCGAGGTAATGCGAGGAAGGCGATGGATTTTGGGTGACATAAAGGCGTACATAGAGCAAAACAAAGATGGATCGTGGAGCGTGCGATATGGTTTGTGGTAAATGGAAGGCGGTGCGTCCAAGCGTGGCTCGGTTTTGTGGGTGTTCAATAACGTTAAGCGTATGAATCCGATAAGTGTAGCAGGAGGCGATGATTACTACAATAGGGCATAGCTAAACTTTGAAGGCGAATCGGTCACAAGTTCACACTCGAACATTGTTGGGAGGTGTTAAGAAGGCGTGACAAATGGAATGAAGTTGAAGTTCAAATTTTTAGCAAAGGAATCAGCGAAGGTCAAGATATCAAGTCATACGGGTCTAGTTCATTCAACTTGAAGGCGGGATGCGGTGTTAATTTGAATCTTTGAGCTCGAGAAAGCGAGGAGGATGATGTGCGGCAAGTTCGGCGACCACCGGGCATGGACAAAGCAAAAGGCTGCGAAGAAGAAGGTATGCGCTCAGCGGCATCGTCGGGAACTATGAATGATGAGGCGTTGGCACGAGATGATGATATCGGAGTTGGCGCATGCAGAATGAGCGTCTCATCTGATTGAAGATGAAAGAACGAGGTGAATTTATGGCAATAAAAAAGGGAGGTGGAAGTGCGGGAGTATAAAGCGAGACAAAAAGACATGATGTTATATTTGTAATCATATGACCAACGGCCGGGAGAGCCTTGAGAGCGGAAGAGGTGAAGCGGGATCAGCGAAGTGAGGTTTCGAGTTTTAGTTTTCATTTGAAGTTTATGTAATGTTTAACTTTCGTATGTTTGTGTTTTAATAATTGTAGTTTATGTACTTTTTAATTTGAAGATTATGTAATGTTTTAATTTAAATGCGTTCGCGTTTTATTTTCATTAATTCGTTTATATATTTTGTAAAGTAAAAAGAAAAAAAAATGTTAAGGTGAGTGAAGGTGAGTCATGTCGCACAGAAAGATGAGTGGAAGTGAGAGGTGAGAGAAAGCTGATGTGGCGCTGATGTGTAAGTTGAGTGCACACTTACCTTGCCCTTGAGCCTAAGTATACTAATAAATGGTCATAATTTCTAGCCAATCAAAGTGTTACACCTGTCTCATAATTTAAATGGACCAATTGAATGTTGATCAAGTGACAGATAATGAGTCGTACAATTGATATTTTACGCATTGATTCCATTTGTTGGCTTGGTTATAGGGGACCGATTATATAACATTAAGAATAGGGCCAATCTATAACATCGTGCGAAAATTCATGGTCCACACAAATTTTCGAAAAGTTTCGAGACGCTACGTACTAGCATACCTTGCCTTACATGACAAGGCAATTGCAAAATTGTTAGTCTATTAGTATTAGATTAGTATTAGTATTGGTACATTATATATTGGTAATTATGTAGCTTTATATAATTTTGATGTCACTCTCATTATTATTGATCGATATCTGTGGCTTACGTGGTATCGAGCACTGTAGATCCCTTCTCGCCCGCACATTTTTTTCTTTGTTTTGTTTTCGACCAAAGTGTGTTGTCATTGTGTTTGTCGACCAAGTGTGTTGTCGACCTCGTTTGATAGCTGTTAGTCGCTTCATTAAACCTTAACCGACTCACTATTTTTTTTTATTCGACCACTTCGAATAAAACGAACAAAGCAGAAAGGTTATTTGTTGACTAGTTTTATTTTTATTCGACCACTAATATGTCGACTAGTTCTTTGTCGACTAGTTTTTCTTTTTTATTCAACCACTTTCTAATCCAACTTTTACTTTGCTCCACGTGTTTGTCTATTAATTTGTGTTATCCAAGCACAAATTTGTATCGACTAAGCTTTGTTATCAACAACAATTTTGTGTTCGATTCAATAAACCACGCAATATTTATTAAACCCTAACTAATCACTACAATGACTACGGATACAACTCCTCCCCCACCTGTCCTCACATTATCGGATAAACTCATGGCGATGAATCACTTGACTACTTTTGTTCCGATTAAGCTTGATATTGATGAGATGAATTACTCATCATGGGTATATTATTTTTCTCACCTTTGTCATGGATATGGCATCTTGGATCATCTCGTTGATCTGAAGCCTCTTCATCCACTACACCTCCTACTGATTCAACCCTAAGGATGCGAGAATGGCTCAAGATCGACTTCATCATTCGGTCTTGGATCTTTTCCACACTTGCCTCGAATCATCAAAAAATTTGGTTGTACTTAATCCTAAATCGCTAAAGAGGCGTGGGTGTGTCTTGAGGGGATTTTCGGGACAATAAGCATACCGAGCTATGGCTTTGAAGGCGAGTTCACGTAATCTAAAGCTTGGGGACTTAACAATTGATGCTTACTTTGGAAAATTGAATCAATTGATTTGGTTTGAATGGTCTTGGATCTCCTCTTAGTAATGATGACATTGTTACGTTTGCACTTGAAGGCTTACCTCACGTATGATGTGATTTCATGATTATTGCTAGCAGGAACCCTTTCCGATCTCGAGACAGTTCGTTCTTTGTTGACTACGCAGAGATGCGCATGAAGTCTAAGGTTCAAGATCCGCTTGTGGATGCTACATCCAGCTTCTCCTATGGTTTTATTGGCAAATAATACTCCTCGGCGTCCGTTTAATCCGTTGGAAAAAGTAAACAAACCTTGTTTTTTGTTTGCTAAAGGTCATTGTCGTTTTGGTGAGGCGTGTTGGTATCTTCACAATGGCGTACATGGTAAGTCTGCAGTACTTCCTCGTGGTTCCAGTTCTGTGGATATGGATACTTTGCAACAATTATTGGCTAAATTGGGATTTACCACTTTTCACAACAAACCTTCTACCACTACACCGGTTGCATATCATGCCACAACCCAATTTCCACCTGTTTACAACTCACTGGCCCAATTACACCCTTATTACTCATACCCGGCCCAACAGTCCCTAGGTTCCCAAGTCTTCCTACCGTCTGGCCTATCACCAGCTCAAGGACTACCATGGGGGTTCAACATATCCACAACATCGGTTCAGTCTGCAGGTTCATCTTCACAGGGGGCTACCGTCCCACCAGGGTTCAATGGCCTGCCGGGTCAACAGGGTTTGGGTCAAGCAACTCTCTTGCCGCATGCTTTTGCTGCTAACACTCTTCAGGACCCGTCTGCTGGAAATTGGAATATGGATACAGGTGCGAGCTCTCATCTTAATGATTACGTGCATTGTCTTAGTGATATTCTTAATGGTGCATTTATACATGCGTGGCGGTTGGTGATGGGCGTTTCATTAGTTTACCAACTCGGTCATAGTATCTTGTCTACACCTTTTCGTCCTCTTCGTTTAAATAATGTTTTAATTACCCTCATATAGTAAAAATCTTATTTATATAAATCGGTTTGTTAGTGATAATTATTGCCTTGTTGAATTTGATCCTTTTGGTTTTTACGTGAAGGACTTCATAACTCGGCGGGTACTCATCCGTTGTGATAGCACAGGTGATCTTTACCCTGTTACGAAGCCTTCTCCAATTCCTCAAGCTTATCTTACTAGTCAGTATACGTGGCATCAACGACTTGGACATCCAGGAAGTGAAGTGTTGCGGCGTCTTGTGTCTAGTGATTCTATTTCTTGTAATAAGGAGAAGCTTCCCGCTCTTTGCCATGCTTGTCAACTTGGTAAACACGTGAAGCTTCCGTTTGTTAGTTCGTCTAGTACTGTTACTTCTTGTTTTGATATTGTTCACTCGAATTTGTGGACATCCCCAGTTCCGAGTCTTTCTGGTTTTAAGTATTATGTTTTGTTTCTTGATCATTACTCTCAGTATGTTTGGGTTTATCCATTAATGAATAAATCTGATATTTTGTCTAAATTTTAGTTGTTTCGTAGTTATGTTCGTACTCAGTTTAAGTGTGAAATTAAGTCGTTTCAGTGTGATCATGGTGGTGAGTTTGATAATACCGCCTTTCATAAATTATTTTCAACCAATGGCATCGATTTAGATTTTCTTGCCCCGCCTCTCGACAAAATGGAAAATCTGAGCGCATGATTCGTACCATCAATAACCTTATTAGTACTTTATTGTTCCAAGCACATTTACCACTGACTATTGAATGAGGCTCTTAATATGGTTGTTTATTTATTGAATATCCTACCTTCCGTGCCATTAACAATGCCATACCCTTTACCCGCCTTTTGGTGCTACACACGATTATAGTGTACTTCGTATTTTGGATGCCTTTGTTACCCATATTGATACCAACCATAAATTAGGACCTCGCTACACCGACCCTATTTTGGGACATCTTGCCAATCATTTTGGCTATCGTTGTCTTGATCTAAACACCAACAAAATTATTATATCTCGTCATGTTACATTTGATGAAAGCGGTTTTCCGTTTCAAACCCATCATGAACCCACTCCATCCTATGATTTTTGGAAGATTCTTCCAATCTCATTTCCACCATTATCAACACCACCCGATTGGTCTACTTTAAACCCGATTCCTATACCACGGTTGACATACCTACACCTCACGAACGATAAACATACCTACCTCCCACTGTGGTTGTCGATTTGCCTCGTAGACATAAGGCCAATGCTAATGGAAGGGTGATTTCTCGGTTGGTTGCCCCCCAACCAAATAGGCAACTAAGTTATGCCCACTAGCCCAACCGAATGCAACCAATCAAATACCCAACCTTTGCAATGTGTCGGTTTGCCTGGCAACCGATTAAATTAGCACATCTCCTTTTGATTTTTTGACTCTTGCATCATTTTTGTTGAAATGAACTTTTATGCAGGCTGGACAACAGGTGAAGGAAAAGGCACAAGACACAGCTGAGGCAGTGATTTTTTGATTTTTTTCATGAAAACAATTTTGATCCAATAACACTAATAGATATATGGATCTTGAAATGAGTTTATAATTAAATAGTTAAAAAATATGCTTACATGTGTATGTATGTTTATCACATACTTGTGATCAAAAGAGATGGTTGTCGACGTTGAAGAATGAAGGTAGTAATGAATGCTAGATGGGGTTGATGAAATAAATGTGTTAGTGAAAATAGAGTGAAACTAGAGGAGAAAATTCTAAAAAAATGAGGTGAGTAAATGAGTAAAGAAGTGGATAATGATGTATTATATGGTAGACTTATAGTTTAGTTAATTTATAATAATTGTTAAAAGTGATGAATCATGATAAAATCTATATCTCAATTTTCGTTAAAAAATGTTTGTATGTTCAAACTAAAAAATTTGTGTTGTTAATAATAATAGAAATGCCATTTTTAATCATTTTACATATTAAGTTATACATAATCTAATTTGTCAAACATTAAAAAAAAACTGATTATTTGATTATTACGATGTCAAACAGCATAAATAAATCCAAAACTATTTCCCGGAATCACGTTTTATAATAGATGATTATCTGATTATCGTTTTCAAAACGTGTAATCTATTTTGAATAAGCAATCCCAAACACCCCTTAAACAAAATTATCATCAGGAAATAACTGTGAATACCCTTCATCAAAAGACAATACTAGAAGATTTCATTCATTTATTTATTTTCCTTTTATTTAATTTAATTTGGATTAGTTAATTGAATGAAATTAAAGAAAAAATAATAAAATAAATCAAAAGTAAAAAAAAAGTTACAGCCGCCATTGTGGTCATCACTAGCAAGTTATAGTTGGGTGTAGTCTTGGAGAGAGAAAGCTGATGTGACGCTGATATGACAGAGGTGACCACAATATTTTTGGTTTCCATTAGCATTGGCCTAAAATATATATAACTAGACCAAACACCACTTTTTCAGTCGAGATTTTTTGTCCATTCCCTGCGACAAGTCGTAGCGATAATGAAATCTAGACGTCATGTCATTGTCATCGGCATTCAATTGTCGAGAATGTCGCGTCGGTGTTTACTGTGCCGACGATATTTCCCTACGACAAGGTGGGACCCACATCCTTTTTGGTCAATGGTTTTGTAATTTCGGCTATATATTTCCCTACGACATATCATAGGGATAATAAAGATAATTAATCACTTTGATTAATTAACTAATCGTTATCCTTTATTATACCTACGACATGTCGTCTACGTGTACTTAGTATACACGAATATTTCTGTTATTATACAGACGATATGACATCGGTATATAATAAAACCCAAAAAAGTATGCTTATATTATACCTACGACATGTCGTAGGCATAATAAAAATCAAAAAATAGATTCTTTTATTTACCGACGACATGTCGTAGGAAATTATGTTGAGCTTCTTCTTTGACAAATGCACCTTGCAATGACGATTTTCGATTTTTCCGAAAATATTTCCGGAAAAAATCTACCAAAACCTGTATACAAACTGTTAATACAAATAAACCGTAAAAACGTTTATTTATATTTTACGATCTTCTAATGTTTTGTCGATAACAAACGTAAACTTATTTTAAAAAAACAAATAAAATACGTAAAAGCTTTGAGGCAATAGTTTACTAACACACTTTTACTAAACATATTAAAACCATCAAAACATGTTTAGTAAATAAGTTATAAAACCAAAGACATTTTTATAAAACACTAACAAGTAATACTATTTACATCTTATAGAAATGTGTATGTATAACAACTATTGTTTACATCTTATAGAAATGTATATGTACTTTGTATATGTTGTAATGGATAAGTAATTGGTAAAAACCAAAGTCCATAACCCATGACCCATGACCCATTGACTAGGTACAATGAATGTTGTTGGGTAAAAACCAAAGTCCATAACCCATGCCCATGGAGCATGATCCATAACCCATGACCCATTGCATGACATCATGCATGAAGTCATGTTGGATATTATCCATGACCCGTGACCCAAGATCCATAACCGAATGACTAGGTACATTGTATCTTATTGGGTTTTCATAATCCAATACCCATAACCCATGGTCCATAACCCATAACCCGGTTTGCAACCCAAATTTCGGACTAAAGCGACCCGATGGCGGATCCCGAGTTGCACTAGTTGAATCCCTCGGTGAGGATCCGATGACATGTTTGTCTATAAATAGTGAGCCATTTCTCCCTTCCTCACACCCATACTTAGATATACTTTCTCTCAGCATTCTAACCTCACTAACCATAGATCCAAAGGATCATTCTATGTAGTTTTATGTTTGTGTAATTCTCTAGGTTCCTCTTAAAGGCGAGATCACCACCTCTTGAAGACGTGCAAGCTAAAGTCATGAGTTGCTAAGCTTCGTCATCATCAATACCACTGAAGTGCATCTTGTTGATAGTTCTTTCCTTCCTCCATAGTAGTGTCGTGTTGAAGGCATTAGTTAAAGGTACCGAAGGGTCGTGTTGAAGGCATTAGTGAATGGTGCCAAAGGTGTACATTCGATATGGTGCATCGATGTACAAGTTATGTAGTTTGGGTTAAAGGATGTTGATATCCTTATAGTGTTGTAACAAGGAGTGTGTCTTCTTTGGGGTAGTTGTTTTGTGTTGTAGTGTTGGGTAGTAGTTCCTCCTTTGTAATGGAACTCGGTATCTAGCCTTGTACGGATAAAGTGTAGGCGAAGTTGTGATAGGTTTGGTTCTACCTCGTGAAAGAACTCGGTGTCAGATGCGCGTAAGAAGCGCGTTCGGGCTCAAAGGAACTTCCTTTTCGTCAAGCAAGTTTTTCAATACCCTAGGCAGCGAACCTAATCATTGTAGTGTAGTATTGGGTAAGCCTCGGGTATTGATATCGTTCTCTAGGGGAATAGGAATGCTAGCAAGAAGTGTACTACGCTAAGGTTGGGATTGAGGATGATTACTTTTTATATTTTATTGGTTTTTTAGAAAGCTAAGGTGATGAGTGTCTAATTACTCATCATTTTATACCGTCTGAGGCGCAAAATCATCCGAAAACACTCATAAATGCATCAAAATGATGAAAATATCACAAACAAGTGTTTTATGTGTTTTAAATGCAAAATATCAAAATCGGATGAAAAACATATCAAGTTAGCAAAATTGGCGGTTTAGTCCCCAAGTTTCAAAAGTTGTCAAAAGCAGGTCCACGGTATATTAAAATAAACAAAATATCATTCAAGGTCCCTGAAATATTCTAAGTTGTCAAAATGATCCTTGAATGAATCTTTGGTCAAATGGCGAAAAGGTCCTTCAACTTTGAAAAATGGCAAAAATAGTCCTTGGATTAATAAAAATGGAATTTTATGCAAAAGTGGTCCTTGTACTATCAAATTTTGACAAGTTTGGTCCTTTTTATATCTTTGGAAAATGGGCAAGTTCAGGTCCTCGAGTTTGGCGAATTATAACTTGGGTCCTTGTGTTAACATATACCAAACAGGACCTCTTTTAATAAACCAAACCCAAAGCCCAATCAAATGCAAGCCCAACCCAATGCCTTGACCCTTGAACCCCATGACCCTTGACCATGAACCCTACCCACGTTATTAATAAAGCAGGTCAAATAAGTCAAAACCATGGCACTTCCTCTCTCTCACGAATACCGCCAAAACCGGTGACTCCTCAAACCACCATGGTTTCTTTGATTTTCTCTATCCATCATTTCCACTGTCTTTCCACTTGTATACCAACCCCTCCACTACCACAATCATCCGAAGCTTTAATGGCTCAAACACGCTTAGAGACTTTTGGCGCCAAAAATCCAAATGGATGGTTATGATGATTCCGAGAGATCAATGGTTGGAAATGAGTGGGATATGTTGAGAGATGTCGAAAGAGTCACTAAAATCTATAAAGAAGGAAGAGAAGCAAGGAAGAAAGATATCTAGTGTAAAATTTAGTTTTCTTATGTCGTTTTAGTTAATTTCAAGTTTCGATGTATTTCTTAGCTTTCAAGTACTTTCTTAAGTATTCTCGATGTACTTTGAATCCTTTTCAATAATAAATTTCAAAGTATTCAAGTATCAATTTTAGTTTATGCAATTTCATGTTCAAAAATCTCAAAATGTTCAAATGTTGTTTGTAGATATTTTTATGGGTGAGTAAGATCACTTAAGCTCCTAGATAGCTTCTAAAAGCTATTAGATACTTTAAAAATCGGTTTAGAAGCAAAACACAAAAATACCAAAATACAAATAAAATATTGAGAAATTTAAAAATCAATGGAGATGGTGGTCAAAGTTTGGAGCAGGGTGAATATTGGATTGCCTCAGGTTAGAGGCTTAGTGGTAAGCCTATAGGAGTGGTCTTTTGCTCTTGGTTACGTGTTTTCGGTGGGATAGCCTCTTGTAAGCTTTTAACTCAACTTTTGCATTTCTTGTATAAGTGTTCATTAGCTTGAATCTCGTGTCTTTATGTTCATTAGTTATAGTTAAGTATATTTAAGCATTAAAAGCAGTTACTTGTTCTCTTTAATTTGTATTTAGTAAAATTTCATTTTGTGAGTTAAATTAACATAAGTGTAATTTCTTGGTTTTATGTTGTTAATGTTGTTGTTCTGTGTTTCTTTAGTCTTATTATAGGATAATATAAGGTCTGTAATCCATAGCATGGTATAAATATGTGTTTTGCTTTGAAAAGTTTCAAAACAGTTATATAAAGGGTGTTTGGATTTGCTTGTTAAAACTGTAGTAGATATTGTTTGTGTTGTTGTTTGTGCTTGTTTTGTGTCACATAAGTGCCTAATATCTAAGTTCAACCAAGAAAACTAGTGCTTATTTGTGAAAAAGTCAAGATAACTTTTGATCATGTCTTGTTAGTTAACTGTTGGATTTTCATAATCCATGATTATGATTTCTTGTTCATAAGTTGTTAAAATCAATCAAACAAGTCTTAGTTCACCTTAACATAACATAATCGGTTGGTAGGATCAATTCAAAGTTCATTTTAGTCAAGCGATTTGGTTTTCTTAAAAGTCAAATTTTCCATTTGGTGGTTTTGAATAAAATAGAAAATTTTATATAGGGCTTAACTTTGAGTTTTATGTTTTGAGCTTTGGGATATCAAAATACAAGCGCTCGACTTTATAATAGTATTTTTATAATTTACATCTAGCTTATTTAGTAGCTTATTTCCTAGCTTCTTTTGGACCCTTGTCGAAAATGGTGCCACATGTACGATTGAGCTAGTCATTTCACAAGCTCCCACCGAGCTTATTAGTTGGCCTCGACTTGTGATTCTTGGTTCTTTGGAAAGCGACCTAGCCATCTTGAGGTCCCAAGCTTAATATTCCATTTTGTAGCTTGTTTACTAGGTGCATTAAGCTCAAACTTTGTCCCATTTCTGTCTTAGAAAACAAAAAGCCAAGTGCTTATCTCGCTTATTCTCGACTTTTCAATATGGTTCTCTGTGTATTCTAGCTTAATATTAGTATCTTGTAGCTTGTTTTAGCTTATTTCACCTTGTTTCCAGTTTTCAAGTTTGTTTGAGTTTTAAAAACCAAAATAAGCTCATAAGCAAAACTGTTAAGCTTTTGAGCTTGTAAACTGCTTATTTTTAAGTTTTAAAATTTTTGTCTTCATTAAAATTTCATATTTTAAGTAGTTAAGTAGGTTTAAAAAGAAAATCCACAAAAACATCATTTTTAATATAGTGATAGCGTTTATTTAATTAATTAGCTTTTGATTTTTCTTTTCGACTTATTATTAAGCAAATCTAGTTTTATATTTTTCTTAGTTTTCTGTCACCTTAGGATATTTTTAGAAAAGTTTCATAATTTTCCTAATTTGTTTAGTATTTATTAAAATTTAAAATAGTTAAAAGTATTAAATAATTAGTAATAAATAATTAAAAAGCATAAAAATATCTTTGCGCTTTAAAATTAGTTTTATAATAATCTAGATTTTTCCAAGTTAAAATTTCATTTTCCAGGTTTATTTTATATTTTCTAGTATTTAAGTGTATTTTAAATAGTAATTAATTAATAATAAATAGATAAAAAGTGTAAAAAATATATTTTTAATTTTAAAATAAGTTTTATAATGTTTTAGATTTTTCTGAATCATAATTTTATTTTTCTAGCCTTATTTCATATTTTCTTTTATTTTAGTGTATTATTAAATAGTTATAAATAGTTTTTAATTAATAATAATTAAATAAATAGTTATAAAAATAATTTTCCTTTTCTAATAATTTTCTTTTATTTTTAGGTTTTCAAAAATGTCATTTTCAAATTTTTAGGTCTTTTATTTTTTTTAGATCTCACTTTTTATTTTGTACGTCTACGTAGTTTATTAAACGTACGTATTTTCGTTTGTTTTATCGATTGTTGTGCTTTCCAATTTTGTTTCCAAAATACATTCCAATCAATCAAGAGTGTAGTTATCCATCAAATCCATCGATCACTATCCTTAGTGATCATTCTATCGTCTGAAAGTTTTGAAACACCATTGAGTCTACGTGGGACTTAACGACCCGGGAATCCACTATATTCTCAAGATCTTCATTGCATTGGTTTCTGAGCAGTTTTAAGTTTATTATGGTTAGCCATTCACAAGTGGTTAGCTTGTGTGATTAAACTTGACGGTTCGGAACCAACCAAATTTTGGCGCCGCTGCCGGGGAGGCTTTAGCGTGTGTTAAGCATTTTTCAGACCCATTCTTGCATATATACCACCCTTTTGTAAACAATTTTTTGTAAAGTTATCAAAATCAAAAAGTTCATTAACACTTTTCCTAAAGTGTTAACAACACCAAAAAAATATAAAACAACAAAACAATCGTAACGTTTTCTAGCTTGTGTTTCCTTTAAGGTGATTCTTAAAGAGATACGATTTGGTTAAACGAGACGATACCAAAAATATTTTCCAAAAATTTTTAAACCCTTTGCACAAATCCATACCTACGTCTTTTCAGTGGTACTTAATTAATACATAAAAATCAACCACCGCAAATCAAGGCAAGACACCTACCATTTGGGGTGTGACCATAATAAGTTCCCGAACAATGATTTAAAACTTGCCTTTGTGTCCTTGTGATTTGGTGTACCTTTTTCAAAGAAGCCATTTCATTTGTGATTATTGGTTTAAGTTCACTTGTCGCTTTGCCTCGCATTTGTTTTGAAAATTGATTTTATACTTAGTGCATGCGCTCATTCTTCCGATTCTACAAGTCCACTTTCCGAGCTTGCAAATATTCCTCGTGAGACGTGGGACGTTCGCTCCTTCACCGTGATCGAGGCGTCTACCACCACCACCCCCGTCGAAATGGCGGAAGACAAGCCGATGAATGAGCTTCTCCAAGCACCCATCGAGGGTTACGGAGATGCCATTGTTGTCCCAAACCATCGTGGTCGATACATTTGAGCTCAAAACCGGTTACTTAATCTAGTAACCCAAAGCCAATTCTATGGTTTTGAGCGGGATGATCCTCATGCACATATTCGATGGTTTAACAAGATTGCATCTACCATCAAATACAAGAATGTCCCACATGAAGCCATTAAGCTTCTTCGTTCCCATTTTCTCTAGAGGACAAGCCGGAATTGGCTTGAGAAACAACCCCTCGTTCCATTGAGACATGGGAAGATCTAGTCACTAAGTTTGTTAACGAGTTCTATCCTCCATCCCGAACTACAAGTCTTAAGAATGAGATAATGAAATTTTCTCAAAGATTTGATGAATCATTCGGTGAGGCATGGGATCGTTACAAAGAATTGCTCAAGTGTCCGCATCATGGTTTTACCGAGTTAATGCAAATGGATACTTTCTACAATGGTCCGAACGAGACCAATCCGGACTCTTTAAATGCCTCCGCTGGAGGTAATTTCTGAGCAAGACCACAAAAGAAGCCTTGCAAATCATTGAAAACAAGTCCCAGTCCGCCCTTTCCGAGCAAAGACATATTAGTCTCGATCTAATCTTGGACCTTCTACTTCATCTCCGTGAGTACATCTAGCACCGATGCTAAGATTGACAAACTCATGGATATTGTTCGAGCTTTGGTTCTTGCTAACCAAAGAAAGTCACTTTCACACGACACCATCACATGGTGAAGTGAAGAAAGTTGAAGTTTGTGTTACTTGTGGTGGCCTCATGCATACTACAATGATCGCCACCGATGGTAGTCCGTTTGAAGCCAATGCTATAGCCGGTACTTCACATCGTGGAGGTAATCAATACCGTCCTCAAAATGAACCAAACTACCGTGCTAATACTTATCGGGCACCACCGGTTTTAACCGAATCCTAACCGAATCGAATCACCTAGAATGAACCAAGGTTATCAAAACCAAGGTAATTTCTATCCGGACCAAATCAAGGTTTCCAACATCAAGGAAATCTTAATCAAAACACTTTCAATCGAGGGAATCAATTTCGTGGAAATATGAATCCTAATCAAGGGAATTTTAGCTATAATCGAACATACGGCCTAAATTATCCTCCACCTCCTCCTGTATCAACATCGATGAGCTTTTAAAGCAATTCATGAAGTCTCAAGAGGAGACAAACAGTTGTTGGTCGGTCGGATGTTGAATTAAAGAAGTCTTTAAATGATCAACCCTCGGGCTCGTGAAAACTTCCGAGCAACACGATCGCTAACCCGAGGGGCGATGCTAAAGCGATCACAACCGTAAGTGGTGTTTCATACAATGGACCCGCTATTCCTACCACCTCTTCTTCTTCTCTCCCGAAGGTAGTGGAAAGTGAACCGAGGTAACAAAGGACAAGGAACTTCCTAATAATAACGGAGGTACCAATAATGTCCAACCTCAAGTTGTCCAGAAACCCAAATCTAATCCAGAGTTGTTTTTGAACCTCCAGTAGCTCCGTTGCAAACCCCAACCAAATCTTCTATTCCTTACCCATCACGTTTGAATGAGCAAAGCTCATGAAAAAGCCGGTTATCAAATGGACAAATTCTTTCAAATTTTCCAAGAATTAAATTTTGACATAAGCTTGCGGATGCTATCATCTTGATGCCCAAGTTTGCATCAACTCTCAAACACATGTTAAGCAACAAGGAAAAGCTGTTTGCAATGGCTAAAACTCCTCGAGCGAGAACCGCTCGTAGATTATCTTGAAGAAGCTTCTGTGAAACTTGGAGATCTGGAAAATTTCTCTTACCTTGTGTATTTCCGAGGAATGGTTGAATGCTTTGCCTTAGCCGATCTTGGTGCAAGCATCAATCGATGCCTTATTCAAGATGGAAGAAACTCTCTTCCGGATCTTACTCCTACATGCATGACTCTCGAGCTTGCGGATCGTACAATATCCCGTCCTCTTGGCATTGCCGAGGACGTATTTGAAAGTAGGAAAGTTCCATTTTCCGGTGACTTTGTGGTTGTTGATTTCGATGTCGATCATCGGGTTCCTCTCATTGTTGGACGAGGATTCCTTAGAACGGGCCGTGCTCTCATTGATGTATTTGAGCAAGAAATCACATTACGTGTTGGTAATGAAGTCGTCACCTTTAACCTTGATCAAACTTGAGGTACTCGCAAACTATGATTACGAGTCGGTTAACCGAATAGATATCATTGATGTTGCTTCAAGAGTACTCTCAAGAAGTTCTTGGTTATTCTCATAATTCGTGAGTGGGGATCCCACCACATCTTCTCAACCTATCATAGCCAATTCTACTCCTTCTCTCACTCCGTTTGAGGGAAGCGACTTCATCTTGGAAGAGATTGAAGCATACTTGGCTAGTGATTACATTCCATGGGAAATTGATCACGCCCAATTGACATTGAGGGGACATACTTCTCATTGAGAAGTTGCTCAATGATGATCCATCATCAACCCTCACTCTAGTGATTCAATTCTCGATGAGATTAATCAAATGAGATTAATCGGAGGAGATATTCTTCTTGAGAAATTGTTAAATCATGACATTTCTCCTTCTCTCCTCCCGTCGAACTTCATAACAAGGAAGTCAAGTCGGTTGAGAAAGCGAAGAATTTTCAAGTCGAACTTAAGGACTTACCACCTCATCTCGAGTATGCATTTCTTGAAGGTGATGATAAATTACCCGTCATTATTGCTCGAGATTTGAGTAAAGATGAAAAAGTTGCTCTCATAAAGGTCTTGAAGTCACACAAGCAAGCAATTGCTTGAAACTCTCCGACATTAAGGGTATCAACCCCGAGTTTTGTACTCACAAAATCTTAATGGAGGATGACTTCAAACCAAGTAGTTCAACATCGAGAAGGTGAATCCAAAATCCATGATGTTATCAAACAGAGGTTATTAAACTTCTTGATGCAGATTAATTTACCCGATCTCGATAGTCCTGGGTTAGCCCAATCCATTGTGTTTCTAAAAGGGTGGCATAACTGTTGTCACAAATGAAGAAACGAGTTAATTCCAACTCGGTGGTTACGGATGGCGTGTTTGCATTGACTATCGTAAGTTGAATGACGCCACCGAAAAGACCATTTTCCTCTACCCTTCATGGACCAAATGCTTGAGAGATTAGCGAGGAACGAATACTATTGTTTCCTTGATGGTTTCTCGGGTATTTTCAGATTCCCATTGATCCACATGATCAAGAGAAGACCACATTCACCGCCCATACGGAACTTTTGCCTACAAACGATGCCTTTTGGCTTATGTAATGCTCCTGGCACGCCCAACGATGTATGATGGCCATTTTCCATGACATGATCGGAAACAATGGAGGTGTTTATGGATGACTTCTCGGTCATTGGGGATTCGTTTCAAACATGTCTCCCATTTAGATAAAATGCTAAAGCGGTGTGAAGACACCAATCTTTGTCTAAATTGGGAGAAGAGCCACTTTATGGTCAAAGAAGGCATAGTCCTTGGCCATAAGATTTCAAAAATGGGATTGAGGTTGATAGAGCAAAAGTCGATGTTATTGCTAAATTACCTCATCCTACTACCGTCAAAGGTATTAGGAGTTTTTAGGTCATGCCGGTTTCTATCGCAGATTCATACAAGATTTTTCTAAAATCGCCTCGCCTATGACCCATCTTCTTGAAAAAGATGCTCCTTTTATCTTCTCACCCGAGTGCATCAAGCTTTTGAAACATTAAAGAAAAAGCTATCAAGCACCCATTCTCGTTGCTCCCGACCGGGACTTGCCTTTTGAGCTCATGTGCGATGCAAGTGATTTTGCTATCGGTGCGGTCTTAGGGCAACGAGATCCAAGCATTTTCACCTATCCACTACGCAAGTAAAACTATGATCAAGCTCAACTCATTACACCACCACGTAAAAGAGCTACTAGCCGTGGTGTATGCGTTTGAGAAGTTTCGCCATACTTAATCTTGACCAAATGCGTGGTGTATACGGATCACTCGGCTCTCAAATATCTCTTTGCAAAACAAGATGCAAAGCCGAGATTGCTCCGTTGGGTTCTCCTCCTCCAAGAATTTGATATCATTATACGTGATAAAAAGGAGCCGAGAACAGGCTGCCGATCATCTGTCCTGTCTAGAAAACCCTCACCAAGATGTTTTCGAGAAAAGGAAATAAATGAAACATTTCTCTCGAGACACTCAATGCGGTTTCTTTTGTGGATACTCTACCATGCGGGTAACTTCATAGTTAAAGGGATGTCGACCAGCAGAAGAACAAATTCTTCAAGGATGTTAAACATTACTCGGGACGACCCTACTTATTCAAAATCATGCGGATCAAGTCATCCGACGGTGTGTTTATGGACGAAGCTATTGACATTCTCAAAGCTTGCCATCTTTGGACCACCGGGGCCATCATAGTCCAAACTACACCGCCAAAAAGGTGTTTGATTCCGGTTTTTTGGCCCTCGATTTATAAGGATGCCCATGAATTTGTCAAAGCATGTGACGCTTGTCAACGTCACGGAAATATCTCGCAAAGAAATGAAATGCCGCAAAATGCCATTCAAGTTTGTGAGATCTTTGACATCTGGGGCATTGACTTTATGGGGCCATTTCCATCATCTTGAGGAAACAAATACATACTTGTGGCTATTGACTATTTGTCAAAATGGGTTGAAGCGAAAGCTTTACCCACCAATGATGCCCGAGTTGTTGTGAAATTTTTAAAATCTCTTTTTGCTAGGTTTGGAACTCCGAGAGCTATAATCAGTGATCGTGGTACACATTTCTGCAATGACCAATTTGATCGTGTCATGCAAAAGTATGGTGTAACCCACCATCTCTCATCGCATACCACCCCCAAACAAGTGGGCAAGTGGAAGTCTCCAACCGTGGTATAAAAGAATTCTTGAAAGGACAATAGGCGAAAATCGTGCATCCTGGTCGGATAAACTGGATGACGACTGGCCTTCCGACAATTTTACAAAACACCCATCGGGTGTACTCCATACAAGCTAGTGTATGGAAAGGCATGTCATCTGCCGATTGAGCTAGAGCACAAAGCATACCGGGCCTTGAAGCATGCAAATTTTGATATTCGACACCGGTGATCACGTAAAAGTTCAAATGAATGAACTAAATGAACTCCGTGATCAAGCATACGAGAACTCTTTGATCTACAAACAAAAGACAAAGAAGATTCATGACTCTAAAATCAAGAACCGCGTTTTCAA
This sequence comes from Chrysanthemum lavandulifolium, assembly GCA_022545495.1. NCBI lineage: Eukaryota > Viridiplantae > Streptophyta > Magnoliopsida > Asterales > Asteraceae > Chrysanthemum > Chrysanthemum lavandulifolium. The sequence continues at coordinate 48,464,641 of CM040238.1, read as the reverse complement.
CGTCGGTGATCGAGTCCTTCTTTTCAATTCAAGATTGAAGATTTTCTCGGAAAGCTCAAGTCCCGTTGGTGCGGTCCATTTACTATTTCTAAGGTTTATCCTTATGGTACCATTGAGTTATCTCACCGATGGTCCAAATTTTAAAGTGAATGGTCATCGGTTGAAGCATTATTTTGGAGGACATTCCTCCCTGTGGTTGTCCTGGATCTACAAACTTTCCCATGAACCAATGAATGCGGGGATCGAGTCAAGCTAGCGACTCGGGAATCAAAAACAAGAGTACACACCATATGGGTTTTCACCCATGTTTCGTCTTCTTACCCTTTTCTACCACCCTAGTGTGGGGAGTTGCCCCGCTATTGTATATAAGTGTTCAAGTAAAAAAATAAAAATATATATATATATATATATATATATCAATCCTTCAAAATAATGGTCGTAGTATTTCCCTTTACGTTCTATGTTTCGCATAACAATAGGTACTTTGAATATTGAGGGCAATATTCATTTCTGTGTGGGGAATTCTCACGAATTTTATCATGTATTATCCACCCAATTCCCGTTTTGGCCAAATTTTTTTTGGAGTAAGTGTTTTCACTTACTCAACAAATGGTAATCATCGCCATGTCTAACCCACAAAAGGATTGGCTAATCCAGAGCAAACGGCTCTTGGTAAAGATTTCTCAAATCCGTTTATGGCTTGCAATTTGCCCAAAATTGTATGGTATTCAACTCACCATATCTTTAATTAGTGAAGAGTTGGCTAGCCCGCAAGTTTATGGCTTGTGGTAAAGGCGGTGGAAATCCATAATTGGTAATCGGCTCACCAAAGATAATATTGATAATTTATCTAAGAGTTGGCTAGTCCGAGCAAACGGCTTCTCGGTAAAGACAAATCAAATCCGTTCTGACTTATGATTTGCTCAAAATCATTTGGTTATCATTGTACCAAGGTTCTTACTTGAACCGAAACAATTGGCTACTCCGAAGTGATGGCTTTTGGTAAAGAGTTCTTTAAAATCCATTAAAGATCTAAAACATTGCTAGGGACTAGCAATATCTTAGTGTGGGATTGATGAGTGTCTAAATACTCATCATTTTTATACCATCTAGACCGCAAAATTATCCGAAAACACTCGAAATGCATCAAAATGATGAAAATATCACAAACAAGTGTTTCATGTGTTTTAAATGCAAAATATCAAAATCGATGAAAAACATATCAAGTTAGCAAAATTGGCGCTTTAGTCCCCAAGTTTCAAAAGTTGTCAAAAAGCAGTCCACAGTATATTAAAATAAACAAAATATCATTCAAGGTCCCTGAAATATTCTAAGTTGTCAAAATGATCCTTGAATGAATCTTTGGTCAAATGGCGAAAAGGTCCTTCAACTTTGAAAATGGCAAAATAGTCCTTGGATTTATAAAATGGAATTTTATGCAAAAGTGGTCCTTGTACTATCAAAGTTTGTCAAGTTTGATCCTTTTGATATCTTTGGAAAATGGGCAAGTTCAGTCCTCAAGTTTGGCCGAATTACAACTTGGGTCCTTGTGTTAACATATACCAAACAGGACCTCTTTTAATAAACCAAACCCAAAGCCCAATCCAATTGCAAGCCCAACCCAATGCCTTGACCCTTGAACCCCCCATGACCCTTGACCCTTGAACCCTACCCACGTTATTAATAAAACCGGTCAAATAAGTCAAAACCATGGCATTGTTCCTCTCTCACGAATACCCGCCAAAACCGGTGACTCTCAAACCACCATGGTTTCCTTGATTTGCTCTATCCACCATTTCCACTGTCTTTCCACTTGTATACCAACCCTCCACTACCACAATCATCCAAGAAGCTTTAGTGGCTCAAACACCTTAGAGACTTTTGGCGCCAAAAATCCAAATGGATGGTTATGATGATTCGAGAGATCCAATGGTTGGAAATGAGTGGGATATGTTCGAGATGTCGATGAGTCACTAAAGTCTATAAAGAAGGAAGAGAAGCAAGGAAGAAAGATATCTAGTGTAAAATTTAGTTTTCTTATGTCGTTTTAGTTAATTTCAAGTTTCCAGTGTATTTCTTAGCTTTCAAGTACTTTCTTAAGTATTCTCAGTGTACTTTAAATCCTTTTCAATAATAAATTTTAGTTTATGCAATTTCATGTTCAAAAATCTCAAAATGTTCAAATGTTGTTTGTAGATATTTTTATGGACTGAGTAAGATCACTTAAGCTCTAGATAGCTTCTAAAAGCTATTAGATACTTTAAAATCGGTTTAGAAGCAAAAACACAAAATACCAAAAATACAAATAAAATATTGAGAAATTCAAAATCAATGGAGATGGTGATCAAAGTCGGAGCAGGTGAATATTGGATTGCTTCAGGTTAGAGGCTTAGTGATAAGCCTATAGGAGTGGTCTTTGCTCTTGGTTACGTGTTTTCGGTGGGATAGCCTCTTGTAAGCTTTTAACTCAACTTTTGCATTTTCTTGTATAAGTGTTCATTAGCTTGAATCTCTCGTGTCTTTATGTTCATTAGTTATAGTTAAGTATATTTAAGCATTAAAACAGTTACTTGTTCTCTTTAATTTGTATTTAGTAAAATTTCATTTTGATGATTAAATTAACATAAGTGTAATTTCTTGGTTTTATGTTGTTAATGTTGTTGTTCGTGTTTCTTTAGTCTTATTATAGGATAATATAAGGTCCAGTAATCCATAGCATGGTATAATATGTGTTTTGCTTTGAAAAGTTTCAAAACAGTTATATAAAGGGTGTTTGGATTTGCTTGTTAAAACTATAGTAGATATTGTTTGTGTTGTTGTTTGTGCTTGTTCTCAGGTCACATAAGTGCCTAATATCTAAGTTCAACCAAGAAAACCAGTGCTTATTTGTGAAAAAGTCAAGATAACTTTTGATCATGTCTTGTTAGTTAACTGTTGGATTTTCATGATCCATGATTATGATTTCTTGTTCATAAGTTGTTAAAATCAATCAAACAAGTCTTAGTTCACCTTAACATAACATAATCAGTTGGTAGGATCAATTCAAAGTTCATTTTAGTCAACTGATTTGGTTTTCTTAAAAAGTCAAATTTTCCATTTGGTCGTTTTTGAATAAAATAGAAAATTTTATATAGGGCTTAACTTTGAGTTTTATGTTTTGAGCTTTTGGGATATCAAAATACAACTGCTCAGCTTTATAATAGTATTTTTTATAATTTCTGTCTAGCTTATTTAGTAGCTTATTTCCTAGCTTCTTTGGACCCTTGTCTCGAAAATGGTGCCTGCTGCATGATTGAGCTAGTCATTTTCACAAGCTCCCACCGAGCTTATTAGTTGGCCTCGACTTGTGATTCTTGGTTCTTTGGAAAGTCGACCTAGCCATCTTGAGGTCCCAAGCTTAATATTCCATTTTGTAGCTTGTTTACTAGGTCGCATTAAGCTCAAACTTTGTCCCATTTCTGTCTTAGAAAACAAAAAGCCAAGTGCTTATCTCGCTTATTCTCGACTTTTCAATATGGTTCTCTGTATTCTAGCTTAATATTAGTATCTTGTAGCTTGTTTTAGCTTATTTCACCTTTGTTTCAGTTTTCAAGTTTGTTTGAGTTTTAAAAACCAAAATAAGCTCATAAGCAAAACTGTTAAGCTTTTGAGCTTGTAAACTGCTTATTTTTAAGTTTGAAAATTTTTGTCTTCATTAAAATTTCATATTTTAAGTAGTTAAGTAGGTTTAAAAAAGAAAATCCACAAAAACATCATTTTTAATATAGTGATAGCGTTTATTTAATTAATTAGCTTTTTGATTTTTCTTTTCAGCTTATTATTAAGCAAATCTAGTTTTTATATTTTTCTTAGTTTTCTGTCACCTTAGGATATTTTTAGAAAAAGTTTCATAATTTTCCTAATTTGTTTAGTATTTATTAAAATTTAAAATAGTTAAAAGTATTAAATAATTAGTAATAAATAATTAGAAAGCATAAAAAATATCTTTTCAGTTTTAAAATTAGTTTTATAATAATCTAGATTTTTCCAAGTTAAAATTTCATTTTTCCAGGTTTATTTTATATTTTCTAGTATTTAAGTGTATTTTAAATAGTAATTAATTAATAATAAATAGATAAAAAGTGTAAAAAATATATTTTTAATTTTAAAATAAGTTTTATAATATTTTAGATTTTTTTGAATCATAATTTTATTTTTCTAGCCTTATTTCATATTTTCTTTTATTTTAGTGTATTATTAAATAGTTATAAATAGTTTTAATTAATAATAATTAAATAAATAGTTATAAAAATAATTTTCCTTTTCTAATAATTTTCTTTTATTTTAGGTTTTCAAAATGTCATTTTCATATTTTTAGGTCTTTTATTTTTTAGATCTCACTTTTTATTTTGTACGCTCACGTAGTTTATTAAACGACGATTTTCGCTTTTTTATATCGATTGTTGTGCTTTCCAATTGCATTTCCAAAATACATTCCAATCAATCAAGAGTGTAGTTATCCATCCAATCCTTCATCGATCACTATCCTTAGTGATCATTCTATCGTCTCGAAAGTTTTGAAACACCATTGAGTCTCCGTGGGACTTAACGACCCGGAATCCACTATATTCTCCAGTTTTCATTGCATTGGTTTCGAGCGCTTTAAGTTTATTACGGTTAGCCATTCACAAGTGGTTAGCTTGTGTGATTAAACTTGACGGTTCGGAACCAACCATAAGGGTAAAATCTCGGGGCAGTTGGTTTGGGGGTGGTACTTCTACCGATTACTTCTACTATCTAATTATCTAATTCTACGGGTAGCTATGTCTATTTGATTGTGTGCTCCTATGATGATTTAAAATGTGTTTACCTAGATACTATTACTCCCTAGTTATCTTTTATTGTTGGTTGAATTGTCACGTCCTTATTCTTAACGCGTTGTGTTTCCTAAGTTCGTAGGGAATGCTTATGCCCTAACTCTTTGAGAATACCTTAAGGTTATTGCCTACGAAATCCGCTAGATGTTTCATAAACTAACCTAAAGGTTATCCTTGGATGTTTAGACTACGGAATCCTCTAAGTGATTCATAAACTAATGTTCGCAAAGATTACTCAAGCATTTAAACACAACGATAGCCTAGTGCATTTCTAAGCTATTTACAATTAAGATAAGAGACAATCAATCAATAATTAACAACTATGTTTCATAGATGTAAGCAAACACACAAGAAATTTAGCCGGACATGTTAAACAAGCAAGCATACACACATTCAATGGAAGACATAATGAAATTAATGAATAAAACACTTATCTTGATGTGTAAAATAGGGTTTGGGACCCTAAGATACTGTCCAAGTCGGACTACAAACGTTTAGGGTTTTTACTCCACAAGTCTACCTCCTAAAAACCGAAAATCGAATTCTATATATAGATTTACACTTGCGACGCGCCGCTTTATAGTGGGACGCCGCCCCGATCGCCGTCATTAGGGTTTTTCTTCGCCAGTTATCGTTGGGACGGCGCCACGTTGTAGTTGTGACGTCGTCGGGCTTCAGCAGAGACGTCGTATGATTCGGATCCGGGCCGCCCGAGATGAAAAGTCTTAGTGACGCCTCTTCCTCTTCAAAGCTCGATGTCGTCAGTGTATTTTAGCAAAAGTCTACCGAGTCGTCGGTGTACTTTAATTAAATCAGAGAGAGGACGACGTCGACTTTGGTTGGGGACGTCGACTTCGATTCAAGCTGACTTAAGTGTCTTCGATCTTGACTTAGTCATTTTCTTCATATATTCACTCCTTTTCGTCCAAATATGCATCATTCCAAAGATTTCGCCCAAGATACCTAAAAGTGAAAATGAACGAAATTAAGCAAAGAACGGATATAAAAGTGGGCGATTAAGGGCTTAAATGTGTTGGGAATAATCCGTTACCACGGATAGTATGTGGTTTACACTGCTCGGTTTAACACTAGCAGTGGAAACGTATTCCCACTGCTAGAACATTATTACCACTGCTATTGTTTATGTGAAGTTTAACGCGTCTAGATAAGTATAGAATAGATCTTGTGTCTATTCTATTATGTTAGCTTTATACTTATCTTGTAAAGGACTCCTTGTTGTATAAAAGGTGGTCCTAGGTCATTGTCTTAGGTACTTGTAATTACCACGATTACTCACAAGAGCTTCAAGGTGTAACCCTAGTGATAAGCTAAGATCACTCGATTATTCATCAATAATATTGGAGCTTAAGTTTTGTGTTTAATCTGTTTATATACAATATATCATACAATCCATCTTCTAAGTATTACTAAGTAAATTCCGCGTGCTTAATAATATTATACAAAATATCATTGACACAAGGAGTGTGTCCAGATCCATCAAGTGGTATCAGAGTGAAGGTTCTGATATTTTGTTTTAGAAGATCCAAGGAATAAGCTTAACCTACTCACTCAATTCAATGGAGATGAAAAACAACCAATCAAACTCTTCTTCTACACCAAGGCTACCTAAGCTCAAACTTAATGAGTTTGAGATGTGGAGGATACTGATAGAGCAATACTTTCTCATTCAGACTATGCTCTATGGAGATCATTCAACCGGTGATTCTTTCAAGCCCGTGACTAGTCATTGTGAAGGTTGGTGACACGAGATGTTGTGAAGGTTTCGTGTTCGAATCTAGTATTGAAAAGGCTTGCAAGAAGAATGATCTTAAAGCTAGAAGTTTCTGCGATGACTCTTCCTAGAGACCGGATCATTGCATTCAAAGAAGTTCAAGGCGCTAAAGAACTGCTTGAAGAGATTTGCTCGGTGTTTCGTGGTAATGATGCTACTAAGAAGACACAAAAGACACTATTGAAGCAAATCTATGAAAACTTCTCCGCTTCAAGCAATGACTCACTTGATAGCATTTTCACCAAACTTCGTAAGATTGTAACACAACCGATCGTGTTTGGCATTGAGGTAGAAAAGGAAGACCTCAATTTGAAGTTTCTAAGAAGTTTGCCTTGAGTTTCAAACCAATGTTACCGTCTGGGAAAACAAATCGACATTGAAACAATGAAGCTCAATGACCTTTACAACAACTTCAAACTTATTGAGCAAAGGTTGAAGAAGGTGGAAACTAAGTACAAGCTCTAGTAGCTTGGCATTGTTGTCAACCTCTGATGGCGATGATGATTCAAGATGAAAGTGATGATGATATTGCCACCACTGGTTCTAAAGTTTCCAATGGTAATGTTAATGTTACCACCGCAGCTTCAAAGAAGAAGGTTGCTAGTATTGAGATCCTACCTTTATGATTTTATCTCCACACAAGTTGATGGCTCTGTCTTAACTCATGAAGACATAGAGCAAATTGATGAAGATGACTTGGAGGAGATGGATATAAAATGGCAGATAGCTCTTCTTAGCATGAGGGCTAAGAAATTCTACAAGAAGACTAGCAAATCTATCCACATTAATGGTGATGATACTGCAGGCTTTGACAAGAAGAAAGTGGAGTGCTTTAACTGCCACAAGTTTGGACATTTTGCTAGAGAATGCAGAAGACCAAAGACCAAGGACAACCGGTCTACTTGGTACAAGCAAAAGAAAGGACCAACTGTGGAAGAACCAAAGGCAATGCTAGCTATTGATGGTGTGAGCTATGATTGGAGTTTCATGGCTGATGAACAAGAAGAAGAACATTGAGATGTTGCTCTTGTTGCTACCGAATTTGCTCTCATGGCTTTCTCGATTACGAGGTACAAAACTTTGATAGTTGTTCTAAAACATGTAGGCTACTAAAGAAGTTGAAAGACTTAATGATTTGTACTCTAATGAAAGGCAAGAATTATATCACGCTAATTATACCGTGGCTAATCTTAGGAGAGCTATGGCAGTATTAGAAAAGCAAATAGAGCATGATGAGTGTCTAAATACTCATCATTTTGTATAATCTAAACTGCAAAATCATCTCGAAAACGCTCGAAACACATCAAATGATCAAAATATCACAAATTAGTGTTTTATGTGTTTTAAATGCAAAATATCAAAATCGATGAAAATGTATCAAGTTTGCAAAATTGGCGCTTTAGTCCCCAAGTTTTAAAAGTTGTCAAATCTAGTCCTCGAATTCAAAATGTGGAAATTTATCATTCAAGGTCCCTAAGTATTCTAAGTTGTTTAAAATGATCCTTGAATGATTCTTTGGTCAATTGGCAAGAAAGGTCCTCAAACTTTGGAAAATTACAAAATTAGTCCTGGACCTTTAAAATGGATTTTATGCAAAAGGGCCCTTGTATTATCAATGTATGGCAAATTTGGTCCTTGTGAGAAGTTTGGAATAATGGCATTTTCAGTCCTTGAGTTTGGATAAATTGCACTTTTGGTCCTCGTCCTTAAATAAACCAAACCGACCTTTGATATAATTCAAGCCCAAATCCAAATCCAATACACAAGCCCAATCCAATACAACCCTTGACCTTGACCCTTTGCCCTTGAGCCCCAGGTCAAATTGCAAAAAGAACCCCAGCCAAACCAATTGTGACCTCCCCCGTTATTAAACCACGGTCAACGCAAGTCAAACCCAGAGAATAACGCGCCCAAATACCACTTGTACTGTAGCATCTCCTCCTCAACCTCTGAAACATCAAAACCAGAGTGGTTTTCCACAATTTTCAACTCCCCCTCCATGCTATGTCCCCTCCTCCTCCACTAACAACAAAAACCTTAATTGATTGAGCCAAACTCCCAATTAAAGCTAAAACCTGCTCAATTGAAATATTTGGCACCAAAAAAGCAAGGTGTATGGTTCTGATTAATTTGAGTGATCCAAGGGCTCAAGTGTGGTGGGATAGATTCAGAGTACATCAAGGAATGTTGAAAAGTCTATAAAGGAAAGAGAAGATGCATTGTATTACACTATCTAGTGTAATTTTATTTTTCCTTAGTCGTTTTCTTTAACTTAAGCTTTTCAATGTATGTTTTTAATTCCAAGTACTTTATTTAAGTCTCTCAAGTGTATTTGAACCTCTTTTAATAAGTAATTCCAAGTTTTAAAGTTTACTTCAGTTTATGCAGTTTTCAATTTCAAAAATATCATGTGAATCAAATGTTGTTTTTAGTTGATTATATGGATTGAAATAGGTCACATAAGCTCCCATATAGCTTTTATAAGCTATTAGAAACAATAAAATTCAGGTTTAGCTTCAAAAGGTCAAAATCTCAAAATACCAATTAAATAGGTATAAAATCAAAAATCACTTGAGAAGGTGTTCACAATTTGGAGCAAGGTGTATTATGGATGGCCTTGGGTTAGTAGCTTATTGGTAGCTTATAGGGTGTTAGTTGGTCCTGGTTCTCAATTTTAAGCTTGGAAGCTTTTGTAAGCTCTTTTTAATTATTTTGGCATTTTACTATTATAGTTGTTCTTTAGCTTAAATTTCTGTATCTTTGTGTTAATTAGCTATAGTTAAGTGTGTTTAAACATTGAAATCAAGTGGTTGTTCTTTCAAAGTTTAAGTTAATAAAAACTTAGTTATAACAGTTAAAACTGCTTCTTCATCATTTCTTAGTTCTTGTTGTAATAAGGTATTGTTTAATGATTCATTAGTCCTATAAATAGATTATATAAGGTCTAAAATCGGTTTCATGGTTTAACTTTGTGATTTGCTTTGAAATAGTTACATAATGATCACATTAAGTAGTGTTTGGATTAGATTGTTTAATTGTGTTAAAAGTTGTTACAGTCTTTGTCTTTGGTTGTTCTGAGTCACACTAGTTCATAATAACTCATAGAAATAAGAAGAACCAGTCTTTGTTCATCAAAAGTCAAAATAAGCTTTGATTTAATCTTGTGAGTCCACTGTTAGGATGGCATGATCATTGATCTTGTTGTTGTGTTTACAAGTTGTTACTTTTGATCAAATCAGTCTTATATCACCTTAACATAACATAATTAGTGCTTAGGATTAGTTTAAATCTCATTTTAGTCAACTCTTCTAGTTTTTAAGAAAAGTCAAATTGTCAATTGGGTCGTTTTTGAATAAAAAAGATATTTTCACTGTGGGTTTATTAATAGGATCCAGCTTGTAATCTTTTGGATTTTTAAAGTCTAGTTGCTAAAGAAAAATACAAAAATGCTAGTTCTTGGTTTCGACTTTTTGAGTGCTTATTTCTTAGCTTTTGTGAGTATCTGTTTATAACCGTCTCTGTTCACGCTGATAGACTAAATTGATAAGCTCACACCGAGCTTATTAGTTGTCCAAATCTTGTGTTCTCGGTTCTTTGAAAGCCAACCGCCATCTTGAAGTATCAAGTTTGGTTTTTCACTTTTGAGCTTGTTAGCTAGAGTGCTAATAGCTTAAAGATTGTCCCATTTCTGTGTTATATCAAAAGTGCTTATTGGCTTATTTGAGCTTTTCAGTTTGATTGTTTGTGTCTTTTAGTTTCAAGTTAGTTGCTCTAACTTATTTTCATCTTAATCTAGCTTCTGTTTCAAGTAGTGAGCTTGTTTGAGCTCATTTCCACCTAATAAGCTATTAAGCTCACTGTTGAGCTCATTAGCCATCAAAACAGCTTATTGGTGGTTTAAAAATTTTTGTCTTTATTAAAGTTTCATATTATTAGTATATAAGTAGTTTTCAAAAGAAAATTCGAAAAACATCAATATAAAAATAGTGATAGCGTTTATTTAATATTTTTTAGCTTTTTGATTTTTCTTTTCAACTTTTTAATAAGCAAATCTTGTTTTTCTATTTTTCTTAGGTTTCTGTCATCATATAGTATTTTTAGAAAAAGTTTCAGATTTTTCTCTATCTTTTGAGTATTTATTATAATTTTAAATAGTTAATAAATAACAAATAATTAGTAATAAATAATTAAAAAGCCTAAAAAAATATATTTTCTATTTTAAAATTAGTTTTATCATATTTTAGATTTTTCCAAGTCAAAATCTTATTTTTCCAAGTTTATTTTATATTTTCTAGTAATTAAGTGTATTTTAAATAGTTATTAATTAGTAATAATTAAATAAAAAGTGTGAAAAATATATTTTTAGTTTTAAAATTAGTTTTATAGTATTTTAGATTTTTCAGAATCATAAGTTTATTTTTCTAGCCTTATTTTGTATTTTCTTCTAATTTAGAGTATTTATTAAATAGTTAAAATAGTTTTTAATTAATAATAATTAATTAAATAGTGTTAAAATAATTTTCTTTTCTAATAATTTTTTTACTTTTAGGATTCCAAAATGTCATTTTTATATTTTTAGGTCTTTTATTCCTTAGTTTTCACTTTTTATTTTGTGTGATATCGTAGTTTTAAAACTTACGTTTACGCTTTTCTTATCTCGATTGTTGTGCTTTCCTGCTCAGACTCCATTCCATTCCAATCAATCAAGAGTGTAATAATTTTAATCATAACCTTTGCGCATCACTATCCTTAGTGATCATTCCATTATCTCGAATCGCTTTTACACACCATCGAGTCTCCTGGGACTAAACGACCAGAATTCAATCTATTCTCCGTGACTTCATTGCATTTGTGTCCGGCGGTTTAAGTCTGCTTAGACTTGACGGTTTAGCACAGATCAAAATTTTGGCGCTACGCCGGGGAGGCTTTAGCGTGTGTTTAGCCATTTTCGATCCATTGTTGCACATACCCATCATTTGTAAAAGTTTTGTAAAGTTATAAAAAAAAAAAAAAGTCATTAACACTTTTCCTAAAGTGTTAAAACACCAAAAATATAAAACAACAAAACAATCGAACGTTTTCTATTTTGTATTCTCTTTAAGGTGATTCTTCAAGAGATACGATTTGGTTAAACGGACGATAACAAAAATATTGTCCAAAAGTTTTTGAACCCATCCGCACAAATCTAACCTACGTCTTTTCGGTGGTACTTTAAATATACATAAAATCAACCTCCATAAATCAAGGCGAGGCACTACCTAACTGGGGTGCGACCATTAATAAGTTCCCGAACATCGATTTAAAACTTGCCTTTGTGTCACTTGTGATTTGGTGTACCTTTTTCAAAGAAGCCATTTCATTTGTGATTATTGGTTAAGTTCACTTGTGTTTTGCCTCATTTGTTTTGAAAATTGGTTTTATACTTAGTGCATGCGCACTCGTTCTTCCGGGCTTCTACAAGTCCACTTTCTCGAACTTGGAAACATTCCTCGAGACGTGAGGACGCTCACCCTTCACCGTGGATCGAGGAACGCCTACCACCACCACCTCCGTCGAAATGGCGTAAGACAAACCCATGAATGAGCTTCTCCAAGCACCCATCGAGGGTTACGGAGATGCCATTGTTGTTCCAACCATCGCGGGCGACACTTTCGAGCTCAAACCGGTTGCTCAATCTAGTAACCCAAAGCCAATTCTATGGTTTTGAGCGGGATGATCCTCATGCACACATTCGATGGTTTAACAAGATAGCATCTACCATCAAGTACAAGAATGTCCCACACGGCTATCAAGCTTCTTCCTGCTCCCATTTTCTGTAGGACAAGCCCGGAATTGGCTTGAGAAACAACCCCTCGCTCTATAGAGACATGGGAAGATCTTGTCACCAAGTTCGTTAACGAGTTCTATCCTCCATCCCGAACCACAAGTCTTAAGAATGAGATAATGAAATTTTCTCGTAGATTTGATGAATCGTTCGGGGAGGCATGGGATCGTTACAAAGAGTTGCTTCAAGTGTCCGCATCACGGTTTTACCGAGTTAATGCAAATGGATACTTTCTACAATGGTCTCAATCGGACTAATCAAGACTCTTTGAATGCCTCCGCGGAGGTATTTCCTTAGCAAGACCACAAAAGAGGCCTTGCAAATCATTGAGAACAAATCTCAGTCCGTCCTTTCGTAGCTAAGACATATCGCCTAATCTTCGGACCTTCCTCTTCTTCATCCCCCGTGAGTACATCTAGCACCGATGCTAAGATTGACAAACTCACGACATTGTTCGAGCTTTGGTTCTTGCTAACCGAAGAAAGTCTCTTTCACTCGTGACTCCAACACATGTCAAGTGAAGAAAGTTGAAAGTTGTGTCACCGTGGTGGTCCTCATGCTTATTACAATTGTACCGCCACCGATGGTAGTCCTTTGAAGCAAATGCTCTAGCCGGTAGTTCACAGCAAGGAGGAAATCAATACCGTCCTCAAATGAACCACACTACCGTGCTAACACTAATCGTGCACCACCCGGTTTTAACCAAAATCACAACATGCACAACCGAATCGAACCAACCAAGAATGAACCAAGGTTATCAAAACCAAGGTAATTTCTATCCTGGACCCAATCAAGGTTTCCAACATCAAGGAAACCTCATCAAAACAATTTCAATCGAGGAATCAATTTCATGGGAGTATGAATCCTAATCAAGGGAATTTTGGCTATAATCAAAACATACGGCCTCAAATTGTCCCTCCAGCTCCTCCTCACATTACTCCTCCAAGACCATCATCCGATGAGTTATCAAGCGCTCATGAAATCCCAAGATGAAATGAACAGTTGTTGGTCACCGATTGTTGATCCGAAGAAGTCTTTAAATGATCGATCCTGCCTCGTGTACTTTACCGAGCAACACGATCGCTAACCCGAGGGGCGATGCTAAGGCGATCACAACCAAGTGGTGTTTCATATGATGGACCCGCTTGTCCTACTACCTCTTCTTCTTCTTCTCTTCCAAAGGTAGTGGCCAGTGAACCTCCGACACACAATGGACCTACGACTCCAATGCTCCTCCACTGTGCCAATGAGTCAAGTTACCAAGGAAACAACGGACAAAGTGCATTATTCTAGCCCACGGCACCAAGACACGTCCAACCTTCGGTAGTCCAACCTCAAGTGGTCCGTAAACCCCGCCTAATCCAAGAGTTGTTTTGAACCTCCTATAGCTCCTATTGAGAAACAGAATCCAAATCTTCTATTCCTTACCCATCACGCTGAATGAGCAAAGCTCGAGAAAGCTAGTCATCAAATGGATAAATTTTTCCAAATTTTCCAAGAGTTACATTTGACATAAGTTTATGGATGCTATCATCGTCGATGCCCAAGTTTGCATCAACTCTCAAGCACATGTTAAGCAATAAGGAAAAGTCGTTTGAAATGGCAAAGACTCCTCTTAACGAGAATCGCCGCAGCTTATTCAAGAAGCTTCGAGAAAAACTTGGAGATCCCGGGAAATTTCTCTTACCTTGTGTATTCCTCAGAATGGTTGAATGCTTTGCCCTAGCAGATCTTGGTGCAAGCATTAATCTTATGCCATATTCGGTGTGGAAGAAACTCTCTTCCCGAACTTACTCCTACATGCATGACTCTCGAGCTTGCGATCGTTTCCATATCCCGTCCTCTTGGCATTGCCGAGGACGATTTGGAAAGTAGGAAAGTTCCATTTCCCACCGACTTCGTGGTTGTTGATTTTGATGCCGATCGAGCACTATCGTGCAAATGAGTCAAATTATAATGATGATATGATTCTTCTTAGGAGAGAGGTAGAACATACAATCTTTGTGAATGAAGCATACCAAAAGGAGCTTGAAAACTTCAAAAGAAAGTTGAAATGTCAATTTAACTTTAGACACATGTTATCATCGCCTAAGTCAATTGATAAAATTTGGAATGCTCAAATTTATAATAAAGCTAAGTCTGGTATGGGTTATAATACTGTGCCTCCACCACTAAGGGGTGTTCATTCACCTCTAGGTATAGATTTAGCTCATACAGGCATAGAGGATTTTAAGGATCTTCAAAGAAAACATGGTCCTTTAAAAGACACAGTTGTAAAGAGTGAGGAAGAGAGTAAGCTTGATAATGATGTTTTTGAGAGTGCTAGTGACTCATCTGTTGTAGATGAGAGTGTTAAAAAGAATGTAGAGACTTCTATCCCAAAAGTTGTTAATATTGTTACAGAGGAACCTAGGAAACCGCTTAATAAACCTAGACCAACCTGTAAAGTATGCCGAGATGTATAGGAACAAGCCTCACACTCCTAGGGGTAATCAGAGGAGTTGGAATCATGTTAAATCTCAACAACTAGGTAGTGATTTTGTAATGTACAATAAGGCATGCTATATCCGTGGTAGTTTTGATCATTTACATGCTTATTGTGACTATCATGTTGGGAGAAGGAAGTCCATGGGAATAAAAGGGTGGAGACTAATGTGTTTCAACATAATGTACACCCTAACACACATTGCAAAATGGTCCCAAGAGCAGCTCAACTTAGAAGTGGTCTCAAAACTTTTACATCGCTAAAACTCATAACACCGCCATCCTAAGTCACCGTTAAAAGTGAAAACTCCAAAACAACTTTTGCAAAATCAGACAAACAGGAAAGGAACTTTTCAAGCTAAAAGTTTAATTATAACCAACAATGGGTGCCTAAAGAAACCAGTAGCTACCACCGCAAGGGTTGTAAACAAGAAAAGGGGGACATGGGCAATCTTGTGAAGGCCTCAAAGACGTTGGGAATGGAAACCTAAAGGAAATACCTCTACAACCAATCCCAATGGTGTATCAATGACCTTTGATAGATTTAACTATATTGATACACGAGGCGCATCCAAGTCAATCATGGCTTGGGTCCCCAAAAGAAACTAACTTTACTCTTATGTGCAGGAACATCCAAGGACAAAAGATCGATCAAGGATATACTGAGATAGTGGGTGTTCAAGGCACATGACCGCAACAAGTCTTATCTTTCCGATTTTAAGCATTATGATGGACAAAGTTGTCGTTTGATAATGAAGTTAGTGGAACAAAATGTGTGATGAAGGAATATCAAAGATAAAGGAAAACATGGATTATTATTATTATTACACAAGACCGCACTCTAAGTGCAAAGAAGCACATCCATGAAGTACCGATTACAAGCATCACAACAAAATCGAAAACTACTACCAATAACCTATCCCAAACACAACCTTCCTAACCCATCCCCTTCCTTCCCATCATCTATGGCTTGGGAAAGCCCCACAGCATCACCTTAGAGCCTCGCATGTCAATCCACCCATACACTCTAGGACATGCTAACCCCTTACCACTTCTCCGGTGGTGGTGAGGATGATGAAGGACTCAACTGATGGAGGTGCCGATAGCAATGGTAGTGAAGGCGATGGTTGGAGCTCTTCAGAGGAGATATTCTTTGCAAGAGGAGGAACACTCAGACTCTTCCAGAGGTCTCATCATCTGTATCTTCATATGGAGATACATAGGAGCTGATCTCTGAGCTATCTTCCTTGATTAATACATCATGAGGCTCTGGTTGTAGTGATGAAGGACCAGCAGGAAAAGGATTTGAAAGAACAATTGAATGTTTTCTTCCTCGGATACGCCTTTCTCATACTCTTCTTTTCAACTCTCCTGGGGTTTTTCAAAACAAAGTCATCCCATGAACTATCAAATGAACTGCTAGAAGAAAGATTGATTGGACTTGATTGACTCATGGTGTTGTTGGAAAAATGATCTTTGAGAGTGAAAGTTTTGGAGTATGTGATTTGAGTGGTTTATGTTAAAAGGTTTGTTAAATAAATTGGACTTTGAAAGTTAATGAGGGGAAGGTGTAAGTAGTTGAGAAGTAAATTGGAGTCATGTGGCCTTGGAAAGTGTATCATTGTTTTTTAGTTGACTTTATTGAGTATAGCCACTGCTATGTTTATTCCTACATATACACTAACCATTGCTAAAACTCAACAAAGGATTCCGTGTTTGGTTAATTGCGATTGAAGGATTCTTTGTTTACATTGAATGGTTACTCTTTGATGTTTTGCTAGTTATCCACTAATGTTTAAGCAGAATTTACTTCACAGTGGGAACTATATTGCAACCAGTGGTAACATGCTTACAGTGGAAAAAGGAAAACAAAGGAACTTCATTAATATAACGTGATTCATTACAACCAAAGTTAAAGTACTACTTATCATCAAAACACAAAAGACTGCAACCTAGCACATCCTACATCTAACTTCAACTACTCCATTGGCTTCTTGCCTTTACCCACATAATCATGCTTGTTTTTCTGTGCCCTCTTCCTTTTGTTCTCAAAGGTGGACTGCATTCTTGGACATGGAAGACCAAGAATTTGTAGAGGAGGTTTTGGTAGCATTGCAGACTTAGTTGGAATGGATATCTGCTTCATATTGGAGATAGCTGTTTCCAGTGCTATTGAAAGAGATTTTGGCAAATCTTGGCCATGGAATAAGTTTCATCATTCTCCTCAACATCATCGATGAGTCGAGAGAACTCAAGAGATTTTGCAGCTTAGTCAGCAGTATACGCTAGCGCTTTGGTATATCTTTTGGATGAAGAGCCAGCCCTTGGTGGAAAGTATCCACACCATCCTGATGCTTCAGATGAGGACTCTGACTCGATTACATATTCTTCTTCTGAGTCTAAAGAGATGTTGATGATATTGGAGGAATTACTCATGATTGTTTTAGGGTTTTTGGATGTTTGAATGTGATTTGATGAAGATTACAATAAGCCAAGCCTCTTTATATAGACAAAGTCGGTTGAAAGGGTTATTTAATGAGAATATTTACTTTTTCCTATTTTGGTAGGTTAAGGAGTAAATATAGATATTATCAAGTTGACTTTGGAAGATATTTTACTTGGATTGGTTAAAGATAACTTTGGTTAATATCAAATTGGTTATTTCTATGTCTTAAAACATAACCAAGGTTCGATAGGAGTTGAACGTAAAAGGTGTATATCCGAGATACACAACAAATGGTTATTGATTCACCATGTCTAACACACATAAGAATCAACTAGTCCAGAGCAAACGCCATCGGTAAAGACTTAACAAATCCGCTTATGGTTGATAGTTTACCAAAAATATATGGTTATCTACTCACCATATTCTTTATGATTAAGAGTTGGCTAGTCCATAGCAAATGGCTCATGGTAAAGACATATCAAACTGTTGATAGTGGTAGTTTGCTAAAACTATGATAAGAGTAGTCTAGTTTTAAATGATTTTATTTACCATCGCTCTTTGAAATTTTTGTGAAAAATTACCATCGCTAGTTCACGCTTCCATCGACAAGTGTTATTTTACCACCGTCGTTCTAGCGTTATAACCGATTATGTCAAGAATTTATTTTTACTAGCCGTTGAAAGTAACCACTGATTGCAATATATATAAGGTTAAAATTTTAAGAGAATTATCTTCTTTCCATATAATAATAAATACTTTCCAAAGATAATTTTTCTTGCGCAATAATTCTAAACCCTAACCCTATATATCTATCTCTCTCAATTGGCTAGTTATTACTTTCAATTGTTACTGACATAATATCGTTTTTCATCAAAAGTTTCTATGGCACCTTTGAAATTTGCAGATGAGCACAACCTAGTGGCCTACCTACAAAATTCTAATGAGAAGAGTGGCCCTTTTTATCATCAAATTGTGGACTTTCTACATACCACACATATAAGGTAAGCTTTGCTTTTAAAACCCACAATTTATATCTCTCAAATCAAACAGTTTTGGACTTCGTCACCCATAACACTTGAGATTAGAGATACACATGAAACGATGGATGCTCTATGAGCCAACGTGGATGGGGTAACTATTGATGTTACTGAGGCATCCTTGAGGAAAGTACTCCAATTGGGTGATCTCCATGGTCTCATCACATTACCTATGCCTGAAATTCATTATCCTTTATCATCTATGGGGTATGATACCACTGAAAAAAATTTTACTTTCAAAAAGAGTGGTTTTTGTCCCCAATGGAGATTTTTGATTCATACTCTGTTGCATTGTCTCAGTCCAAAGAAAACATCTTATGAGCAATTTAGTTCAACCATGGCTTATCCTTTGGTTTGTCTAGTCATTGATAAGATTTTTAACTGGTCACACTATATTTTTACAAGTATGAAAGGCAATGTACAGAGTAAAACAAAAAATTTAATGTATCCAAGGTTTGTGCAAGCAGTGCTTAATGAGTTTCAACTGCAACCTCACACTAATGTTTATCAAATCAGTTGCCTAAAGCCTAAAGTTTTTCAAAATTTGAACAAAGATGGCAATATGATTTTTACACCTCTCCTACCCCAAATGCTTGCTAAAATTTCAACCGCACAAAACACACCCATAATTAATGTTCCAAACATTGATTATATCCCACCGCTTAAGAACCCATGAGAGAAGGACTAAACAAATAACTCCTCTCATGACAACACAATGTGTTTCGAACCTTTGGTCTAGGAACAAGCGTTGGAGGTTCTAGATCGCAACCTAGTTCCACTAGGGAGGAATCAACCTTGCCCCATGATTCACCTCTCCCAACATGTAACACAAATGGAAGTGATGAGGCATGGGAACCAATTGGAATTGATGGTTTTGTGTACCGTTAGCAAAGGTGTTGAATCTCATGTAGGACTTGGCAAATGTCAAGAAGCAACATGTCGTGGATGTTCAACACTTAAAGATGAGATTCTGACCTTAAAGGAGGAGATACAAGGGTTGAAAAGCACAAGAAGACCAAAGTTGGTGATTTCATCTTCATCCTCACCCTCGATGGTGATTCATTGATCATGATTTGGGAAATTCTCCCAATCGTGGAGGAAAACAGTTCGATAATCGAGGGAGGAAAATTGATTTTGAAGATAAAGGAGATACAAGTAAAGGAGCAAAGGAAACCGAAACTCATGAAGAGCAACTTGAAGATCAAGACATTTTCAAACCGCAATCGATTTTACCATCGATGTTTAGGGTTGTAAACGAATCAACGCTCATTGAACATTTCATGAACTGCTCGTAAAAGTTCGCTTATGTTCGCTTATTTATTAAATGAACGAACATGAACAAAATTTTACGATCGTTTAGTTAAATAAACGAACATGAAAAAAGTCACGTCCGCTTATTTATGTCCGTGAACGTCCGATTATGCGCTCGTTAACGCTCGCTTATGTTCATTTATTTATTTATGTTTGTATATCATATTTGTTAATTGTATAATTTTAAAATTAGTTTGTCTAAAAACAACACTTATAAACAATATTAGATGCATAATTTAATAAAGTTTATATTTGTTTGTATGTGTTTATTTTTGTTCGATCGTTTATGTCTATTTAGCGTTCGTTTAATGTCTTAATGAACGAACATAAACGAACATGAACAACTCATTTTCTTAATAAACGAACATGAACAAGAAATTTCGTCCATTTAAGCGTTCGTGTTCGTTTATTTGTCCGGTTAAAGTTAAATGAACGAACATGAACAAGGCTCCGTTCGTGTTCGTCCGGTTCGTTTACAGCCCTACTGATGTTATTTCCACTGCAGAGCCAACTTTTGCCACTGCAAGTGAAGAATTTGATAATCTGAAAAAAGACAAGGGTAAAGCAGTTAAGGAAGATGTAGAGCAAACTGGAAGCAAAATTTCAAAGAAAAGACAAACTCAGATTGCTCTTGATAGAGATCTTGCAGAGAAGATATCAGAAGAACAAGTTGCTGAAAAGAAAAGATTGAAAGAAATGGAAGTTGCAAGCTTTTTGGAGGCTAAAAGATTGGATAGAATGGAAGATACTGAAGATTCACTTTACACTATTCAACCTACAGTTCTTAGAGAGAAGACTCCAAAGTTTAGTTATGTTCCTTCCGAAGAAGATATTCAATTCTTGATTGCTAATAATGCGTAAATCAAGAAGAAGGCAATTGACCTTAGAAGTCGATGCATCCTTAATCGAGGAACAAAGAATTTCGCTTGAAGGATTTCATTCAAATGAAGAACAATCAAGCACTTGAAGATGTGATTAGTACAACAAAAGGGTCAAAGAAATCAAGACAACCTACCAAGAGACAAATTCTTTCATATATGAAAACTTATTGTTGTCATGTTGAGGTTGGAAGATGCATCAATTCAAAGGAATGTCCGATGATCAAGTTGAAAAGGCTTACTACGTAACTCAAAAACAAGATAAAGATTTTATTGCAATGGGCTCTGAAGAAGAAGCAAGAAGATTTCCTAGATTGAAGAGAAAGGCCAAAGTAAGTGATTCTCAAAATGTTAAGAAGACTAAGGTTGATGAAGATCAAACAATGTTTACTGAGAAGGAAATTCCTACAGAGAAATTCACTGAAGAACAACTTACTGGAATGATTGTGATAATGGAAGAAGATTTTCATCCAGAACCACTGCAAGTTCGACATCCTATTATTGATTGGGAAGTTTTCACTGCTAGCAATTTTGCTCCATCATGGAAGATCACAAGGCTAGGTGGTGCAACTTCATCATTCATGACATTTGAAGATCTTATTAAAGCTTTTGACAGAGATGATCTTAATACACTATGGAGATTTGTTCAAGAAAAGTTTAATGTTCGAGATCTCAAAGATACTAAGGAGATGCAGTTATGGGTAAATCTTAGAAGGCTCTATGAACCAAATGTTGATGATGACTTCTGGAAAACCTTATTCACAAGTTTTGGTACTAAATGGTTTTACTATGATTCATGTAAAGTTCATCATGTCTCTACGACTAATGGAGAAGACTTTTTCATGCTTGCTGAGAAAGAATATTCTCTTAGAGCTGGAGCTCTTACAGTTGATGTTAACCATACCAATAAGAGTTAATGAAGACAATGAAAAGGTCGAGCATTGTTACATAGGCTTCAAGATCAACGCCAAGAGCCATATGGTTAAGAAAGAAGTGAAGTGTTTGATTGAATTCCCCAAATCCTTGAAGATCATGATATTGAAAAACTTATTGATTTGCGAGAAATCATAAGTTTGGGAGGATTGTTGGGAATAATCCGTTACCACGGATAGTATGTGGTTTACACTACTGGTTTAACACTAGCAAAGGAAACGATTCCCACCGCTAGAACATTATTACCATCGTTATTGTTTATGTGAAGTTTAACGCTGCCTAGATAAGTATAGAATAGATCTTGTGTATATTCTATTATGTTAGCTTTATACTTATCTTGTAAAGGACTCCTTGTTGTATAAAAGGAGGTCCCGGTCATTGTCTTAGGTACTTGTAATTACCTACGATTACTACAAGAGCTTCAAGGTGTAACCCTAGTGATAAGCTAAGATCACTCGATTATTCATCAATAATATTGGAGCTTAAGTTTTGTGTTTAACTGTGTTTATATACAATATATCATACAATCCATCTTCTAAGTATTACTAAGTAAATTACGCGTGCTTAATAATATTATACAAAATATCATTGACACAAGGAGTGTGTCCAGATCCATCAAAATGTCCCCTTAAAAGTGTACGTTTTAAATCCTTATCAGTGTCTAGCCTTGTACCGGATAAAGAGTAGGCGACGATGTGAAGGCTTCTCAGCCACATTAAGGAGCTTGTGTTGTATAGTGCTTACAAAATCTCGAGTGGGGTACTCGGGGAGTGGAGTAAGGCAAGCAAGGTGTCTTTGTAGCCGAACCACTATAAATACTTGTGTCGTGGTTTTGTGTTCCTTTACTCTTTATCTTTGCATTATTTACTTATATGCTTTGCTATCAATATCCACCACACATACCAAATAGATTGACATAAGACGATCTAAATACTTTAAAATGAAGTTTTAATCGGTAAAATTATTCAACCCCCCTTATAGTTTTCCACACAAACCAAAACCTGTATGCTACCAATTCCAAATGCCAATATTCAAAAACAACTTATAATGGCCAAAACGGCGTAAAAACTTATATATAATCGCTAAACACGCTCAAAATACATCAAAACAATACAAAGTCTATAAAACGGGTGTTATAATATCTAAACCTAGCTACCATAACCACAAATGTTGCAATATCCAAAAGGTTCAAGTTGCCAAAATGTTAAAGTACACAATAACAAGATACGGGTCGACAAAATATAGTTCAAATGATAAGTAACACAAAATAACACATATACCTCGATCTAATGCCCCTCGTCATCAGAATCGCTACCATCCTTCTGATCACCACTCCCACCCGCCCCACTCTCACCCGCGCCAGTCCCGCTACCTGAGCCTACCTCGGCTACAGAAGACATCTGACTGATCATCTCGGCCCATTGCGTGTTACCCCGCATGATAGACAGCAACTGCCGGAGCTCGTTCCAAGTCTCCTTAGCGTCTTCTTCAATTGACTTGATCTTCTTATCTTTCTCGGTTAGCATCTCGTCGATCTTCTTGTTAGTGTAAGTACCGGTAGTCTTGCCATGTCCGGGTAACACAGGGCCCCTTCCAACTATGTGGCCCCTCTGCTTGCCCTTCAGAACCATGGAAAGTATCTGCTCCTCTGTGTAGGCGGATCATCTCTTCCTGTGTAGTTGAAAAAGAATGAGAAAATAAATATATTAGTCGGGTTACTAGATTATGGTTTCAATAAATCATTAAAGTGTGTGTTTGAAAAAAAAACAATACTTATGTATTGAACGCAGGCATCGTCCTGAAACCATACACCTTCCTTGCAACGCGAGTCATAGAAGCCATATAGGAGAGAAGGGAACTCGTAGGTCTCGTTGTTCTCAAACTGTACATACACATGCTATAAAATGAAACAAATTAAAAACGACAAATCAAATACCATATATATAATGAACAATATGTAAAATAATCAAAACATGTCTTACATATTCATGTCTAGATACGGCCAAAGAGCGAGAGCCGTGGCGGCTATAGACCTTGTTCTTCTTCATGTTCTCCGCATTCGTCTTGGCTCAAAGTTGGTTCCCTTCCTCGAGGTAGAACTTGATATGCTTCTCCCACGCAGACGGCTCTACGTTCGGAGGAGGGCGTCTTCAAATCTCATCCACAACATCAACCCCACCTTGGCTCATAAAGTAATCGCGCTTTCTGTCATTCTTGTTGTCCTCGTAGCGGCCAGCCAAATATGTATTGATAGCAATCGTTATCTTTTTCCACTGTGGACCAAGCCTATGGCGCTCCAAGTTAAAGTGTTCTTGCATTCAAATATAACAAAAAATAAATATAGAGATATATATAAATAAACAAATTTTTAGATAAATATACACATTCAAAAAAATTTAAATAAACAAAAAATTTAAATATATAAATAAATGTAAATAAATAAAAAATATAAAAAGGAAAATGAAATAACTGACCCCGAGTATTTGCATGACGTGCGCCTTCTTCTACTCTTCGATCTTGTGCCAGGAGGGATAGAACAACGGGAACACCATTATCAGCTCGCCAACATAGTTACTAAACCACTTGTCGTTTTTGCCGACATGAGTAAAATTTTGCTGATCAACATAGTCAAAATCGATCCGCACTGTGCCAAAATCTTTCACCGCTTTATTGAGGTTGACATTCTTCGTGGCTTGACGCACACCCTTCCTGTCGCCACCCCTCCCTCCACCTCCATCCCTGCCTCCCCTGCCTCTTCCTCTTCCTCTTCGGGGTTGTGATCCTACAAATTGAAGGGAGTGAAAACGTCATAAAATAACAAGTACCAAATTCAAATGAGCAATTTTAAGTTTCTTTTAAAATAATATGGAGATTCTACTCATACCTCTTTCAAGTCGACGGGCGAGGAGGTGGGTCACCGCATCGCGGATCGCTGTAATCGATGTCGCCATCCGTAAAAGTACAAGTTAAATAACATATATATAAATTTATAACCAAATTAACACAAGCATGCACACTTTAAACAATCAAATAAATATACACATTTTAAACAATCCATAAGACTTTCATTCAAATAAGTATCGTTTTACAAGTTACAAGCTAAGATCAATCTGCTAAATCTAAATCACTATCATAAATAACATTAGTCGTAACTTCAGCTTCAACTTCATCATCATAATTGTTTGCAACTTCATTATCAGATGCTAAATCATAAGGATCGTCGTCTTCATCAACAATAAAATCATCGTCGTCATGAACATGAATGAGTGGTGGTGGTGGTGGTGGTGCCTTAACTTCCGTTGATTGACCATCAATGTTAAAGGTTTGAAATTCCAAATCATTCAAATTAGCATACAGTGCGAGATCAGATGAGTTGTTGCCATGTATAACATCATGATCGTCTTCTACCACGATAACATCCCAGCTTGTGTTGTGATTCACATCTTGGACGACCTTCCAATGGAGTGGTTGTCTGTCCGGATCTTCAAGGTAGAACACTTGTTTTGCTTGTGTTGAGAGAATGTAAGGTTGATCTTCAAACGCATAACTACATGCGAGGATTTGTGTCATGTTGTTTCTAATGGTAAAACGTTTGACTTTATAGTTTTTGTTGCACGTGTCGAACCACTTAACTCGAAACAACACAACTACGAACGGGTATATGCAAACTCCAGAATTTCTTCAAGCTGCCCATAATACAAACTGGGTATACGACATGTCCTCGGTGATATAGAATGGATACTAAAAAAAAGACAACTCATATTAAACTGTCGTATCTCACCTTAGTCTTTGTCTCAGCTTTCGGCTCTCGGGTTCTCAGCTCATCAGGGTCTAACTCTGTCAAAAAAAAAGAAATAAAAAAAGAAAACACAAACTCAGTTACATATAACATAAATCAAAACATTAAAAATAAAAAAATAAAAATCATATTAACTCGTGGTGCTCAAATTAAATGGGAGAATCAAAAATTAACTAAGAAAGGAGAAGAAAATTAAATAAGAGAGGGATATAGGATAAAATTAAATGGGAGAGGGGAGGAGGGAATGTGCACAGTGGTGCTCGTGTGTAGTGGTGGAGATGGTGGATCGACTGGGGTGGTGTAGTGGTGGTGCTGGTGGTGTTGTGGTGGAGATGGTGGTGTTGGTGTAGCGAGGAGATGGTGGTTACGTGGTGGAAATGGTGGTGTTGGTGGAAGAGCCGGCGGTGGAAGAGAATAATGGAGAGGATAATAAATTTTTTTTCTAAGTGTTATACTCAGATCTAATTTATTTACCTTTTTTAAATCCATATGACATGTCGTTAAGACTAAATACATATTTTTGTCGTTTTCCCCATTTGGCGGGATAATGAAAAAAAATTGGTGGGGGGGGGGATTAAATGTATTACAGATGACATGTCCTCGGTATTAAACAAATAAATAAAAATTTAATTAAACTTAAATTCTTTTATTTAATATATAATTAAATTTAAATACTTTCTTTAATATATAATTATAACTAAAATTAAATTTAAATACTTTTATTTAGTATATAACTAAATTTAAAAACTTTTAGATTAAGAATAAATACTTTTATTTAATATATAAATTAAATTTAAATACTTTTATTTTATATATAATTAAAATTAAATACTTTTTAATATGTAATTAGAATATATAATTAAAATTAAATACTTTGTGGAATGTAGGGGAAATCATGATCGATATTAATTGGTGATTTGGTGGCGTTTAAATGACATCCTCAATTCGGCATTATTATCCCGCCAAAAATAAATTGGCGCCAACTCGTCCTGCCAAATTTTAACTTATATATAACCTAACCGATCGTACTCAATTCGAAAAAACACAAATAACCCTATCGTCAATTCCCATAAAACACATATAACAATGGCTGATTACACGCCGGAATAGGAGTGTTTAATGGTTTTATTGTCGTTGTATCTCTTTAATGAAGTTCTTAAAACATATGGCTACGAAATTTATGACGAATATGGTTCTTATAAGAACATTGCCCCATGGATGAGATACCGGATTCTGGAATTGTTGAGGAAAAAGTCATACTACAGAGAGTATTTGGATGCTTAAGCTGATGATGTTGGAGGAGAAAACACGTTGGATGCTCAAGCTGATGATGACGTTGGAGGAGAAAGCACGTTGGAAACCAAACTTGATGACCTGGAAAAGAGGGTAACAAATCTTGAAGCTATATTTGAATAATTCATCAAGCAAAGGAAAGTAAGAAAGGAAAAAGATGTTGCAGGTTCTAGCAAAGTGGGAAGTAGCAGCAAAAAAAATGAATGGGCGATGTTTTTTATGGTCTATATCGTGTGTTTCGTTTGCTTGTCGAGTTGTTTCGTTTGAGTTGTTTCGTTTGTTTGTCGAGTTGTTTCGTTTGAGTCTGTATGAAATGTATGTGGTTGAGAATTCTTGCGTGTTTTAAATAAAATGTTTGCCTTCGTGTTTTTTAATTGTGATATTGTTTCTTCAGTTTCATTCTACATACAAAGTTTTCACAACATTTTATTACACAACAAGATTTTGGTGGGAAATTTTGGCACCAGTATTTTGGTGGGACATTCGTTTAACATGTTACGTATAACGGTATCACCTCGACTCATTCATTTAACATGTTACGTATAACCAAGACATGTTAAACGGATGAGACGAGATACTATAGGTATACATGACATGTTAAACGGATGAGTCGATATGGTATGGAGATACATGACATGTTAAACGGATGAGTCGATATGGAATGAACATACATGACATGTTAAATGGATGAGTCGAGATGCTATGAACATACATGACATGTTAAACGGATGATTCGAGATGTTATGGATATACATGACATGTTAAACGGATGAGTCGAGATGCTATGGATATACATGACATGTTATGTACATGACACCAGGATAACTCTTATCGTCACAAAATTGGCTCCAAAATTTTTCACCAAAAGGCTATTTTTTTGCCAATAAAAGCATATATAATTCTCTTATAATCCTCACAAACACATTACTCTCTTATCCTCACAATCACCAATACATTACTAACTCTTATAATCACAACCACCAAAAGATAACATTGTTATCATGAGGATGGCACCATTTGAAGCTTTTGCGTGTCGTTGTGGAAAAGGAGATGTAGTTTTACGAGAATCGCATCAACGTGACACCCGTGGTAAACTATACTATGCATGTCCTTCATCAAAGGTGAATAATTACATATTTTTTGTGTGTAATATGTAGATAAGTAGGTTAGTTGCTAAAAATAATTTTCGTTACTCATTAACATCCTTGGTCAACGGATTATAGGTGTGATTTTTTCTTATGGAAGGAGGAAAGACTTCATCTAATGATCGGTTCTCATGGAGCTTCAACGCCTACTACTCATTCCGCAGGACCTTCGAGAACTCCAACTTACTATGTAGGACCTTCAACATCGAGTCCTGAAAATGCAAAGTGCTCAAACTGTATCAAATTGAAAGGAAAGATAAAATTACTCGAGAAAACAGTTGAAATGTATATGCATCCCGAGAACCACACATTTCATTCAACCGCACTACTTCACGACCTTTATGATGACATGGAAAAACTTGGTTTAGAGTAATTCGTATGCTTTAATGGTTAAACTTGTATCGGTTTGTAATTTAATTCGTACGCTTTGATGTTTGAACCTCTATTGATCTGTAATGTAATTTGTGCGCTTTAATATTAGACGCTTTTCGACTTTAATTATGGTATACGTCCCTAAAACGCAGTTCGATTTGACGCTTTGATGTTTGAACTTTTATCGATTTGTAATGTACTTCGTACGTTTTGATGTTTGAAATGTAAATCGTACGCACTAGTATTAGACGTTTATCGACTTGTAATGTAAAAGAAATTAATACTTCGTAAGTTTTATTACCTACGACATGTCGTAGGGAAACAAAAGGCGGGAAAAATACCGCCAAAAGTGTTAATATATGCCTACGGTATGTCGTAGGGAAACAAAAGGCGAGAAAAATACCACCGAAAGTGTTAATATATGCCTACGACATGTCGTAGGTATTAAAATACAAAGCAATTAATATTTAGTGTTTTTTACGATATAATACCGACGACATGTCGTCTGTATATAACAACCACAACCCTAATCAAAACTAATCTAACGTTTTGTCCCGACATGTCGTAGGGATTAAAAAGCGAGAAAAAATACCGTCCAAAAAATGGATGAAATGTTAAAATTCAAATTTGGCCACTAAAATGGCTATGACATGTTGTCGGTATTTTATTGCCAAAAAAATTCAATGCCTTCAAGTCTCGTTCAAGTCCTTTTTTGTCATTTAGTGTCTTTTCCTTATGATATGGTGTCGTCGGGATTTTGTTCGTAGCCTTTTCTCCTTTTTCTTGTAGTGATATGCACCTATTCACAATCGACAAAGGACGGTCTCTTTAGGTAGGACTTATGAGGCGAAACTAACTACTTCATGATCTGATTATTAACAAATAACTTGATGATTGATCGAGCTGATCGAGTTGCATGTGTACGTGTTGATGATGCATCAAAGACATATGCCGATCAAGTATAATATGAAAATATCGTAATTTGCCTAGTGAAAACATGGAAAGATCAATGAATGGTATTGGTGATAACTCCAAGTATAGGCGACAAATTTGAACCATTTACACATGAATTTGCTTGGGTTATGTATGATGGGTAAATAACACAGGAGAAATTTGAACCTGAATGGATGTTTTAGTTAAAGATTTATGTTATGATTGTATTAAAAGTTTTTCTTAATTTAAAGAAAATTGTTTGCTTGAAATCAGTGATGATGGGTTGGGTTAAAGTTCTTACTTTTGTAACCCTGTCAACTTGGTACTGAACTTTTCGCGTTCTTTGTTAACATCAATCTTCTTCACTTTGAACTTTTGTTGAATAATCTTGACATGCTCCATGGTTCGACCATCTTCCGGTTCTTGGCCTTCCAGAATCGAGGGTGGCATCACAAGCTTAGAAAACCACCGCTTTCTTCAAGGTCATCTTCATGCAACCAAGATACAACTTTGGTAGACTTTTTCTTCCGTGGCTTGGACGATGATGTTGGTTGCTTGGTTGATGCTCTGGAAGGGAATGTTGTTGAGGCTCAGAATTTTTCGTCGTCACCACCAGCAGTATTCAAATGATCACCGCTTTCTCCTTTGGTGGTGGGGACTCGAGTCCCGAGGTTTATCATGCGAGCAGGAGGACGCTGAGCGCTTCTTGTGGTGGTGGTGGTCTTTTGGGTGGTGGAGGCATGGAAGAGGATTCACTGCTTTTTTTTACGCTTAGGCTCGTAATCCTTGTCCGCATCACCGCCTTCTCTTGGTCGCTTAACCTTACCACCGACTCTTTACACGATGTCTTGAGTTGATATTCCAAGAATGCCTCAAAATTTTAGCTTCACAAGTGAAAGTTGCAGATCGTTGAGACATTTGCATAACCAGCTTGGAGATCAATTTAGCATCAGAGACAACAGGAGACGGAACTGGTTTGATTTCCATGACCGCAGGGGTATTAGACAATGTATGCTTGACCAATGACATGAGATGTGGATAGAGTTGTCTTGCGAACATCTCTCTTGTAACTCCAGGGACAGTGTCGAGGAGGAACTCATGAGTGTAGTCCCTAATCGTCTTGTCCATTTCACCCTGTATATCTTGGTTGAGAAATTGCTGGATCTGGTCTCTTTCCTCCCCAAACTCGTTTATCACATTTTGAAGTAAATTTACTCTATCGGCAAGCTGATTTAACTTCTTGTTGACCACGTTTCGTTTCCTTGCTTGTCTGACAGCTTTGACAATCTTTGTCTTGGCACGTGATGCCCCAAGTGTTGGTCGGTTTCTTGACTGATTTGGATTTGGATTTGGATCTGGTGGTAGCATCTTTGGATGGTGGTGGATATGAATGAGATGATGAGTCTGATGAGGATGAGTCATGAGATGGCTCGATCTTTAGCGGCTCAAGCTTCTTCAGATTGTGTTCGTAATTATCTTGAAGATAATTATCGCCTTCTTCTCGAGCTTTAGCCTCTTCTTCCGCTTAGCCCAAGCTTCTTCTTCACTCTTTCCTAGTCGCCTCTATGTCTTCATCGGTAATATTCTCATTCTTCCTTTCTTCTTCTTCAAAGTCGAAGATGATGTCATCCTCTTGTCGCCGTTGTTTCAGATTCCAGTGGTGGTACCGGCCGCTTATTGGGTTGATTAACTGCATCACGAACTGGTATGGATAGTGCACCACCACTAGAACCTCCAGGGCCTCTTGTTTGCTGGATGTTGAATTCATTTCAATCTCAGCTGCTTGAGAGTCTTGTGGTACCGTATTTCTTCATCCTTTGGTTCTTCATCAGAATTCTCTTCTTCTTCTTGCTCTGCAACTGGAGTTTTTCCCTTGTCTGATTTGGGACTGGGTGGTTTATCCTCTGACCTCAGTGAGGTTGTTTCATCTGTTGGAGTTTCGGAATAACGAACCACCTCTTCAGACACAACATCCTCGGAGTCTTCGTCCTCTAGTTTAGGTGCAGGTTGAGGATTACGAAATGTATATGGTTGAGAATTCTTGCGTGTTTTAAATAAAAGGTTTGCCTTCACGTTTGTTAATTCTGATATTGTTTCTCCAGTTTCATTCTACATACAAAGTTTTCACAACATTTTATTACACAACAACATTTTATTATATAACAACATTTTGGTGGGAAAATTTGGCGCCAGTATTTTGGTGGGACATTCGTTTAACATGTTACGTATAACGATATCACCTCGACTCATTCATTTAACATGTTACGTATAACCATGACATGTTAAACGGATGAGACGAGATGCTATGGGTATACATGACATGTTAAACGGATGAGTCGATATGGTATGGAGATACATGACATGTTAAACGGATGATTCGAGATGCTCTGGATATAATGACATGTTAAACGGATGAGTCGAGATGCTATGGACATACATGACAAGTTAAACGGATGAGTCAAGATGCTATGGATATACATGACATGTTAAAAGGACGAGTCGAGATGTTGTGGATATACATGACATGTTATGTACATGACACCAGGCTAACTCTTATCCTCACAAAATTGGCTCCAAAATTTCCCACCAAAAGGCTATTTTTTTTACAATAAAAGCATATCTAATTCTCTAATAATCCGCACAAACACATTACTCTCTTATCCTCACAATCACCAACACATTACTAACTCTTATCATCACAACCACCAAAAGATAACACTGTTATCATGAAGATGGAACCATTTGAAGCTTTTGCGTGTCGTTGTGGAAAAAGAGATGTAGTTTTGCGAGAATTGCATCAACGTGACACACGTGGTAAACTATACTATGCATGTCCTTCATCAAAGGTGAATAATTACATATTTTTGTGTAATATGTAGATAAGTAGGTTAGTTGCTAAAATAATTCTCGTTACTCTTTAATGTACCGGGACAATGGATTATGGATGTGATTTTTTCTTATGGAAGGAGGAAAGACTGCCTAATGACCGGTTCTCATGGAGCTTCAACGCCTACTACTCATTCCGCAGGACCTTCGAGAACTCCAACTTACTCAGTAGGACCTTCAACACCGAGTCCTGGAAATGCAGAGTGCTCAAACTGCATCAAATTGAAAGGAAAGATAAAAGTACTCGAGAAAACAATTGAAATGTATATGCATCCCGAGAACCACACATTTCATTCAACCGCACTACTTCACGACCTTTATGATGACATGGAAAAAATTGGTTTAGAGTAATTTGTATACTTTAATGGTTAAACTTGTATCGGTTTGTAATTTAATTCGTACGCTTTGATGTTTGAACCTTTATCGATCTGTAATGTAATTTGTGCGCTTTAATATTAGACGCTTTTCGACTTTAATTATGGTATACGTCCTGTAAAAACGCCGTTCGATTTGACGCTTTGATGTTTGAACTTTTATCGATTTGTTATGTACTCGTGACGCTTTGATGTTTGAAATGTAAATTGTACGCACTAATATTATACGCTTATCGACTTGTAATGTAAAAGCGCTAATATCAGACGCTTTATTACCTACGCATGTCGTAGGAACAAAAAGCGCGGAAAAATACCGCCAAAAGTAAAATATATGCTCACGACACGTCAGAGGAAACAAAAGCACTGGAAAAATACCGCCAAAAGAAAGATATACGCCACGATACGTCGAGGTATTAATTAAAATACAAAACGATTAATATTTAGTGTTTTTAAGATATAATACCGACGACATGTCGCCTGTATATAACAAACCACAACCCTAATAAACACTAATCAAACGTTAATTACCCAAATAATTGCATGTTTTTTGTCCCGACGACACGTCAGAGGATTTAAAAGTGGGAAAAAATACCACCCAAAAAATGGATGAATTTTGAAAACAATTGGCCACTAAAATGCCTACGACATGTCGTCGGTATTTTATTGGCAAAAAAATCAACGCATTCAAGTCTCGTTCAAGCCCTTTTTTGTCGTTTAGTGTCTTTTCCCTACGAAATGGTGTCCTCGGGATTTTGTTCGTAGTCTGTTCTCCTTTTTCTTGTGATATGCACCTATTCACAATTGACAAAGGACGGACTCTTTAGGTAGGACTTATGAGGCGAAACTAACTACTTCATGATCTGATTATTAACAAATAACTTGATGATTGATCGAGTTGTTCGAGTTGCATGTGTACGTGTTGATGATGCATCAAACACATATGCCGATCAAGTATAATGTGAAAATATCGTAATTTGCATGGTGGAAGTAATGACGAAGATGCTGAAAATGGCCATGCATCACACCAGTATGCAGAGGCGGAGCTATAGGGGGGTCACGGTGGTCAAGTGCCCCCCACCCAAAAAAGTAGTAGCGTAATTTTTTTGAGTATTTGAGATATTCTTGTAATTTGCCCCCTCTAAAAAGCGTCTGTTGTATCTAAATTGAAAGTCAAAATCAATTTGTGGGCAGTTTTTAGAATGTGGAATTAGGTTTTATTTGTTGGAACGGTGAAGAAGATGCCATGAAAGAAGTAAACGGAGAAGATGGAGAAAGAAGGAGAAAGAAATGGTAAAGCATGTTTTATTTTGTTTGGTAGTGTCAAAGTCACGTGGGTGACAAGTACAAAGTGGAATGAGGTTGTCTTATCTTATTTCTTTTTTTAACTTTAGCTTATTTTTTGTTATTACTGTAATTGTTTTCCTAATTTTATTGAAAATAAACATTGTGTGATAACATCAAAATTGAAGATGGTTATTGACATAACGGATACAGTGGAATGATAAATGACCCACTCCATGTCCTAGCTATGTCATTGCACGCGTTTTTTCAGTTTTTTACCGTATTTATTTGGACAAGCTAATAATTTAAAGCACTCACTTAATTTTGCCAATGACAACCTTCTTTATCTTAACTCTATTTTTTATATGTAAAAAAAATAAATAAATAAAAAAAATGCCCCATCTCGAATTTTTTCGCGCCCCCACCCCCGCCAAGACAAGAGAATTTATACTACAAGACTGAAAGAAGAACGGACCGGATGGACCGGACCGATCGACAAAACCGACCGGACCGGAAGGACGGCGGTCCGGTCTTTGTCTACCATTTTTGCAAATTCGTCTCTTGGTCCGGTCCGGTCTGCACTACAAACCGAAAATTTAATTATTGGACCGGACCGGATCGACCACATCGGCCCCTGCCGGTTCGTTTTTGCACGGATTCTATTCTCATCCTATCCGGTTTCACGGATGATCAGCCCTAGTGAAGACTAAAGACAAGTCATATTATTAACGGGAAACTATCGAGCATTGCAATAAGGTATTTCAAGATAATATATATCCGCACGTCGCCAGGAAAAAATTCGTATTTAGATCGGGTTTTAATATGTAAACAACGTTTTACAAAATTCACATATATGATACAGTACGAAGTAAACAGAATTTATTTCAACTAAACAACGAATAAACCAAAAGAAGTTTGTAACAAAAGTAAAAATATACTAGCAATAGTACGTAGCAAACATATAAAAAAGAAGAAATTCTCAAAAGGGGACAAAATTTTGGGTTGTGGTCACTATATGGTATAAAAAATGCACTTCTTCTCAAATAAATGCATGCGAACGCGCGAAACGCGATTCCACTAATTGTTGACCAAGGCCTGCGCAAGCAAGACATTTCCAATCATTTGTTGGCCCACACCCCCGACCATTAGTACAATCCCCGACCAGCAGATGTGCGAACGACGGTTGTGCGAATTCCAAATAACTTGCGAACGGTAAAGTAGATTTTAAAAAGATTTTATTACTGAAAAGTTGTTCCTTCCCAATAAAGAAGATTTTATTCGCACATCCGCTCATCCATTGTTCGCACATTTTATAAAAGTCAAACAAAATTTGATAGTGATTGTAGTTGCAAATGATTAGGATTGTACACGTGTCAATAAATTAGTTGAATCACACATTCGCACATGACCATTTTAAGAAGAGATGTATTTTTTGTACCAAATGATAACCACAACCCAAGTTTTTGTCCTTTTCGAGAATATTCTCTATAAAAAAAACTGCATGCATAAGCATTTAGAAGCGGTAAATGATGAGTGTTGAGCTAGAGGAGTTGGCCCTATTTTGATTTTTTGATCAATTCGATTGCATACATGCATGCATGAGAATGAAAATTATGTCAATTGCATCACTTGTAAAATAGCATAACCAAATGTGCCAAGATATCTTAACTACATAAAATAGAAAAACGATTAAAGGTGAAAGTAAAAATCGAAAATTGAAAGTTGAAAGTTAAGGCGATTGTTGAACGTTGAAAATCACGCACGTAAGTCAGAAAGTTGACATCTCGATTTTCTAAAAGAGAACTATCCACGCACGTTATTCGCTTAACGTACATAACTATTAGTAGTTTCAAGTAAGAACGTTTCAAAAACTAATGGCGAACGCAAACTAATCGAAAACTAAACGGCATAACCTCGCTTAATGGAGAATGCAAGTTATGCATTTAATGCATAAAAACCGCATGACCACCGCCAGACGCGTAAGATCTTGCTAAGATGTTAAACAAACTCATTAAAATCGAGATTTTACTGCGAACCAGTTCAATATTTTCAAACATGATTTTTCATCTACTCCCAAAATAAAACACGTGTTCCTAAAAAATTCAAAAGCCGTCCGATCAAAAATTATCCCGCCCAAACTTTTTACACAGAACACTTTCACACAATTAATCACTTTCCCCCAAATTCGGATGTGATTACTCTTCATCTCATATCTTCAAATAAAATTATAATCCAATTTCAATCCCTAACATCGAAATTATCCGAATCAGATGAAAGAAGAAAGTGATCACTGAAGGTTGAAGATTTAATGATTTTATTAACAGGTATATATAGTGATGAATACAAAGTTTTATATATATTAATATTTAGTTCTTAAAAAGGATTGTGAAGAGTTTAATATTTGATCAACTTTGTCTTCTTGCTAGGAACTATTATCCTACAGATTTTACACAGCAAGAGAGACTTCGATTAAGACACGAATTGGAAGTTCTCTCCATTGAAATGCAAAATAACCTGAAGCTCGATGATAGGTCAACTATTGTAGGTTTATGCATACGTCTTGTGGAAACTAAGAAGCGTCAGACATGTTATGTACTTGACAAATTGATTCGGCTAGTCTTGACAGTTTTAGTTTCTACCGCTACAACAGAAAGGATTTTCAGCAGTGAAAATATGTAAGAATTGACTTCGCAATAAGATGAGCGATGTGCTTCTTGCAAATAACTTGGTGGTTTACATTGAAAAAGAAATTGTTGAAAAGTTTGATTCAAACTCTATAATCGATGAATTCAAAGGCCTTTAAGTTAGTAAAGCTGATTTGTAGTTTTTAGCGTTGAAAAGTTGTAATTTTTTTGGTCCTGTGGAATTGTTATTATGGATTAGTTATATAGATTTTTCTAACATGTGCCCCGGGGCATATGTTAGAAAAACCCTAATTATATATAGCCTTTCTTTGACATGTGACTTTTTGGATTTCTGATATACAAGGACTTTTGTTTCAAGTTTTCGGCCCTCACATAAAAAAATTGTTCAACAAGTCCCGCCATTATTTGCAGGATTAGTTGTTTAATCTATCAAAATTGAATGTGTCCCTCGACTATAACAGAGACATTTACTAGAAGTTCCAAGAACATGCTCTACTAGCTTACCCGGATATACTAGTGGAGTTAGTCTTAGGATTGGGCGCATTATTCTGAAATCTGAATATGTTTCGTTTCGCGTCTTGCAGGTGGGGAGTAAGAGTAAAAAGGGGGAGATGCAGTTATCATTTGTCGTTTTTAATGAACTTTTCCTTCCAAAATGGTTCTGGACATTGCCGCTCTCGCTCATAATACACGAATTGTCGATACAAAGTACAGTGCACATCATCTTTTGTAACATAATATAATACGGATTAGTGTAGAAGAGAAAAAAATAGAAAAAGTTGGGAGGAATAAAGAAAGGTGTTTCAAGTGTTGATGGAAAGCTGAATGAGGAAATAAATGGTGTGTTTCTCTTTAACGTACACGCCCGGATTAACATCTCATACATACATATCACTTCCCACATAACTTACGTAAAAAATTGTACAATTAAATTTGATGAATGCCTCGAAGATCCAATCAACCAAATGTTCTATGTGATTTTAAAAGACATTCACCAAATGCGCAAGTGAAAGGAAGAATACCCAGGAAGAAAAAGTTGACTTTGACACTGATCTGATTTATGAAGTTGAACCGTTTGCCACCACTTCACGTTCAAAGTGTTCAGCAGCTTCCTCAAGAGACAGTAGTTGTTGCATTAATGTGGCGAGTTTAGCTACATTTTCTTCTTTGATATGGGCTGGTACCTTCTCTTCATAGTTCTTAGCACTCATCGCCTTGTTTAAAGTATCTCTTTGCCTAGTGAAACATGGAAAGATCAATGAATGGTATTGGTGATAACTCCAAGTATAGGCGACAAATTTGAACCATTTACACATGAATTTGCTTGGGTTATGTATGATGGGTAAATAACACAGGAGAAATTTGAACCTGAATGGATGTTTTAGTTAAAGATTTAGGTTATGATTGTATTAAAAGTTTTTCTTAATTTAAAGAAAATTGTTTGCTTGAAATCAGTGATGATGGGTTGGTTAAAGTTCTTACTTTTGTAACCCTGTCAACTTGGTACTGAACTTTTCGCGTTTTTGTTAACATCAATCGCCCATGCAACATTAAATAAACCGAAAGTGTTTCATTCACCACAGATACTGCACATCCTGTGGGAGCAGCATCATTTTCAGTAAGAACCTGGAAATTGTAAATCACAAATATTAGACAACGTAGACTCTAGAGAATATAGTCCATTTAAATGTGAATGTGATCAATGTGCATACCGTTAAAGATGATAAGTTGGCTAGGGTTAAAACCTCCATTTCATGCTCTTTGAGAAGGTCTACAATTTGACTGGTTCGAGAAACTGCAAAACCTGCTCGCCTGAAAACAAGAGAACATCCTCTTATAACAAAACAAACAAACACAAACACAAACGCAAATACACACGCAAAAAAAAGTCAAGTCAAACTGCACGCAGCGGTTTTGCCACCTCTAGCAGCATGTATTATATAATAACAACAACTTTGAAAATGTTTAATATGCCAAGTACCTTTCATTTCTTTCACCAGCGGGCAGGTTTGCCCTAAGCGATCTGAGTGATTTCACTGCAGACTCGACCATGTCCATCTCAAACTCCACTTTCTCATTTGTCCAGGACTGCAAAAAGTATAACAAAAACAATATAAGTAACATCTTGCCTTGATTTGATCTGACAAGTGCCGAGTAAAAATTACTCAGAATTATATAAGGCATATCGAAATTGGTCAAAATCTCACCTCCATAACTGCGGGTACTCGCTTATCATAATGGACTTTTCTCGTATAATGCTTTGGAAGTCGTTGACACAATTCCTCAGTAACATACGGCATAAAAGGATGGAGTAACCTTAACCCATTATCCAAACACACATACAGTGTATCCTGTGCATGAACCTTTGCAGATGATAGTGATGCATTGTGACCAATAAAGTAAGGTTTAATGACTTCAACGTAAATATCACAAAGCTGAAATTGCCACCAAGAATATACGGCACTCGATGCATCAGAGAACTCGCAAGAATCCAAGGATGATAGAACTTTTGATATACCTTTGTTTAGAGCAGAAAGTATCCATTGGCAACTAAAAGGCATGTTCTCTGGGACTATCTTTGATGGAGGGGTATAATCATCCCCAAGTTTGCTGATGGCAAATCGTACAACGTTCCAAAGTTTATTACACCATTGCCGATATCCATACACACGTTGTATGTCTAGATTTATCTTACCAGACTAAAAAAAGGTAAAACCACAATGTTAGCATCCTAAGGAGGACTAAACTTGATAAAAAAATAAATTTAAAAAAAAAGGCACTAATAGAAGTCACTTCGATCCATTTGACTTATGAATAAGTCAATTCATGTTATAAGTTAGCTAGAAACGGCATACAAATAAGAAGTTGGCTGAAACAGTTCAAAAAGTCGTGCGTATCTTAAAGTGTAAAATTATCTTTAATCATTTTATTCAAATTAGCTTATGGTTGAAATAATGCATTTTATGTATATAATATACTCATATTATAGTCATATGTGACACACCATTTTCTATAAAAGAATATAATATTCTGGAAAAAGGTTGTTAGCAAAACTTGAAATGACCGTACCAGAATATTACCATCACTTAAATTGTCAAAATATATGGGTCAAATAAAACTTTTAATGCGTAAAGCCAGTCCTAAATCGTTAAACTTGAGTATTTTAAATACAGAACTAGAATTAACTGGGATGATCAATAGACGGCCAAGGTACATTTTTAATGCATAAAACCTTCTAAATCATTATACTAAAAGTCTAAAAGAACAGATTATCAACTGAGATCACAAAAACTTTGTTTTATCTACAACAAATTTTGGACTTCGGAGGGAGGGTGTTTAGAACCCATTATGTTTAGACCCCATAACCCAGCCCATACGTTCAGTTAATAGAGATGGTACCTGAGCTGTGTATGAGACGAGAGCAAATCGAAGTGCATCTGCCCCACATTTAGGGATGCCTTTAGGAAAATTCTGTTTCTGTCCTTCTATGGCAACCTTCAATTCAGTTTGATCCAAATTTCCCTCCTCCAGTCTCTTGTGAAGCTCTTTAAGTTGTTTTCCCTCTATGACTTCAATAGGGTCCACCGTATTGCCCAACGATTTGGACATCTTCCGACCATGTGCATCACGAATCATGGGATGTAGATAAACCTAAAAGGGATAATGTAACAAAATAGCAACGTGTTTGTTTATTGTAACATACTGTCTTTGTACAAAGTCATTTGAACTAGTAAGTGAAAGTTTTCCATTATGGTCATTACAAATGACGCTGATGTGGCACAAAATCTGATTTTAATATGCTTATAAATATAAAACAATTACAATTGAAATAAACCATTATGTAATTTAGATAGATTAGTTAAAAAGTGTCAAAAATTAGTGTATACATAAAGAGTTCAAAAGGTTTAGTGATTCTTTTTCGATTAGTGTACAACTTAATGCTAAACCGGGGATCATTTGTGTTCACAATATTTACCTTTGTGAAAGGTACATCACCTCCCAATTTAGTGCAAAGCATCACCATCCTTGCGACCCAAAAGAAGATAATATCATATCCGGTTTCAAGAATAGAAGTTGGATAAAAAGTCTTCAGATCTTGGGTCTCATCAGGCCACCCCAGCGCAGATAGTGGGAAAAGTGCGGAAGAAAACCAGGTGTCAAGAACATCAGGATCTTGAGCCAATTGAAACTTTCTCCCTGCAAAGATTCGGTTAGCCTCCACCTCCGCCTCTTTCTCATTTCTTGCCACCACCCAATGGTTTCAGAGGCCCCAAGTTCCTTAACTTCATCATCCTCTAATGTAGCATACCATGCAGGAACACGATGGCCCCACCATAGCTGCCTTGAAATACACCAATCATGAACGTTTTCCAGCCATCTGTAGAATGCAAGTGCAATAAACCTTTAGATATTTGAATTGAGTAATTGCCATTACATACACTGGTCATATATATAGAAACAATGTTCCAGTACACACAACCATCCTAAATCCTTTCAACCAATACCAAAAAATGTCATTTTGCCATCTCTAACCTGCAGGTAGGGGGGAAAAATCAAATAAGTTTATTCATATTCAGACCTTTTCCACTCAGCAACATATTGCTTTGGCCTTATGTCAATTTTCTTGTTTGTCTCATCCATGACGGCATCAAGAGCTTCTGTGCCCATACTTGTGCACTTAACAAACCACTGAGGCTTCATCATAAATTCAACCACATCATTGGTTCTAGAACAAATCCTAGCCTCATTTCGCTCGCTCTTCCCTCTATAAAGTCCCTATATGTATAGGAAAGACAGATATT
Source organism: Chrysanthemum lavandulifolium (assembly GCA_022545495.1). Lineage (NCBI taxonomy): Eukaryota > Viridiplantae > Streptophyta > Magnoliopsida > Asterales > Asteraceae > Chrysanthemum > Chrysanthemum lavandulifolium. The sequence goes on along the minus strand of CM040238.1, from coordinate 48,423,550 downwards.
GAAACACAAGAAGATTCCCTATTCAGATTATATTTTACGGGTTGTTAATGTAAGATTACCCTCGACTTTAAAGCCTCAGTTATGGCCACACGAGCTTCAAATCGTGGCATCCCTACAAAATAGGAACCTCCATTACTGTTAATCTTCCCGTCATCAGTGAAAATGTTGATAGAATTCAGCTTATGTCGTTTTCCAACTTCATAATCATTAGGATCATGAGCCGGGGTTATCTGCAACAACACCCTCTAAATCATCAGATTGACATAAGCAACTAAATAATCACTAGCAATTTGCATAGCAATCAATAGAGGTGATATTTTGACTCGTTCACCTACAAATGAGTTGGTTTGGGTTATATTTGTAGTCATTTAGAAGAGAAGTCAAATGTCCCTAAACCCTAAACCCAAAAAACACTGTAAAAAACTTTCTTCAAAATAAGTTGAAATGAATGTGTAAAACACATTCAAAATCACTTTACCAATATAAGGTATGATCCCTATTATTAGAAATTTGAAAAGTTGACTCCTTTCGTTTGTTAGAGATATTCCCCTAAATAGTTGAGTAACCAAACTATTTTTCCTTGTCATTCAACACTGCTTTTGTAATAAAATAAAAATAAAAATTACAAAAAAGAGTGTTCATGGGTTAGCGCAACTCAACCACTATGAAAGTGATAATACGTTTGGACCCGCTAACCAACCTGCCCATTTTGCCACATCTACTTCTTTAACAAATCATATTACCTTGACTGCACCAGTTCCAAATCTTGGTTCAACAAGTGAAGCATCACATATTATAGGAAGTCTTCTTCCATTAAATGGATGACAAGCAAACTTTTATGAAAATGTTTGTATCTTGGGTCTTCCGGTGAACTGCAATAGCAGTGATCTCCAAGTATTGTTTCAACTCTAGTAGTAGCCACGACAATCTCACCAATATCGTCCTCAAGCGGGTATGCAAATAATGTCAAAACACCAAATTCCACCAAGTTTTTATACCCAGGAACCTTCCGAAGTGTCTTCTCTTTAATATCAATATGGTCTACCTAGAAAGAGATCAAGGGAACTTTAGAATAAATATAATTTCTATTTTGAAACTGATTTTCTTAATTAAGTTTTAGATTTGGATTCCGACTCTTCTGAATAACAGAACCACTTCTAAAATGCACATCCAAACACCTGCTAATTGTAAAGAGAAGGTGGCATTGCTTACCTCAATATCTGATATGGCAGTCCGCAAGGTACAATCCCAGTTGACTAATCGGAAACCTCTGAAGTTAAAGAAAAAAGGTATCCATATTAAACTCAAAGTACAGAAAGTAGAACCAGTCAAATAAAATTACAATCCAACATATGCCAATTCCAACCATTGCTAAAATCTTAAAGGTCTCTCCATGCATAGAATGATAACTTAAGATAATTAATGTTTTTGTACAGAAAATAAAGGTGAGAATTTCAGAGAGAATCCCCTAAAGTGTACTTTATATCAAAAAAGAAAACAGTAAGATTTTTATTTGAACAACATAAGTTTTGTAATCGTAGTTAATACACTTAAATTTAGCAAAGGGAAAAATATTTAATAAGAAGTGTTTTGGATGAATCACCCCGACACCATACAAAAAGTTGTCTATCTTGACCCAAGCCGATTTTAGCCTGTTAGCCACCCACACATATTACCCACCCAGGCATATTGCCACCTGAGAAAATTTAACTTGCAGGTGAAAAAAAACTTACTGGTCCAGTAAAGAAATATCAAAACCTTATTAATGTTAATGGTACCTATAAATGAGATTCTCCTTAAAAAGCAAGACAAATGCTTCTGTTACAGCTTTGGACATTTTCTCATCCATTGTAAAGCACTGCCATTAAACAAGAAAATAATTATTTAAAAAAAAATGGTACAGTAATTCAGATGAAACGAGCTACAACAATTAAGGGGAAAAAAACAAGATTTATAAAGAAAGCATGACAAATGAAATTTTACCTTCTTCGACCAATCTAAAGATGCACCCAAACGCCCAGAGTTGTGATAATATAGTGCCCCCATACAACTCTGTCCATTCCCATACCTATCATCAATACCAAAATAAGATCACTCTAGAAAAGGAAATCTAACAATCATAATTTTTAATAAATATAAATAATAGCATATATGAAAGTCAAACTCACTTCAGCAACAAACTCTTCTCGGCCCAAATCATGGTGGGTTAATTGCCTTTCTCTCGTGATTTTTTTCTCCACCACAACCTATAAGAGAGGCAGAGCGACGTATATAAGAAACTGACACCACATATATTAGAAGACATAAGATGGATAAAAGAAGTAACAAACAACTGTATCCCAATAATCTTTAGGGAAGGCAAAATGGCAATTCTGACCTAATCTGCGCTTGTGACCGGTCCGCAAAGTTAATTTTAATCTTAAAATACATGTCACACACTAATTACTTAGGAAATTACAGAATTTTGGTTCAAACTAACCCTTGAAACTAAGTGGCAAAATGAGGTGAGTCGGGTCGAGTCACGCGCCTCGATGGGGTTTGGGTCCTAAACTGAAGATGTGTCATTTAGATGCACGGGTCCAAATCTAAACGGGTCCGGGTCAAATCGGTCTCGGGCAATGTTGATTTTGAGAAAATCGGCTTGGTGAAAGTCGGCCACTAGTCCGTAAAATTGGGACTAATCGTCAAATTGTCCCAAATCGGTCAAAATAGGCTTGAAATCATTTTAGACTCTAGTCCATGAGTCTGGTTGAAGTAGTATGTTTATGTTTAAAGATTTAAGTACCTGAAATGTCACGCTTTATTGTTTATGATTGAATTTTGAGCTATGTTTTAATTGAAGTATTTGAGCTATGTCATACAAATACTTTCGAGATATTATATATATAATAATATTCCAATCCGATTAATCCCGCCTAGGCCGATTACTAGCTACAAGGGGGTCGGTCGCCTTATACAAGTGAAAAATTGGAAAGTGGTGTTTCAAAATTCTTATGGCGCCCTACACCCGTTGGTTAATTGTTTTACCATAAATTTTACACAGCTTGATGGGTCTATAATTGCCACCTCTACTTTCAACAAAGCCATTACCCATTCTGACCCGTTACAAACCCGCCCCCCATGCCCTTAATATTAGCAGTATCAAATCAACCTGAGTTGCTATCCCTCCGTGATCCATCCCAGGGATCCAGAATGTATTGTATCCTGACATTCTCTTCCAACGAATAAGTGTGTCCTGCATAAATGATGAAGTATTACAATTGAGGGAAACTGAAAACAAACAATGGCTGAGGGAAACTGAAAAAGAAGAATAGCTATATATAAGATTGTATTGTAAGTCATGAAACCTGGACAGAAGCAGTAAGAGCATGTCCAACATGCAGGGATCCAGTTACATTAGGAGGGGGGAAAGCCTGCATTTACAGTTTCACTCATAAATAATAATCAATGGACTTTGAAAGCAAATTTCTGATACGGTATTAATTAATTGTAACTATAGTGTGAAATGCAATAGACTGACGATTGTGAAGGCTGGGTTTTTGCTGTTGGGATCCGCCTTAAAGAAACCTGACTTTTCCCAGTATGCGTACCATCTACACCAACAAACAAATAAATAAATAAATAAATTCAAAAAAAAGCAACTAAAGTGGAGTATTGATTAATAAGAGTGAAAATAATAAGCAATAAGACCATACGATTTCTCGACTTCATCTGAAAGGAACTCCCTGGCCATTTTAAGGGAAAGTAGCTTCTTATCACCCACAGGTGTTTGAGGGTTGATATAGTCTTGCGGGTTGTCTTGTGCCCCATCTGCCTTGTCGCGTTTCTTCTTACTAGCTTTGGAAGAAGAAGTAGACCCTTGTTGAGCCTTGAGAAAAAGCAAATCATAGTTACTTAGAATTCAACAAAACATACGCAAATTCAATAAACCAAGAAGATATTATCACTTGACCATACCTTAAGTTTAGCTGCTTCAGCTTTTTGTGCAGCCTTGAGTTTTTTCAACTCTTTCTCTTTAGCCTGCAAACCGAACAGCAAATGTAAAAACGTACAAGACATGGGGGCAGAGGGCAGATACTGGAATTCAATAAGTACCTTGTCTTCTTTCTTCCTCTTCCTTTCAAGTTCCTCTTCCATAAGTTTTGAAACGGTGGTTTGCTCCTATTTCTGACAACATTAACCAAATTAACATAAGCACCTTTTCAAATTAACCAAATAATTCCAAATTAACCAAATAATTCCAAAATCTCATAAGCAGTTTAAATTCATAATATTCTTAAAAAAACTATAAGTATCTATATATGTTTACTAACTGATGTATATGTTGACATTTGACTAAGTGAATTATATATCATTGTATCAAGCTTAAAATCCTTCCACTTATTCTAATTTATTCAAACTTTAGAGGCCTACAAGGAATACACGCACAATACCAAATTAACCAAATAATTCGACACTTTCGAATTTTCAAATTAACATAAGCACCTTGTCAAAATAATTCCAAATAACCAAAATGACATAAGCACCTTTTCAAATTAACCAAATAATTCGACACTTTGGAATTTTCATATCAAACCATTCAAATAACTATTTAGCACAATCGTCAAACACACATTCAATAACATAAGCACCTTGTCAGAAAACTCGTGTAGTGATCTTAGCCCTAAGAACCTTGTTATAAAGCTAAACGTCAAATTACAATATATTCATCAAACAACTACTAAATGTACACCCTCCCACCAATATTGTTTAAATATTTGGTACCATCAAAATGTAATAAAATTCAAACAAAATATATCCTAACAATTTTAACATCTCCCGCACAAAACCATTAGAAAGCACATATCTCTTACATAGTATGTAGCATCAAACTTTGATAAAATTCACAAAATGAGAGCAAAACTTAAAGTACGGTAACTTGTAGCAAAAAGAATATCCAAAACATATGAAGACAAGTCTCTATTAATTATGGAGCGTTTAGGATATAGTGTTTGTTTGGCAATGCGTTTGTTTAGAAGCTCCTACTTAAACGCTAATATAAGGAGCGTTTAGCGTTTTGCTTAGCTTTTACCACATTTTACACTTTATAATTACAACTAAGGCAACTATGTTACGAGAGCTTTTACAAAACAAATAGCTAACTCCTTCAACTTGCTTAACAGTAGCTGTTTGTTTAAAAAAAAAAGTGTTGGGTACCAAAGATGTATATGTAAAATGACATAAACAGTAATCGCTAACGCTAACCGCTTATTTTATTAGCATTCAAAATACAAACGGTAAACACTCACTGTCAAGCAACCTTTATATTTAGAAGGCTTCTAAATGCTCCAACAAGCTTTTCGCCAAACATGATAACCAACCAATAAGTTTATGACGAAATTGGCATATTATAAACTTGAGAGGCTAATATGTAAATTTTCAGATCTAGTGACTAAAATGAAATATCAAATCTACAGGGATTAAATAACAAAATTAGACAAGTTACAGGTTCATAATAAATTTACAAACATTTGAAAATTTACTAAAAATATAATTTGAAAATAAAAATAAAAAATAAAAAAAAAAACCCTCATAAGAAGGAACTTTTTTTAGTAATTTTCTCTTATAAAATTTTGTTTTTAAAAAAAAGAATACGATGATGACGTCAGCGTGACGTGGTCGGCAAACATAGAACAAACAGCTGTAACTTGTGCTATATTAACTTGAAAATGAAGATGAAAGATGCCTAGGAAGATTTGAGGTAGAATGTACCTCTGCGTGAATGCAGCAGCAGGATAGGGTGGTGTTTGGGGTTATGCTGGTGGTATATGATCCTTTTATAGGGTGCCTGTTTTAGGTGGTTGTTTTATTACTACCATACTATGGTTTTTTACTTTTTAACATTAAGTTAAAAATAAAAATGAAAGATGCATAGGAAGGTTTGAGGTAGAATTGTACCTGTGCACAAGATAAACCCTAGCTAGTTTCAAATGTAGAGTAATGGTGTTCGGGGTTATGGTGGTGGTATTGGTATATGATGGTTTTATGCAATGTTTGAAACCCTACCGAGCTTTTTTTCAAATTTTTTATAAAACCGCCGACTGGGAGGTTGAACCATTGATCCGTGGTTGACCTTGTTATCTTTTTTTAGTATTTTTAATGAAAACCGGTTGACACTATGGTTGACCCGATGACTGACCAGGTCGATTATAAACCCGGTTTTCAAAACATTGGTTTTATGGTGCGGTTGTTTTATTACCGTACTATGGTTTTTTCACTTTTTAACAAAATGTTGTGATTTATAATAAAATTACAAGGGGTAATATGTCTTTTTCTTTTCATTTTTTTTAAGAAAAAAAAAGAAAAATCTTTAACAATTTATAAAAATTTATCAACATTCGGTATCATCACTCAAGAACTAAGTGAAAGCTTAACATTTTCAAGTTAAAGCTGCGTTACCCACCCCGTCCTTCTGCTTTAAACCCGTGTTAAGCCCTTGCGTTAAAGCTTTAACCCTGCGTGAAGGTGATGTTTTTTTGTGAGTTAAGCTTTAACTTCCACACCGTATGGTGAGTTAAGTTTTAACTCAGTTTTTTTTGTTTAATTATAATAAAAGTGAGGCTCAAAATGTTGAGTTAAGGTTGAGTTATGATAAGGAGTGTTTTTTTTTTTAGTTAAGGTGAAAAGGTTAAAGCTAATGTGGCGCTGACGTGACACTGAGTGAAACTTTAACCCGAGGTGATGACACCTTGTGCTCTAAATCAAGGTTTTTAAGATCGGGATCCTACCTAGGATCGTTTTCTTTTTTGCAAGATCGTGATCGGGATCCTAACATCCTACAATAATGTCATTTTTTAATAATCTTTGTAATATTATTCAAATCTATAAATTATTATATATTATAAACACGAAGTTATATGAATGTTTCATGAAAATGTTGTCTTAAATTATGAATGTGGAATGTTTAAAAAGAATCACATGTTATTTTTTTAATTATATAAAAACATAAACCATAAATTTGTAGTTTTTTAGTTTGTGGTTCGAGAAAAGTAAAATCGAATCGGAGTAGATATTAAGATCTTATGGTCAAAATCGGGATTCTGTAAGATCTTAAGCTTCGTAAGATCCTACGTAGGATCCAGATCGTTTTTGCTTTTTAAAATCGTAAGATCCTAAGATCAAGATCGGAATCTTAAGAACTATGCTATAAATATCTCAATACTCCTACATTTTTATTCTCAATTTCAAACACAATCTTTATTTATATATTTTAATCTTCTCAATTAATAAAATGTCTAAAAAAAACTCCTAAAACCTGACACCAACAAAACGTTCCACAACACCGAATTCCAATTTTATTTTGGGTCACTTAACAACCGTTAATTTTCAAAACGTGTCGACCCTTATTACTGTCCTTTTGGAAGAAGCGTCTCCAACATAACAAATGAAAGACTTCACCAAGTCGTCGGGGTTAATAGTTGTGATTTTTAGTGCTCGTTTAGCAAGCAGCAAGTAGCTTTATCTATTTTCCGGAATGTTCCTTTTCCAACGCTGCATAAAATAGCATTTTAAAATGTTGATCATTTGGGCGCTGTTACACATATTATACTAATACAACTATGTTACCAAAAAAATTTAATCAAAAATATACAATTACAGCTCACTGCTACAACTTACTACTATTTTTGACAAACACACCTTAAATGTATCACAATTATGGGTGCGGATCAAGAGAAGAATGCATTTAGGAAGAAAAGACGGCGTCCGAGATCCTTAGCGACGCTGTCACACTCGACTTGGGCAAGACGAAAACCTAATGGGCGGCGAGCTGACGGCGTCACAACCATAAAATGACGGCTTCGCAAGTGTAATATCTATATATACGTTTCAAAATTTTTGTATTTAGTGTGCTATTTTGGAGATAGACTTAGGGTTCGGTTTTAGTCTGACTTTTACAGTGTTTTAGGGTTTTCAAACCTATCTTTCAATCAAAGGTAAGTTCTTTTATCAATTATGTCATTATGTTTATCTTATGCTTGATTATGTGTTTATGTTCTTTCATCTTTACTATGTCTAGCTAGATTAATATAGGGTTTGCTTAGTGTAATGAAACCTAGTTGTTGATTACTGATTTTCGTCTCTTATTTGATTGGTTGTTCGTGTTAGAATAGGAAAATTGGCTTCTTCTTTAATTGTTGCGAGTTTGAACGTCCTAATAACATATGTTATGTCCTAGAGTGCACTAGTAGACTTTTCGTTGTATTTATTGCCTGGATTGCGGCTGTTGATACTAGGAGATTCAGGGGAGATGACCACAGTCACTTGGCGATCCCGGGTTTTCTAGAGGAGACCAATACATTCATAGAGTTAGGGAACTAGGCACCATACTACAAATAATAATGGAATACAACGCACCAATTAAATAAGGATGTGACAATTCGACTAATCAATAAGAGATAACTAGAGAGTAATGAAATCTAAGTAAACACGCTTTTAACTATCATAAGACTTTACCTTTTATTTACTTGCAACATAGTTTAATTAGTTTTAATTAATTTTAATTAGTAGTTTAATTAAGTGATAATCAAAACCCCCAATCTTCAATCCTGAGATCTTACTGCTTTCATATAAAATATAAAAATACAAAAAGAATCATCCATCACCTTAGACCTATTTATCATACATCTCGACCTTCCCAACACTATTCCCCTAGAGATCAATCAATCCCCCGTGTCCTACCCACAACGATTTGGTACACTGCCTAAGGAGGATTGTAAAACTTTTTTAGGATTTTGCAAAACCCCTATCATACGTGTAAGTTATGTGACGAAAGTAAATGTGTTTATGATTAATGATAATGTGTTTATTATGGCCTCATGTATTGGTTTGTGTTATGTGTTCTTATTGCTATGATAATGGATACGTTAACCATATAATAGTCGCTTTACTTACTAAGCGTTTATCACTTACGTGTCAAGATGTTAATGTTTTGTAGGTGATCTTTGGCGAAAAGGTAATGTTTGGATTATACCTATATGAGATGATAGCGGACTTGGAAGGTCATGATATAACCAGAAGTTGCTTGTAGTTTAGGAGCTTAGGTAGTTACCGAGCTCGATGAGATTGTACACCCGTGGGTCGTTAAATGGTTATTTTGTATTTCATTAACGTTATGAAATGATGTTTATTGTCGTAATGTTTAAATAAAGTGTTCAAAGACTTAACCGGTCAAAAGTATGATTTTCTACCCGTTTTGGAGTTAAACGGGTTAAGTGTCAATTATGTAATGTAATTGTAATGGTCAAAAGGTTGTTGAAATGATTTGATGTGTTTTAAGTATGATGTTAATGTAATAAGGAGTGTTTGCATATTCATGTTATTACCCAATTTGGGGTCGAATGGGTCAAGTATCTTTGGAATGATATTAGTATATTATATATCAGGTAATGGTTTTAGAATGTAAAGTAATGTTTATGTTCAGGTTATGATGTTGTTTTGGTGTCAAAAGGGTTGTGTCAAATGCAGTCACTACTACACAAAAAGCTATAAACACCCCCAAATAAAAACTGGTTATATAAAACCCTGTGGAAAACTAGAAGGGGGTTGAATAGTTTTACAAATTTAAAACTTCCTTTTAAATATTTAGATCGACTTATGTCAATCTATTTGGTTGTTTATGTCATGCGTTGATAGATAGATATATAAACGTGTAATGAAAGATAAAGAGGAAGCACATCACCACGACACAAGTTATTTATAGTGGTTCGCTACAAGGACACCTTCCTTGCCCTACTCCACTCCCCGAGTCACCTACTCGAGAGTTTGTAAGCACTACACCAACTCCTTATACGGAGAAGCCTTCACAACGTCGCTAACCTTTTTCCCAGACAAAGCTAAATACCGAGTTCCTTCACACCAAGGCGAACCACACCTAATACAACGTCGCCTACCCTTTATACTTGCTAGGCTAACCACCGAGTTCTTTCACACCAAGGAGAACTAATCCTATCACAACGTCGCCTACCCTTTATTAGGTACTAGGCTAAGCACCTAGTTCCATTACTATGGAGGAACTACTACCCTTCACAACACAACACCTAATATCAAGGAGATCTACTCCTTGTTACAACATCATCAAGGATATCACCATCCTTGGAAATAAACAACTACTTATATGTATAACGATGCACCTCATCGATTATACGACCTAGGCATTATTCCCAAATGCTACATGATTTGATTCATCGGCATCCTTCACTAACGCCTTTGACACAACGCTTGGCATCCTTCACTAATGCCTTCGTCTTGACACCTTTAGCATTCTTCACTAATGCTTTGACACGGATGATGAGCACCTTTCACTAATGCTTTCATCTTGACACTTTCGGCATTCTTCACTAATGCCTTCAACCCAACATCTATGGAGAAAGGAAAAACTATCAACAAGAGAACCTTAGTTGTCTTGATGATGACGAAGCATTGCAACTCATGGACTTGAGCTTGCACATCTTCAAGAGGTGGTGATCTCTCCTTTAAGAGGAACCTAGAATATCACACAAAAACAAAAGACAAACTACATAGATCACTTGGATATGAGGTTAGAGGGTTAGAATACTTGGGGGAAGTATGTGTGTAAAAAGATGAATAGAAAGGAAGAAATGACTCTCTATTTATAGAGAAAATTTCTCTTGTTCCCGGATCCCACGAATCCTTCCACTGGGATCCGCTAGCACAAAGCCAGGGATCCGTGGAACGCTCCTCTTTGCCCATGGGTATTTTTGGTTATGGGTCATGGGTCATGGGTTATGGGTTGATCCATGGTTTTCTTTCTAGATACAATGAACTTGGTTAAGTGGTATATATAAAACCATGGGTTATGGGTCAATACCATTTGCTAGTTTTTACCCATTTTAGTATTTACATGTTTTTACCCATTTTAGTATATACATGTTTTTACCCATTTTAGTATACTTAGTTTAAGTATGTGCTAACCCAATATGTAAACATTAGTTGTTGTACATATATATCTAAATCATAAAATCACTTAAACTTGTTTTAGTATTTTATGTGAAAACGTAAGTGTGTTAGGAAACTATTAACTCAAACTATTTACGTACTCTATTTGTTCCGTTAAAGTGATTTTACGTTTGTTATCGACAAAACATTAGAAGATCGTAAAATATAAATAAACGTTTTTACGGCTTATTTGTATTAACAAACCCTATTCCTATGATTAAAAAAACTAGCGAGAATGGAAGGTACTTAGATTGGTTTTCTTGAAAAAACCAGTTTTCATAATACAAAACGCATAAAAATTGGGTTTGCTGGTAAAAACCAGTCTTTTTACACAATCAAAGACACCGTGCAGGTAACAACATGTCTCTTTTTATTTATGTTTTAGAAACTATTTAAAAAAAACATCGGTGCCAATATTCTTCGTTGGGTAAGACTACAGGTAAATATAGGCGGTTCTTTCAAAACTTCTAATCCTTTTAGGCGCCCTCCCCAATTTTCATAGCTTCACAAAACCCCAAACATTTGCCCCTTCACTCTCACAAACCCTAACCCCACCACCACTTAATCGTCGTTATACACCACCACCGTCGCATACCATCGCCTTCAAAGGCCAAATTCGTCACACAATCAAGCCAACAACAGAATAATCGAATTAGGAGGTACAAAACTACTGCAATCGATGTTTTTGTTCAATCAACTTTGTTAATATCTCATTAATGTTGTTGTTAATTTTGATTTTGGAATAAGTTGTGTTGTTTATACGTTATTTTTATTGCTAGGTTATAAAGTCTTGATTTAGGGATGAAATTATTGAAATTTATTGTTTTTCTAAGCTCTTTGTGGGAATTAAAATTACATGACACTAAAATATATATTTTTTTCAATATAAAGACAATATAATTAGTTATAAATGGGTGTTTTGCTATAATAAATGGGTGTTTTGGTTGTGTTATTTGTTTTCATAAATGGGTCCAGTGGTGACCCATGGGATACCAACGGAAAACGAAGTTCCCGGTACACAACCAGTTGGGATTTATAGGGTTGATTTCTCTGCCTAACTAAGGCATACAATAGACGGGGAAGATCCTGGAAACGAAATGTTATTGTCAGCCAATGTTGACTCCAATGGAACAATTGGAAACAAATTCGAGAATAAAGGCATGAGATTGGCGAAATCGGGTGCTTGGCATCACAAACAGTTGCTCCTCATCATCCTTCCCATTTTTATCTTGTATACCGTGATCATTATTTAAATATGTTTCCGACTAGATATTGTCTCGTAAAAAGATCCTTTTAATAAAGTTCTTTTAGTAGCAGTGTGTTATATTGAAAACAGTGCCATACATGTTTAGCATTGGAAACTTGCTAAATAGCATACCATAACATTGCTTGAATCAGTTTTCATGTTATCATTTCAATCGATGTAATATGATAAGCGAAATTTCACACACTACTTCACAATGTGGAATAAAGCCCCCTTAATTAAGTGTCGATTATATACGCTATGTTGTGTTGTAATTAGTTAAGGGGTTATGTAAAGTGATATTTTTATGTAAACAAGATGGAAACAAAGCAGATGTCGGGAAGACAAATTACACTGGAGGTTCATTCTACCTAAGTTGTATGTAACTACAGTTCTTTATGGGCTGGGGAAATCTCCTAAGTACAAGAGAGGAAGATAGAGTTAGCATTGATTGGGAAGGAAGGAACTAGGAATCCATTTAAGAGGACTTTACCCTAGAAAAAGTCAAAGGGAGGGAAGGAACTTAAGTTTTAACACCTTTTCGTTGTTTGTTCATACTATTTATGAACGTTATAACAACTAGTGTGTAACATGTTAGCTCGAAAAATGTCAATTTGAATTGTTACATGATCGGGCCGCTACTTTATGACCAGTTCGTTCTCATATGTGGTTCGTGCATTATTAAATTTATCCATTTATTTACCTGTTGGCCAATACATTGATGAAGCATTTGTATCAGGTATGGGGCAGTTAGTTGTTCCTATTTATTTCAATCACCAGTGGGTGGTAAAGGGAGTTCAGATAAAGTTCACACATGTGAAAAATATCATGTTTTCATATAATTTTCAGTTACATGTAATCAAATCATTTGCATGTTCTTTTGACATTATTACATTTTAAAATAATGTATGAGGTATTTTTTCAGTAAGCAGAAACATAATCGACGCAACACTAAAAGACGACATGGCTTAATCATTTCACAAATAGGCTGTCATCGCCTACGTCCACCGATTATTATTGCCATTACTTCAATAAAAGTGAGCCATTATTGAGGTTTGTATTAACTAATGGTTTACCAAAAAAAGTATACATTCTTAGTCATTTGTGCTAACTGCTTCATTGGTGCAAGGTATGCTAATCATCTTTTTTGTCATTGCTTATAGGTAATAGAATGTATTTCTATATGGTTACATTGGTTTTACAAGTAATAGTAATCCTTTTGTCTTTCCTTATAAGTAATAGAGTAGTAATGTTTCTTCATTCTTGCCAAGGGTCATAAGTTGCTACACATACGTACCTTTTTATAAAAAAAAGGTTTAAGTTACCTGATTGTGTATACTATATAGCACCATTTCATAGATGTACATAATAGTAGGTAATTAACACACATAAAAGACATACTTCACTCACTTCATAGTTGTAATACATTAAATACTTTGGAAATTCAAACATATTAAAACGACAGTATCAACGGGTCAACTCAACCCATTTTGACCCAAATTGCTCATTTTGTTGCTACAGGACTCTGTTGTAGTCAACTAAGACGAGCCTTTGTTTGATGCAACCATACATTGCAGAGCTACCATCCGTCGGGAACATTGCACTTTGCAGTAGGTTGAAAGATTTTAAGCTTACAATAAGTTGTATATGTACTCGGATTTGAATGAGCAGCTTTCTATGGCCAATGAAGAAATAACGACTAAGGAGAATGTTATGAAGTAGCACACTATAATCGTTGAGGATTCTGTCTCAGGTACGTAGTAGATTGATCAAATTTAGTTCATACTCTATATACGTATTGAGATATTGTTTTAGGAATTGCAGCTGTTGGTGTGTCCTTACCTATTCAGGTTGGTATACGTTTTATTCAATAATTATGACGGTATTTGTAAATCATTTGATAATTAATACTATCATTTTATAATTTGATGCTATTATATTGCATACAGCTAAAGGATCTTCAAATTTTAACTATTGTTTGTGTTATTTTTCAATTTTGTGACGAAAGTCCTTGCATTTCTACTATTGTGGTGGCTTTACTTTCTGAGGTACATTTTACACATCTTGTTATACTGTGTTTTTATTTACCTTATGAACCATGAACTAAATATTTTAATGATTGAAAAAATATATTCTATTAATTGTAGTCATGTTGATAATCGAGTATTTCTATGAGGAGTATTGACTATTTAACACCATCTTTATTATTATATTGCAAACCAACTACTATTCTTGTAGAATTATACAAAGTAACATTGTTTTGATAGGAATGAAAGTTATAGAAGAATTACGAAATGAAAGTGGCAACATGAGGCTTAATTTGTTCCTAACATGAGAAATTATCTGTTAACTTTGCGGGGCAAGTCCTTCCAAGACTCCAGTGAGGTCTCGTGTTGCTCGCCAACTTTCAACAAACTAAATGTTGATGACTTGAACAGATATCCTTGTGAGCGTAAAGTATGCTCCATGAGTTAGCCGTTGTTCTCGTTAATTTGGAGACGTTATTTTTTCTGTTACCCATTAACTATAGTTGTGTATCTTGAAGTTTGAGAACAAAAAGTTGAACACCATTATTGGTGCATGGTTTACATTGTGGCGCGATTAATCCCAGATAATGATGTTTAATTATGTTGAATTCTAGTGTTTTAATTTGGATTTTGTCTTATGTTTAGTTGAATTGATGTATTATCTTAATTTACTTTGTTAATTTCGACATTTGTGGTGTATTTTAACCACTTTATATATAATTGATGCATTTATATATGTTTCTTTATTATAAAAAATGATTTTTAAAATTATTGGAAAGTTTTCGAAATGATTTTTTTTAATAAAATAGTTTACCAAAAAGACAGATTTTTAGTTAAAAACATCTTTTTATTCTATATAAAGATAGGTTAGATGCTTTTTATAAAGACATGTTGTGGGAGAACCAATGTCAATGTCTAATAAAAATATGTTTGTTTACTCTATAATGGAGACCAATTTTAAGGTGAAAACCAGTGTTGATGCTTCTAATAGAGATAAGTTGCCAAACCGGTTACCATATGTTTCGATCATGGAGATACCCCCTTCAGAGAGTGGTTCCAAAACCACTCTTCATGGGCCATTTTAACCGGTTTCTGTGAAATTTTTGTAGTAGTGAGTGGTTTGTGCGGTTTCGGTCCATATATATGGATATGGCGATTGAGCTTTGGGGTGATACGCGATCCATTCCATGGATACAACATATCGACTGTGTACTAATACTACGATCCATGGAAATGGATAAGGCGATCAAGACATGCGCACATAAGTGTTTATGTGTTATAATGTTTATGCAACTGGTTTCATAAAAGATGTTATATATGTTTCTTTACAAGTATATGATAAGAGTCGAAATGTCTAAGTATTATGTCTTTTTTATAAGATTTCAAGTGAAAGTTTGAAATGAAGTCGCTTCACAAACGCTTTTTTTTTTAAATCGTGTCTTTTGACGTGTCGGGCGTAGGCTGTAACAACTGGTGTGTTTCTAGACGCTAACCAATGTCATTAGTATATTAACATATGTCCAAGTAGGAGCTCTTAGTTTATGAACGATATATAATAGACGTATGTCTGGTCCGAACTCGAGACTATGAGATTGCACGCATTGTGTATAGATTCAATGATTAATATATAAATTTACCATCTCAAAAGATTCACGGGACCACCTCGTAATATTTCATACAACACATCATTTCATTGAAATTGGTACATCATTTTATTTGCCCCAAAATTGTTGTATCAATTTCTTGTATTCCCCAAATCGTTGTATGGATTTTTGGTTCAGCAAGCACACGATTAACTTTGTTAATTTTAAGCAATATTGATTGAAAAAGCCTATATAAAATAAAATTTTACATATAATTAGGTGTGTCAAACTCTAGCTCGACTCAAATATTAAGTTTGAAACTACATTATCAATATGAAGAATGAGCACAAATAGTTAAATTCAGTATAGTGCCAAGCTTGAGCTCAACTCGAATATCAAGTTTAAAACTATATTATAAAACTGATGCCCGAGTTCAACTAATTGATTGATAAATTTGATTTTGGATGAAATCAATGACTTTTAATCACTTGAAATCACCACCAATGTGCCTTAGTTGTTAGACAATTTGATCTCCTTAATAGAGATACACAAATTAAAACCTAAGTACACATCTTAGGACTGAGTATAGAAGGAGTCTAAAATAGCCACGATAATACTATGATTAAACCACGTACATCTGATTTTAAAAATAGCCGTCAACAAATAACATGAGAAAATTCTCAACCATTTATACTTAAAAAGTTAATAGACAAAATGTACTAATTTCACAATAATCAAAGGACCAATTCTTATCATTTTACCAAACTTATCATCTCATTAAAAAAAATAAAAAATACTATCATTTCATTTCCCCAAATTGTTTCTTACCAAATTTTCATACCCACTATATCAATTCGAAACCCTAACCCCCAAAATTCACAAAATCAACATAATAAAATTAAAGAATGCAAAATCAAAGACTAAAACAACAACAACAAGAAGCTATGATGCAACAACAACATCCTGGCTTATTAGCTCCTCCACAGGTTTATATACCCAAAAAAAAAGTTTTAAAATTTTGATTTTTTCCTTCATGGGTTTGGTTTAATTTTGTGTTTTGTGTAATGGGTATTGATTAATTTTTAAAGTTAAGTGTTTTTTTAGCTTAATTTTGGTTATTGGATTGTTAGTTATGTGACTTATGTGAAAGTGAGTTTAGTTTATTTTCGCGGATCGTTGCGTTTGGAATAGTTTTTGGATTTTGTTACTTGTTTGGAAATGGCAATTATTAAATATTTAATGTTTTGTAAGCTTTTTGAATGTGGTATTTAGAAAGTTTTGGGATTCTCGTAATTTTGTAATTAAAGCTCTTGGCTTGGAACCGAGCTAATACTCGTGGAGGCGTGTTTGAAAACTTTTTTATTTGCTTGAACATGCGTATATTTTTATTCTTTTTTGCGACGTTAAATGCATTTGATCGAATTATGAGGGTGGTGCCTGATTGTTACTGTGATTCTTGAATATTCAGTTCATATTGTGATGGTTTAACTTGTCGTGGTTTAGGTGGATACCATGTGCACGAGAATCTTGATTATAATGTATCCTAGTGGGTGTCATTTAGTTTTTTTACGGTTATTGCATATGGGGTTTTGTTCTTGTATGATCATATTAGTAGCACTTGGTGCTATTAACCTCAGTTTTTTGTTTAATTGTGTGTGGCATGGGACGAGGAGGGTAGTTCTAGTTTTGGAGTTTAGTTTTCTTTTTGTACATGAGGCATAAGGTTTGCTAGTATGCAAGTTCAATTTTGTTGGTCACACAAAACATTTGTGTAATAGTATGGTACTCTTCAGCATCTGGATTGGTTTCTTCTGCTGAATAAATACATTTGGGGGGTCTAATCACACTGCGAGTGTATTTTGAATAGGTTCGGAAATAGATGTCATTAGAGTCAAGACAACAAAAGCATTCTATTGCTGCTTGGTCTTAGTGGATAGTTTTATATAGCTGTTAGATCCAGTGATGACACATAATCAAAACCCTGTTCTTAGATGTATAAGAACTGTTGATCTTTTTTTTGGGTACGAGGGAAACTATACCGAGCCACTGTAGATGACCTGGCAGGTAAAAAGGTAAACCCCAGACTCCACATACCACCCAGCACGACCCATGGAGCCTGGAAATCACTAGCCATTCGCAATTGTGGATTATATGGCTTGGGCGGGTGGAACCAAGGAGTTTGCAGCTAACGGTATTTGAACTTGAGACCTCTTATTGGGACTCTTAAGCCCTTACCACTAGGCTGCGCCCTAATGGTTAAGAACTGTTAAATGTTTGTAAACAGTTAGCACCTTTTTTAAGTCTGATTGTGAGTTCAAAGGTGAAAATCAATATTCCATAGTTCTTGAAAGCAAGTGATCAAAGTCATTGCGTAAGATTTCTCAAGTTAGTTGTTGACTTACTAGTAATTGTGTGAGGCTTAGGAAGTCATAGCCTGATCTTCTTGCATGGTTTTTATGGCACTTTTACCTTCTAAGCTTATATAGGATAAATTTGTGGACATTTGTTTGTTTTGTGAGTGTTTATTTGTTCGCTGGTTTGTAGTTTAGTAGTGGATACATGATACACTTCTTCTTGGGCCTAGTTTACTCTAGTTTCTTGCAGCCCAATTCTGCACACTGGTATGATGTTCAAAGTTAAATTTCTGTATTTTATGGATAATCTTAACATTATATCTCGTATGAAGATAATAATACTATGATCTGTTTGTGCAGATATTACGTGAAGGTTATCGTGTTGAAGGCGATCATCTCCAACCAAAACCAATTAACCCACTTCGTTCTTCTGGTGATCAGCCTAATAATAATAATGCATCCGGGATATTATCCCCCAATTCTGATATCCCAGAAGCCGTTTCAGGCCAACCATCTAATGAAGTTGCAAAACCAAGTGACAGTGGAACAAATAATACATCAATGATGACGTCCCAGAACATGGGAAATAGTATGGGGCAGAACCCAATTAATATGAACCAGGCTTCGAGTATAAGTAATGTAATAAGCCAACAACTTCGGTCCGGGTTGATAACACCAGCTCAAGCAGCTATCATGACTACAAAGCTAAGAATGGCACAGAGCAGAAATATATTGGGTGGGGCTAGCGGGCAAGCCGGCAATATTACTGGGTTGGCGGGTGCTAATAGGCAGGAAACAACTTCCCCACTACAGGCAGTTCTTTCGCCGCCTCAGCAGCAGGTCGGTTCACCATCAATGGGAATACCACAGCAACAACAGGCTAGCCCCCAGCAAATGAGCCAGCGAATGGCAGGGGCGATCTCAGGCATGGGAAATAGTATGGGGCAGAACCCAATTAATATGAACCAGGCTTCGAGTATAAGTAATGTAATAAGCCAACAACTTCGGTCCGGGATGATAACACCAGCTCAAGCAGCTATCATGACTACAAAGCTAAGAATGGCACAGAGCAGAAATATATTGGGTGGGGCTAGCGGGCAAGCCGGCAGTATTACTGGGTTGGCAGGTGCTAATAGGCAGGAAACAACTTCCCCACTACAGGCAGTTCTTTCGCCGCCTCAGCAGCAGGTCGGTTCACCATCAATGGGAATACCACAGCAACAACAGGCTAGCCCCCAGCAAATGAGCCAGCGAACTCCAATGAGTCCACAGTTGAGTTCTGGCGCCATTCACCCTCCAATGAGCTCAGGAAATCAAGATGGTGCATGTCCTCCTAGCCCACAGTTGAGTTCACAAACAATGGGATCCGTCAGTAGCATGACCAATTCACCAATGGATATGCAGGGTGTCAACAAGAGCAGCTAGCACTATTTTTAAGGTTTTTTTTGTCTCACATTTGTCATCTAATGTTTTTAGTATTTTACTGGTTCATGGTCTTTTGACACAACACTCTGTTATGCAAATATCAAGTCTGGGACAATCTAATGTTTACATATCAACGTTTTATAATATTAAACTCTTAGCATAATGCATCTGTTTCAAACTTAAATAATATTATAGTAGTTTTATTATCTTTGTAAGACTGTCTGAAACTAGAGCCTGCAAGGGAGATTATTAATCTCAGTCTTGACCTGGTTGCTGGTGTTATCATCTAGATTGGTACACCCAGAGAGAGCCATGGTAAGCTCGAGTTCCTCTTTCAGCATTTCAAGCACCCTTGTAACTCCATGCTCCGCTTTTGCTGCTAACCCATACACAACCAAACGTCCAATCTGCGATATCAAAATAATGAGGTTGACTATAAGAGATCACTAGGTTTTTGAGACATTACTGCAGTTGTAGGTGAATTACTGTAACAGCTTGTGCACCAAGAGCTAAAGCATTGAAAATATTTGTTCCTCGCCTTATAACTAGCTTTTTAATTACTAATCAATTTCGCAAGGTAAAAATTATAAAGGGAATGTTTCCTACTCCATATATCCTACAAGCATTGTGCACCAGATGATCCAAGATTTAAATTTTCAAGAATCTTATGCATTTGATGTTTCCAAAGATAAGTTTTTTCTTTGTTCTTCAGTTGCTTTCAAACAAAAAAGACAATGGCAACAAATATTTGTGAAGTCGCATACATGTTATCTACGATATTATTCGTGGTGGGAATTTATATTTCCCTTTAATTTCTGGACATATGTATATTACATACTATATATTAATGTATCACATGCGTATATTCTATTATATATGATCCACATTATATATGATCCACCAATGTCGTCCAAACTACAAATTATTCTGATGATAGAAGTAACAATAATTGAAAGAATCTTCATCATTCCTTGGATTTTCTCTTGTTTAAGAGAAACTCAACCTAGTTTTAGTACAACATCGACAAAGATATGTAAGATTCTAATATCTTGGACGAGACGTCCTAAAGTGTTTGTATCCTTTAGAGTAGCTAAATGTCCTAGACTGTGATGTACTTGATTCTTTGCATTCTTTTATTTTTTTTCTTCTTATTATTATTTTTGCACTTTTGTGTTGATTAAAGTGCTACTTATACAAATCTTTCATTTGAACGAAGTATCAAATTAAGGTGCTTCTCTCCAAAGTATTTTTCACAATAAACTCACCCTGCTAGTAGTCGTACTGTTACGGTTTCGTGGTTAAGTTTTCACTTTGATCATGGGATTACAAACTCTTCCAAGAATTTTGCATGCTAAGCAAGGAAAACAAAGAATTCTTTCTCCGTCATCAGCCACTCAAACACCAAAAGGCTATTTCTCCATTTATGTTGGTGAAAGCAGAAAGAAGAGATTTTTAGTTCCATTGGCGTATCTTAGACATCCTTCGTTTCAAGCCTTGCTGAATTTGTCTCATGATGAGTTCGGCTATGCTCATCCACTAGTACAAAAACGGGATTTGGTCACGCATGGTCGAAATGGAACGACCACATTCGCATATTTGTGTGGTCAAGGTACGAAAATTGACAACATGTACTAATTAGTCACACATGAAAATTTTAATTGTGTGACCATTAGAACCGTATCGCCACACAATTGAACGTTGTGTGGCTAAAGGTATCTGGTGATTTTGTTTCGCATCATTTAGCCACATATGAATTTGGAAGCGTGACAAATACAAGTAACCTTGATCGTTAGTCACATGAAGTAATTTTTGTGTGTCTAAATCATAGAGTCAAGTTTTGTCACACATTATTTAAGGGTGTGATATGTTTTGCCAACTCTTTAGCCACATCCGAAATTGGAACAAGTGACAAATGAAAAGTAAGGTTGAAGCATTAGTCACGATATACATATAAACAAATGACAAATATATGTCACACATGAACACCGTGACCAAAAGCCATATATGGTCACACTAAATGTTTTGTCACACATTCGTTAAGTGTAGCCAAAATCCAAGACATATGTTCACGTAAGTTAATATGTGTGTTTAAAGTTTAGTTTGTGTTAGCTTGCGAAAGCTAATCTATAAAGTCACATTTGCTACTAACACCGTGACCAAATGCCATATATGGTCACACTAAACGTTTTGTCACACATATTATTCAAGTGTAGCCAAAATCCAAGACATATGGTCACGTAACTTAATATGTGGCCATTGGATGATGAATAGTCACCAAAATACACGTTTCCTCACTTTAAACACCATATGGTCACACTTATTAACACTTTTAGCCACTTTATGGTTAATTGTATGTGACTAAATACCCAAAACAAACATGCTTTGTGTGACTAAATGTTAGAAAAGGCCACACAAACATAAAATTCATGTGGCCATTGGATGATCAATAGTCACACAAAATACACCTTCTTCACTTGAAACACCATATGGTCACACTTATTAACACTTTTAGCCACTTTATGAGTAATTGTATGTGACTAAATACCCAAACAAACATGCTTTGTGTGACTAAATGTTACAAAAGGCCACACAAACATAAAATTCAAGTGGCCATTGGATGATCAATAGTCACACAAAACACACATTTCTTCACTTGAAACAAAGATATGGTCACACTTATTCACACTTTTAGCCACTTTATGATAAATTGTATGTGACTAAATACCCAAAACAAACATTCTTTGTGCGACTAAATGTTAGAAAAGGCCACACAAACATAAATTTGATGCGCCACTGGATAATCAATAGTCACAAAAATACACGCTTTCTTCACTTTAAACACCATATGGTCAAGTTTGTTGCATTTATTGTTTGTTAATGAAAATGTGGGTTTGTAGGTGATGGCTTTTATAGTCACATTGATATGCACACATTAACACTTGTGCAACACCACAATATACTAAACTTGGATAAATCCAAACTAATTATATATATGAAGAACTCTTTAACAACGAGTACTTGATTGTTAATGCGAATCTTAACAACAAGCAAGAAGAACACAAATACTATTTCACTAATAAACTTATTTTATTAATATTTCTATTCGTCTAAGTACAAGTTCATTTCACTATACTTTAGGGTTCCTTTATACACTTAGGAAAACCTAGTATACAAAACGTGTAGAAGGATATAGATATCTCTTCCTAAGATATCTCTACGCGTACATATGCCTTCCTAAACTCTAATAAACTATTATGTTTTTCATAAACAGAACTAACTACGAATACTACCGAATTAAGCATATATCGCCATATTATTCTTTGTTGAGCTTTTGATTCAATTAACCTCAAAAGTCGATAGCATGCATCATCCTTTCTTTCACCAAAAGCTTCTTCTCAAGCATAGCCACGCAAATATTGTTTGAAGTGGATACTCCACTGTAAGCATATAAAGAATTGCGGTTTCTAATTCCAAACAATTGCACCGACAAGTGTGGAAATATCTCCATCGATCACTTGTTCTTGACAAATGGCTTCCACATTTCATCATCGCATCGGTGTCTCAAACATGGTCTTCAAGTCACCCCAAAGGACTCTTTCATATTCCTCTTCAGTCTCTCGTCACCATGCTTCTCCATCATCACCGGTACATGGTCTTCAAATCATCCTGGACAAATCACTCAATAAACCAGAAAGTTCACATATATAGTGTCGTGTGATTTTCCTTACTATCGTGTAAACTACCTTTTTCCCATTTTTGATGATCCGAACCTTTGCAATCTTAGCAGGAAGTGTTGAACACAGCAGGAATGGAGCCCATGGTAAACTCTTCGATGACGGTTCATCAACCTTATCCTTCATGTACTCTTCCACTTCCTTCTTAACATTTGTCTTATCCTTTTCACTCCTTTCTTTCCGGTGGATTTCTTCCTTGTCATATTCAAAACCGGTTGCTTAACCTCGACTTCCTCCTCTTTCTTTACGCTTTTGGCTTATCACCAAGTTTTTCACCAAGAACCTTTTCGATCTCGCAATCTTGTGCATCTTAGCATCATTTGGTTGAAGATTGTAACCCTTCCTTTTAAGCGTTGAAGCTTCCAACTCGAATCCATTGGAATAAAATTTTATTTTGGTACATTACTTTTTCAAATTCGCTTTTAGTTCATCATTCTTCAATTTCCTTAATCGGCTCAACTTCCGTGTAGGATTCCTTGATTTTTGACGTAGTGGATCATATAATCCTTTGCTCGATTTGGTCAAGGGTCTGTTCATCCTTTCTCTTTGTCTCTGCTCTCTAAGAAGCCTCTTCTTCTCATTAATTATCTCAACCATTTTACTTGCATAGTCTTCTCCGCCAATATCAGGAAGGATATCTCTGTTTACTAATATTCTGGCCTTTATAGTATCCCATTCTTCATCAGTGTAGAATTTGGCAGATTCCTCAATTTCAGCTTTCCTTTTCATTTGTTCTTCAGTTAATTGTGGTTCCTCCTGCAGACTTTTGGCAATCAGCTCATCATCCCTTGTTTGTTCTGCACGTTTAGCTTCTTCAGCCTTGTCCTCTGCTTGAATCCTAGCAATCTCAGCTAAGTTAGCTTCCTCTTCTGTGAGTTGCTTTTTGGTCTTCACTGGCTCAGAAGATTCTGTACGTTTAGCTTCTTCAGCCGCATCCTCTGCTTGAATCCTAGCAATCTCAGCTAAGCTAGCTTCCTCTTCTGCGAGTTGCTTTTTGGTCTTCACTGGCTCAGAAGATTCTTGCACTATTCCTTTGCCTTCCTTATGCACAAACTCCTCACCAGTACTACCTGGATCACTACCATGGTTAATATGTTCAGTACTAGTATTAACTTCAAAGATCAAAGCGAGTATTAAAATCTTCATCGAAGCGATTTAATTTCAAGACCACCGGACTTATCCACTCCACTAGAACTTGCGCCTTCTTTATCCGGTCTCTTCTTAAAGGATTTCTTGTGACTTAAATTCTTAACCAAGATTTCATTGCCCAATCCTTGAGAACTAATTTGAGTTTCCTCGGAGGATTCCTCACCTTCCGAGTCAGTAATGTCTATCCCGTCTGTTTGAATTTCCCTCAATTTCTTAACTCTTTTGCGAGTAGTCCCGGTGACTTCTTGGTCTTCTTCAATTTTTTCTCCAACTCATCAACCCTTGAAATCGGTTGTGGAACCGGTTGAAGTAGATCTTCCATAGATAAGGAACCGGGTTCACTGTAGTAGTGGGTGTTGGAGGTTGTGGGTTGAGGAATCACCGTGGTTCTTCCTTATGGGTGAAGGTGAAGGTGGTGGGGTGTTGGTGTCCTCTGTTGAAACTCTGTTTTTCGTGTTCGGATGTAGGTTGAGCCCGAGCTCGATGTAGCATTAGGAGATGGAGCAGATGTAGATGTAGCCAGGTCGGTGAAGCAACAGAGGCAACAAAGTGGCTTGTGTGCCCTTCAAAACCCTTTTCATATTACCAAATATCTTTTTAGTGAAAGAGAGCAATGTAAGGATGTTTGCTTGTCGTTTCAACATTTAAGATCATTTGCAAAATCTTGGGTACATCAAAACTTTTTCTTATTCTTGGAATTAGCAACCATGGCATCAAAATCATTTTGAAAAATTGAAGAGTCGCGGTGGAGAGACAGACCAATGCGAAGCAATATTGCTTCCAAATTGATCCCATCCACCACTTTTAGAGCTCATACAATGTAAAATATGATGCACAAGGAAACGCCATTGTGGCGTAAAATGACTCTTCCAAAAGTGAATGTTCCATCGGTTGGATATCCAATCTTTTCCAATCCACGAAAGAGGTCATGATTTGCCAACATTGAAATCCACGAGGCATCGACCAATTGAAGCTTGCTTCGATCGATTCCTCGCTGATTGAATACTCTAACGTATCAATAGTTGCATTTAACTCTAGTGTCCCATCGGCAATAGTTCTAGCAAGAGCGGCCCGCCGTAACTGTTTGACTAGGGAATCATAGATAGTTGGATTATGAGTAAGGCATACGATATGACTACCCTTTAGAAAGTCCACTATCGCTCAAGCTCGTGCTTTCAGAGTTTTTGAGAAATCCCACTTGATTGTGCTTGTCTACAAACTTTAATTGTGCCATCTTTTATGTTAATTGAATTATCGGTAGTGCAGGCAATTAGGGTTTAGTCTTTGGTGAGGAGACTTAATCGAAATAAAATAATTAAACTTTTAAAGATTAGGATAAAGTAATTAAAGGATAAATATGATTTCTAAAATAAAATTATCCATATAAATACTTGACCATCTAAAATTAGGTAACGGTACTATTTAAACAGTAAAAATCGTTTTTTATTTTTGCACTACCGGACTAAAGAATGGTCAAACAGACTTAAAAATGACATCACGAATTAACTCGTACTATAGCACATCAACTAGCACTTCCATACATCTCAATCTGTGAGAATTCTTTCTTTTCAACATATCCTTAAACAAAAAATATACCTATGATTTAACTAATATTAAGTCTTGTATTATAAACATAAATTCTTAAAAAGTACAAAAATCGAATGTCTATATGCTTTAAAAGAGTGAAATATGATAAAGGTAGAGTGTGACAACTTGACCATAACATGGTTCACTTGGACTTTCGTATAACAACACCTCACAATCGGTTCGATAGTAGTCGGTTCGTGATTCGTTACCCAAGTCACGTCGATCCACACGTGGCAATATGTTATCATTGCGTTGGTGAATAGCGGTACTAAATTCCTCATCGGCTTCATCATACTTATCTTTGTAATTCTTGGGAGGTGTCTTAAACACAATAGACAATTTTTATCTACCGGTCTTTCACATAAAACACTTGTCGCTTGTGTTCGCTAATATGAACGGATCAACCTTGTGGCCTAAACTATTCAGTCAACCAATGTATACCCAAGAGTAGTATCGCGTTTCACACCACCAACTTTGTGATTAACCCAGTCACATTTGAAAGAGGAATTTGCATGTAACGGTAATCTAGTTCCCATATCTCCTGTAAAACCCCATAATAATATGCTTTTCTTGTGGTTGCAACTTTAGATATGTGGATATCTAATGCCTCAACACTAACCCCACTGCTTTGGTAAACTTTGCCTTCATGATCTTTCGTGCGAAAAGTATACCCATTGATGTGATATGCATCGATTTCACTACGGTGGCGCGTGGTCCATAGGATATCCACCTTACGCTTCGATACACTTTCTTTGTCGATTTGTAACTCTCTCAACCGAATTTCATTAGAAGTATATATTAGCTCAAAACAATAAGTACACCAATTTTCGGATCAAAATGAGTGAGAAATAAGGTTTAGAAAGGGTATGTTGAGTAACATAAGATTAATTACTTCTTTGCGTAACCAATTGTCAAAAGATTTCTTTGTGCTCATTCTCCGTAAATGCTATTCGTTTACGGGTTTTCTACTTTCAAAACTTGCTTGTGTCGCTTTGAAACAACGTGTTTGATTATTATATTTGATACATCATTTAATTTTCGAGAATTAAATAGACATGTGTTAGTAAGACTTACTCGATATACGGTACAATTTCATCTATATTATTTATTACATACAAATGTGCTTTACGAAAGAGTTCCGAAACTTGAGTTGATTTGCCGGCCGACAATGGCTTTCCTTCCTCATTTTCATCTGTTTCATGTTTATCGGTGGGATACCAACAGTTTTCATGGATTTATGATATTCGCTAAAAACTCTATTGTTTCTTCCGCAATAGTCTCCTCAAGAATGCATCCTTCGGTCTATTTTCATTCCGCACATGTCCTTTAATAACCTTCATACATCTTTCGAATGGATACATCCACCGAAAGCATATGGGACCGCATAATTTTACCTCCTAGTTAGGTGCGGTCAAATGTATCATAATATCAAAGAATGATGGAGGAAAGAACTTCTCGAGTAGGCATAGTGTCACTACGATTCGCTTGCATATTATCTAGTTCTTGCAATATTATTTCTTTGCAACATATTGATTTAAAGAAAAGCAAACCCGATAATAGCATATCGTGTGGGTGGGTGCATGATTGAGCGTATTGCAATTGGCGAAACTCTTGCATTAGCATGTGATAGTCATGCGATTTTAGGCCAATGAGCTTCCTATCCTTTAGGGCGACCAAAGAAGAGAAATTTGAACAATAGCCTTGTGGTACCACGATGTTGTGTAAAGTTTCACAAAAATATCTTTTCAAAGATTCGTTAATGTGTAACTCTTTGGAGGTAGTGTTGTTTTGTCTTGTTCTTGCATAGCAAACAACTCTTGTTTTACCCCAACTCGGCCGGATCCAATCGAGCATTCATCCATCTTTCGTCTTTCCGGAACATGTAGCAAAGTTCCACGAGACTCTCAAACAACATTCTTTTCTACATGCATAAAATCAATACAATGTGGAACATAATTATGCCTCCAATACCTAAGTTTTCGATACCAAATGTTGAATTTCTTCAATACGCACCGCTTTTGTCCGTTTACTTGGCTTGAACTACCTCTCTACTGTTATGTTTCTTTTACGCTTTTGAATCTTCCCACCTCTACCTCTCGTATCTTCTTGGTTTTCGATGCATTATTGTTTGTTCGTTTTCCTTTTCCCACTTATTTTCAATATGTTGTACCTCGTTGTATATTTGTTCCCCGGTCATTGGGTTTGGAGCCGGAGAAATTCTTGTTGTCCATTAAATGCCTTCCTTTGCCTTACGAACGGATGGTCATATGGTAGATATCGTCTGTGACCAACATAACTTTGCTTGGATGAGGCGAAAGTCTAACACGGTTTGTATCTTTCCCACATACTACACAACCTTTGAATCCACTGTGCGGGCAGCCACATAATGTACCAAGTGCGGGGTAATCATTTATTGTCCATAACACAACGAGCACGTAGATTAAAGTTATCTTTGTGGATGCATCATATGTATCAACCTCAGATCGAATAAGGTTTGCGAGATCATCAACAAACGGTTCTAAAAACATCGATATCATTTCCGGGTATCCCGATATTAATACCGAAAGCATGATAAACTTTCTTTTCATACACAACCATGGAGGAAGGTTGTATATGACCGTTAAACCGGCCATACAATGTGATGCCTATTTCACGAGTTGACGTCAACCCCATCACCGATATTCCTAGCCGTAGATTTCTTGGATCTTTAGCAATTTGAGAATTTTTCATCTATGGTACGCCATGCCTTTGAATCTGGGTGACGTAACACACCATCGGTTATCCTCCGTGTCGCGTGCCATCTTAAATCCTCTCGAAATACTTTCTAGCTTAAATAGTCGTTCTGATCTTGGTATAATTGGAAAGTACCACATTACCTTTCTTTGGAATGTTTTCGTACACTTTCTTAGTCTTATTATCCACCTTCCATCTTGATATCCCACAAGTTCGACACGCGATCAAATCCTTGTCACCCTTCCAAAGAAAGCGTTGTTGATACATACATGTATCTTTTGTATCTGATCCCATCAATTTCAAATATTTTTGGCTTGATAAGTTTTTCCACCATTTCGTTACCGGAGAAACATCTTCTTTAACAATCCTAGTAATTCAAGAAAGAACTTATCGAACATCCGTACTTACCCTTCAAGTTGAGTAGTTTAACTATTGCGGACATCTTTGTGAAGTCGGGACATCCTGCGTAAAGAGGCTTCTCTGCGTCTAATAATAATTGTTGAAACTTGACAAGATCATCCTCATCAAAATTATCTTTTGTAGCATTAACCATTTCTCTTGTTCTTTGGGGCATCTGTTGGAATATCTGAAGCAAAATCCGTGTCGTCAACAAACTCATTGTAGCGTTAACAGTGTTTCGGTACTTATTGATGACTCATCCTTCTCTCCATGTTTAGTCCAGTTTAGGTAGCTTAGATCAAACCCATTCTTTGAATAAATGGGCGCACTTTCTCCACTTGATGCTCTATGTGGTTTAAACAATGTACACGGACATGGCATTGAAAGATCATTTTCTTAACTCGTGGTCGATGTTCCCCATCTTCCATAAGTTGTGTCTTGCATAATCAATAAACGCTACTCCATCAACATAAGATTTGTTGGTCCTATTAGTTCCTATCCAAGACTTGTCCATGTTTATAAATGTGTCCCACTTATCCGAGCATCAATGTTTATAAATGTAGTCCCTGCAGCATGTTAAAAAAGCAGTCAAGTTATTGAAGATTATACAAGACAACATCAAACTTCAATTGATGATCTTAAAGTTAAAAAGACATTCCAAGTAATGAGGATAGCTCAAAGATTGAATGTCGTATTGAATTATGCTAAGAATTGAATAAAGTCTAATGAAACAGTTCCTAAAGAGATCTTTGGGTCAAGGAAAATAAGAAATTAACTAGCTAAATTATGGTTCCATGTTCATGTGGTAACAGCTTACAGAGGTTTATTAAATTTTTAACCAATTAACTATCTAAATTTAACAAGAAACCGACATAATTTACAAGAGGATATCTCAAACAAATGTTCAATTATAATAGCTTAACAGGGTTATTTTATGTGTTAGAACGATGTGTACAAAAGGAATATAACAATACTTACCGGTGGTGACGGATTGGTGGGTCTATGACGGGAGAGTTGTGGTGGTGGCGGATTTGTAGTGAGATGAGAGGGAGGTGTGGCAGACAGGAGGAGGAGGAGGAGGAGGAGGAGTTAATTTTGCAATTAGTTTGAAATGCCTTGATGCAAACTTTGGGGAATACATTTAATTTGTGGGGAATTTTAAATTTGCTTAAATTTTTGAAAATTTTCATATTAGTTTAAAAATGTTTTTCTCTTATGATTTAATGATTTTTTCATTTAATTAGTTTAAAAGGTTTTTATTCATAATAAATAAAATAAAATTGGAAAAGTATAATTTAAAATATATATATATATATATATATATATATATATATATATATATATATATATATATATATATATATATATATATATATATATATATATATATATATATATATATATATATATATATATATATATATATGTTTAAGTATTTAGGACTTTAAAAAATAATTTTAAATTTTATGCTTAAATTTACAATATTTGGTATTTTTAGGATTAAGTGCATTTACGTTATTTCGACTTTTGTTAGTTGATTTATTTGTTTATTTAGTTGTTTTAGTTTAAAAAATAAAAAAATAAACTAACTCCCGAGACTGTCTTCTTCCGGGTTATGGGTCCCAATATCGTCTTCCACGGTGTATGTGGGAGGTTGAGACGATCGCCTTACCCTACACAAGGTAGAGAGGTCGCCGGTTCTACCAAAGGTTGAAAAGGACCTCCGGCCTGCGGTGAGGATCGAACCTTGAGAGGTCGCTTTCTTTCTACCAAAGGTAGAAAAGAACCTCCGCCTGCGAGGGGTAAGGATCGAACCCTTGACCTCTTTCTCCAGAGGCAAGAGTGTTAACCACTTGATCTAACCTTGCTCTTTTTTTGTTTTTAGTATTGATTGAATGTTTGAATTTCCTAAACCGAACGCGAATTTCCAAAACCGTAACATGTTTCCAAAACCGAACGCGAATTTCCAAAACCGTAACATGTTTGAATTTCCAAAACCGTAACATGGTTTCAGATATAATTTTATATATACTATTGATTGAATCATGTCGTAAAATGAAACTCTAAGCAACTATAACCCAATGCTTTCGACCCATATTATAGTGTGAAGGTTATATGAATTGTATTAAAGTTATTAAAGGTGGGCACGTTAATTTTGACATTTCGGGATGACATAAAATCATTAACTCATGTGTCTTACTCAAAACATTGTGTGAAAGCGTGTTTAGGGTTGCGTTATATCGTTGGGCACGGTAACACAACCCTTGTGCGTTTCGTGCATTTTAGTCCATCTATACGTTTTCGTCCGTGTTCATACGTTTTCTTAGTTTTGTACATGTTTTCTTCCGATTTTGTATGCGTTTTACGTTTCGCCTCTTTTCACATGTTTTCGTCCGTTTTATGCGTTTTACACTTTTACACATTTTCATACGTTTTTACGTTTGCGTCTTTTCATACTTTTCCACTGTTTTGCATCGACTTTGTCCTTTTAATAAGTTTTATATCGTTTTTGTTTGTTTACTGGTTTTGTCCGTTTCATACTTTTTCCACCATTTTCGCATACGACTTTGTCCTTTTAATAAGTTTTATACGTTTTGTTTTTGTTTACGTTTCGTCCGTGTTTAAACTTTGTCACCGGTTTTCATGTTTTAGTCCGTTTGTATAAGTTTTTGACCGTTTCGTCCGTTTCTAGCCGTTTTCATCTATTTTAGACGCGTTTTGCGTGCTTTTCATATGTTTTACATATTAACATACATTTTATTACGTTCTTATCGTTTCGCCCGCTTTAGTTCGTTTTTGTCCGTTTTAGCCATTTTCATATGTTTTGAAGACTTTTTCGCCGTTTACATACGCTTTCTTACATCGTTACACATTTTCATACGGTTTTACGTTTGCGTACATTTTCATACTTTTCAACCGTTTTAAATACGACTTTGTCCTTTTAATCGGTTTTTATCGTTACGTTTTTGTTTACACGTTTTCGTCCGTGTTTACACTTTCTCGCTGAGTTTTTCATGTTTTAGTCCGTTTGTATAAGTTTTTTGACCGTTTTCGTCCGTTTCTACCCGTTTTCATCTATTTTAGACATCTTCGTCCGTTTTCATACGCTGTCATATGTTTTACATATTAATGTACATTTTCTTAAGTTCCATACGTTTTCTTACGTTCTTACACGTTTCCGTCTGCGTTAGTCCGTTTCTTTCCGTTTTATCCGTTTTTAAGACTTTTCGGGTCAACCCAAGCGAAGTGAATTCATATTCGGTTTTCGGCTCGCTCGGTTTAATTCTAGTTCGGTTCGGTTCGGTTTTCGTGTTGAACCGAATAAAAGATTACCGATTTAACAAAACCAAACAACCCGATAACCAAATGGATAAACACCCTAATTAATTTATAGTGATAGTTTAAAAGGAGGACTTGTTTTGCGGTTTTAAAGTTTAGGTCTTTATAGTTTGAATTCATAAGGAGTTACAAGTATCTTCTATCACACTATCCCCACAACTCTTCTTCAACCTTTCTTTGCAATCTTTCAATAATATCATATTTTACCCAATTTCATTATCAATGGCAGCACCATCACCACAAAACCATTTGGCTAAGCGTGTTATTGATGACCTAATTGAGTTTAGCGGGAGACATCTGTTGATGGTTACATGAGTTTCTTCAAGGCTCAAGAAATTTCCAGGTCTCCGTGGCTTTATAAACCGGATCTTGTGAAGAGGCCACCACATAAAGAATGAGATTGCGATTTTAATGCTTTAATTCTTTGAGATGGTAGCTATTGGAGATGGGGATGAATATTTTGACACATTGATGGATCTTAGGCATGACATGGAGGCTACAAGGACTAAGTTGCAGGGGTTGAATGATCTCATTACTCAAGTCGAGGAGGATATTGAGACCAAGGAAGAACAAATTAAGTCGATGAATGGTTGAAGGGTTGCTCGCTATGTAAAGGGATGGTTTCTTTTGCTATAGTGTCATCTGTTTATAATGTCTAATGTATTGGTTTAATATTATGGTTTGTAGATATATTAACGATGAAACATGTATGGATCTTTTGATGGTTTATCCAATGGAATGGAATGGGTTCGCTCGCTAGTTTGTTTCATCTTTTTAATGTTGTTTTGCATTTAGGAATTGGTTGTGGTGTTTAAGTTCATATCGGTAGAATGTATTATTGTAGGTTTGAGGTTGATCCAAACTCGTTCAATGTTGAGCCATGGATATGCGGTTCATAAGTGCTTTGCTTAGGTTGTTCATTTTTAGGTTGTTGTCAATTTTAGGGTGTTTTTGTTGTTGTTTTGCTTTAAGTTAATTGCATTTACATGATTTCTTGATTTTTTTCTTGTTGGAGGATGTTAGAGCTTATTTAAGTGCTTATAAATAGGTTATTTATAGGCTTAAAGTAAAGTATCGTGGTCATTTGTTGTGTCAGTGATCCTTGGTTGGATTTGATTATTTTTGTGTTTACTTGTTTATATGGGACTGCTTATTAGTTATAGTTGCTTAATTAGTTGCTTTAATTCCATTTTTTATTTTGTTTCTTCATTTGTATGCGCCATGTGGTGAGATTTTAGTGTAGTCTGCAGTTATATGTGCTTTGATCAAATTGGTTTGAAGTTATATGGGTGTTTGGGACGTGGGTAAGAACCATTTCATCATGGGTGTGTTGGTTTCAAAATGCACCCAAAATGAAATATTTAAATTATATATTATCAATTTGGAGCTACATTTTAAAATTATGAAATTTGGAGCCAAATTTCACCAAAATTTTAAAAGTACTTAGGAATTTATGGTTTCCTTATTTGAAAAAATGCCCCATAATGAGCCCTAATTTTACTCCAATAAATCGGGATTCAAGCAAAACAACCGAACTTCAATTTTACACCATTATTTACCAATTAAGTTTACTAATTTTCTTTAACACATTACTTCCGACGAATCATGGCAACTCAAACCAATTGTCGGGATGATTTGGTTTATTCTAATCATGAAAATGATAACCATTTGGATATGAATCGAGGCGTGTTCGGATGAGGGTGAGGATCTTCGAAAACAACAATTCAAATGCGAATGTTGTTAAGAGGGCATAACTAGGTTAGCTAAGTTTTGCGGGGATTATGGAAAACCGACGGAATAAAGGTCGGTGTAACCTTGATGCCTTGAATAGGATATCGAGGAAAAAACAGGCATTGTTTTCGAGTTTTTGGGTGATTTGGTTCGTGAGCATATAGGTCTCGTGATTCTATCACGGAGGAAGGTTGATTCGAAGCAAGAGATAAAATGGGACGAAATCACGGTACACATATACTTTTTTAACTAGTAGTGGCTTGGTCATCGTGGGTACAAGGTGTTAATAAGTTTATCTCGCATTTACATTATGTGCAACTAATTAACAACATTGTGTTAATCTTTACAATGATATTTTGATGTTGGCTTGATCGTCCGAAAGGCGATAATGAATCGTCTTGGTCAACTTCTAAGGAATTTCGGAGGAAATTGACCGAAAACTACATATTGCCCAACCAAAATACCCTTTCAAAACTTAATGAGGTCCGTGAGTATAGTGCAATTATAAAAGTGAAGATTGGGTAAATTTTGTAAACTACACGCCACCGAGGAATACAAGGTGTTAATTATTCATTTTATTCAAGTTCAAATATCATCACATTTGATGTTTCCATATATATTTGTTGTATACTATCAACATTACTACATCTAAACACCTTTTTATTTTGTGTTGCAAGGTGAAATCATTTGCATCTAAAGTGGCGCGTTCAAGTCATTTATCGACATAGAATGGGACGAGGTGGATACGCCTGTGTGATGGATAAAATGGTAACATTAAACATTAAACATTTGCATTTAATAGCATCATACTTTCGTTTATATTGGTTTATCTTACAAGTGTATGTATTTGATGTTTATAAGATCGAGAATAAAGAAATTGAACAGATGAAGAACCACCGCGTGTACTGTGGTTGAAAGGAAGGGTGAATAAAGGCGGAGAATTTCACGATGATGATATCGAACAGTTGGACAAAAATTGTAAGTTTGACTCATTTTATGATTATGTTTATTGTTAGTTATAAGTTAATACCGATAGTGTATTAGTTAAAGCGATAGTGTATTAGTTAAAGCGTTAGTTATTAATTAATTCATTAGTTATAAGTTAATCTTGTTATTTATAATTTGATCTTGGTAGAATTAAATAACCTATTTACCATATTGTGTGTGCGAAAGAGACGGAGAGAAGATCAAACAAGGAACCTTGAAGCTTGATCATGGCGATGCCATGACATTTGTATTAGGTAAGGAAAGGGAGGATATGCGAGAGGGTGGGAGGTGGAATAACCTACAAGAGGTATTTTGATGCGCTCGAATCGACAAGCATCGATGAAAGAGTGGTGTTACTTCAAAGTGAACTTGATGATGAGGCGCCAACGTCAAGAAAAAGAAGCGTGTCTGATTTGATGAAACAATTGGTCGCACAAAGGGGCGTTGCAATCAACTTCAACTCCATTGATGTAAAGGAAGTAAGACATAAGAAAGTAACATTCCATCTTTTTTACCCTTTTAAATATTGCGGTCTTCTTAAACAATTTATATTTCGGTGTCTCCGGTGAACATTAATCTTTTAAATAGCGAGTCTTTGATGAGGATCTTGGAACACGTGTTCTTGGACGTGAGAAAGTTGCGAGCATTGAGAAGTCTAATGGACTTGCAACTTTGGAAAAGGAAATTCAAATAAGTGTAAGTAATAAATCACCCCCCGGATTTTTGAATTCTACATACATTATTTATTTACCGTGTATTATACATATAGAAAGCTGTTAAATCACAGCATCTAAGAAATCGAGTAGATCAAAACGAAAGGATTCTTCACGTCAACTTTACGGATCACAAGAGCGAGAGTCTCCATTAACAAGACTACCACAAGTATGTATTTAAACATTTTCATATGTTCTTTAGTTTAATTAATTCGATACATATATACATGCAACAAATTATCTTTTAGGTAATTAAGTGCGCATCGTGGCACTTAAAGAAATCAACTATTATTGCGGAGGTACCGTGTAGAAAAGCGATGGAAAACAAATGCTTTATAACAAACCACTCCCAAAGGATTGCTACAGAGTGTCTATTGAAAATCTTTAGTGGATGCGGCGTGCATACGGATGTGGAAATAACGGTCTCAAAAAGTTAAGGATGCGTAGGTGGTTTTATGCATGGCCAAAGGATCAAGTGGTTTTCGATGAAAAGGTACATAGATGCATGTGTTTTATAAACCTACATATATCATTCTTCATATTTAATTCGAGTGTTTGATACCCGGCTTTTGTTTCCTCTGGTAACACCACCAAGTACCATAAAGCGATTGGTGAGAATGAGCGCACCTAAATTACATACGAGCGCTACGTCTCTAGTCATACCATGCAAAAGGAAGCTAAGAAGATCAAGAGTCGAAGTCGTTAAATTATTGAGATCTTTATTATGTACGACATTACAATTTTATATACATTCCAATTTTATTGTATTTGAATATATTTTGAATATATTTTATATATTAGAATTTGTTTTGATATATATTGATTTCTTGTATGTGACTAAAAGATTCATATAGTCACAATTATTAACACTTTTTGGTCACGGTTTGCTTAATTCGATGCGTGACTAAATGTTGAAAGCGCCACACAAACATAAAATTAATGTGGCCATTGGATGAGCAATAGTCACACAAAACACACATTTCTTCACTTAAAACACCATATGGTCACACTTATTAACACTTTTGGCCACTTTATGCTTAATTTGTATGTGACTAAATACCCAAAAGAAACATGCTTTGTGTGACTAAATGTTAGAAAATGCCACACAAACATAAAATTCATGTGGCCATTGGATGATCAATAGTCACACAAAACACACATTTCTTCACTTAAAACACCATATGGTCACACTTATTAACACTTTTAGCCACTTTATGGTTAATTGCATGTGACTAAATACCCAAAAGAAACATGCTTTGCGTGACTAAATGTTAGAAAAGGCCACACAAACATAAAATTCATGTGGCCATTGGATGAGCAATAGTCACACAAAACACACATTTCTTCACTTAAAACACCATATGGTCACACTTATTAACACTTTTAGCCACTTTATGGTTAATTGCATGTGACTAAATACCCAAAAGAAACGTGCTTTGTGTGACTAAATGTTAGAAAAGGCCACACAAACATAAAATTCATGTGGCCATTGGATGAGCAATAGTCACACAAAACACACATTTCTTCACTTAAAACACCATATGGTCACACTTATTAACACTTTTGGCCACTTTATGATTAATTGGATGTGACTAAATACCCAAAAAAACGTGCTTTGTGTGACTAAATGTTAGAAAAGGCCACAAACATAAAATTCAAGTGGCCATTGGATGATCAATAGTCACACAAAACACACATTTCTTCACTTAAAACACCATATGGTCACACTTATTAACACTTTTAGCCACTTTATGGTTAATTGTATGTGACTAAATACCCAAAACAAACATGATTTGTGTGACTAATGTTAGAAAAGACCACACAAACATAAAATTCATGTGGCCATTGGATGATCAATAGTCACACAAAAGACACCTTTCTTCACTTGAAACACCATATGGTCACACTTATTAACACTTTTAGCCACTTTATGATTAATTGTATGTGACTAAATACCCAAAACAAACATGCTTTGTGTGACTAAATGTTAGAAAAGGCCACACAAACATAAAATTCAAGTGGCCATTAGATGATCAATAGTCACACAAAAGACATATTTCTTCACCTTAAACAACATATGGTCACACTTATTAACACTTTTGCCACTTTATGCTTAATTGTATGTGACTAAATACCCAAACACAAACATGCTTTGTGTGACTATACTGATGTTTATGGTCACTAATACGGATTAATCCAACAAAATTTGTACCTAATTAGTCACACATGTTACGGTTTGGTTACTTTTGCAATAGAGACTAAAACAAAGTCAAACACGTGACCATAGGGTACCTATGGTCGCATGTGACCTTTAGTCACACACGGTAGAAAAACATGTGTGACTATATGTATATCGTCACATATTCGGTGTGGCCAAATCCACTTTTGTTCTAGTGATCCTATGGGAGGTCTAACATTTCCATGCAAAGAGGAGACCTTCATTGAAGTCACCCGAGACATTGTCAAATGTTAACAAAGAATGACTTTCTTATAATTTTCCTTGTAGATTTGTAGTCCTTTACGAGCTTTCTTTTTGTAGATAGTAATTATCGAAACTTCTTGTTAGAAATATAGTAAATATTAGTTTAATTATGAGTAATTTTTTACTTCATATTTTCATTTCTCTTTGTTACTATCTAAAAGTCTTCAATTGCATTCTTAGTATACTGTTAAGCGTAAACAATTAATTGACCAATGCGATCTAACATTATTAAGGTAAAAATTGGTGGCCAGCTAAACATTTCCACCATGAAATACCATAAATTTTGCCATCGTCAAAAACATATATGCAAAAGAATACTTTTACGCAGTCATTAATAAATCATTCTTTGCTACACCTGCAGGTAGAGAAAATATGATTCACAATATTTCGCTATTATATTTACCAAATAGGAAACAACTAAGAACATTGCCAATGTATGGTTGTGAACAGGTTTTAATGCATGTGAAAACCAACAATTGTTTTATTGAGGTATCAAAGAACTTAATAGAATATGAAAGAGATAGTATTTTTTTGTGCACATCAAACATATTTTCAATCATAAAATTATATTAATTGTAGCAAGATGCTATATTTACAAATTTAGTTCACAATTAAATTTCTAATATCCCAAAACAGGATATAATTAATATCAGTGAAAAATGAAAATTAACTGCGAAATTGAAGTTGGTAGGAGAATATACTTTGGAGAGAAGCTCGTGAGTAGTTGTGTATTGACTCATAACCATTATGCTTTAATAGCCCGTTAGTTAGCTAAACAATTCTGCAAAGAAAAAAAAAGGAACCGAAGAATGTGAAGGTATATGGAAATTTACTACTCCATATCATACAAGCATATCTCAGTGTGCACCAAATGATCCAAGATTTCAAGATTCCTATGCTGTGATCTTTCCAAAGACAAGCTTTTCTTGCAAACCAACTACTATTCTTGTAGAATTATACAAAGTAACATTGTTTTTGATAGGAATGAAAGTTATAGAAGAATTACGAAATGAAAGTGGCAACATGAGGCTTAATTTGTTCCTAACATGAGAAATTATATGTTAACTTTGCAGGGCAAGTCCTTCCAAGACTCAGTGAGGTCTCGTGTTGCTCGTCAACTTTCAACAAACTAAATGTTGATGACTTGAACAGATATCCTTGTGAGCGTAAAGTATGCTCCATGAGTTAGCCGTTGTTCTCGTTAATTTGGAGACATTATTTTTTCTGTTACCCATTAACTATAGTTGTGTATCTTGAAGTTTGAGAACAAAAAGTTGAACACCATTATTGGTGCATGGTTTACATTGTGGCGCGATTAATCCCAGATAATGATGTTTAATTATGTTGAATTCTAGTGTTTTAATTTGGATTTTGTCTTATGTTTAGTTGAATTGACGTATTATCTTAATTTACTTTGTTAATTTCGACATTTGTGGTGTATTTTAACCACTTTATATATAATTGCTGCATTTATATATGTTTCTTTATTATAAAAAATGATTTTTAAAATTATTGGAAAGTTTTCGAAATGATTTTTTTTAATAAAATAGTTTACCAAAAAGACAGATTTTTAGTTAAAAACATCTTTTTATTCTATATAAGATAGGTTAGATGCTTTTTATAAAGACATGTTGTGGGAGAACCAGTGTCAATGTCTAATAAAAATATGTTTGTTTACTCTATAATGGAGACCAATTTTAAGATGAAAACCAGTGTTGATGCTTCTAATAGAGATAAGTTGCCAAACCGGTTTCTATATGTTTCGATCATGGAGATACCCCCTTCAGAGAGTGGTTCCAAAACCACTCTTCATGGGCCATTTTAACCGGTTTCTGTGAGATTTTTTGTAGTAGTGAGTGGTTTGTGCAGGTTTCTGGTCCATATATATGGATATGGCGTATTGAGCTTTTGGGGTGATACGGCGTATCCATTCCCATGGATACAACATATCGACCTGTGTACCAATACGGCGTATCCATGGAAATGGATAAGGCGTATCAGTACATGCAGACATAAGTGTTTATGTGTTATAATGTTTATGCAACTGGTTTCATAAAAGATGTTATATATGTTTCTTTACAAGTATATGATAAGAGTCGAAATGTCTAAGTATTATGTCTTTTTTATAAGATTTCAAGTGAAAGTTTGAAATGAAGTCGTTTCCGCGCGAAACGTTTTTTTTTTTTTAAATCGTGTCTTTTGACGTGTCGGGCGTAGGCTGTAACAACTGGTGTGTTTCTAGACGCTAACCAATGTCATTAGTATATTAACATATGTCCAAGTAGGAGCTGTTAGTTTATGAACGATATATAATAGACGTATATATCCGAACTCGGCTACTCGAGCTATGACGCACGCGTTGTATAGATTCAATGATTAATATATAAATTTACCATCTCAAAAGATTCACGGACCACCTCGTAATATTTCATACAACACATCATTTCATTGAAATTGGTACATCATTTTATTTGCCCCAAAATTGTTGTATCAATTTCTTGTATTCCCCAAATCGTTGTATGGATTTTTGGTTCAGCAAGCACACGATTAACTTTGTTAAATATTAAGCAATATTGATTGAAAAAGCCTATATAAAATAAAATTTTACATATAATTAGGTGTGTCAAACTCTAGCTCGACTCAAATATTAAGTTTGAAACTACATTATCAATATGAAGAATGAGCACAAATAGTTAAATTCAGTATAGTGCCAAGCTTGAGCTCGACTCGAATATCAAGTTTGAAACTATATTATAAAACTGATGCCCGAGTTCAACTAATTGATTGATAAATTTGATTTCGGATGAAATCAATGACTTTTAATCACTTGAAATCACCACCAATGTGCCTTAGTTGTTAGACAATTTGATCTCCTTAATAGAGATACACAAATTAAAACCTAAGTACACATCTTAGGACTGAGTATAGAAGGAGTCTAAAATAGCCACGATAATACTATGATTAAACCACGTACATCTGATTTAAAAAATAGCCGTCAACAAATAACATAAACGAGAAAATTCTCAACCATTTTTACTTTAAAAGTTAATAGACAAAATACTAAATTTCACAATAGTCAAGGTACCAATTTCAATCATTCCACCAAATTTACTACCCATTTCATATCATTTCATTTCCCCAAATAGTTTCTTACCAAATTTCATACCCACTATATCAATTCGAAACCCTAACCCCCAAAATTCACAAAATCAACATAATAAAATTAAAGAATGCAAAATCAAAGACTCAAACAACAACAACAAGCTATGATGCAACAAGCTATGCTGCAACAACAATCTTTATATCCTCATCCTGGCTTATTAGCTCCTCCACAGGTTTATATACCCAAAAAAAAAGTTTTTAAATTTTGATTTTTCCTTCATGGGTTTTGTTTAATTTTGTGTTTTGTGTAATGGGTATTGATTAGTTTTTGAAGTTAGTGGTTTTTTTAGCTTAATTTTGGTTATTGGATTGTTAGTTATGTGACTTATGTGAAAGCGAGTTTAGTTTAGCTTCGCGTATATGCGTTTTTATGATAACGAATGCGTTACGTTTGGAATAGTTTGTGGATTTTGTTACTTGTTTGGAAATGGCAATTATTATATATTTAATGTTTTACAAGCTTTTTGAATGTGGTATTTAGAAAGTTTTGGGATTCTCGTAATTTTTTAATTAAAGCTCTTGGTTTGGAACTGAGCTAATACTCGTGGAGGCGTGTTTGAAAACTTTTTTTTTTGGCTTGAACATGCGTATATTTTTATTCTTTTTTGCTACGTTAGATGAATTTGATCGAAATATTGAGGGTGGTGCTTAATTGTTATTCTGTGATTCTTGAATATTCAGTGCATATTGTGATGGTTTAACTTGTTGTGGTTTAGGTGGATACCTTGTGCGAGACTCTATTTTGTAATGTATCCTAGTGGATGTTGTTTAGTTTTGTATGGTTACTGCATATGGGTTTCCGTTCTTATATGATCATATTAGGAGCACTTGGTGCTATTAACCTCAGTTTTTTGTTTAGCTGTGGGTGGCATGGGACGAGGAAGGTAGTTCTAGTTTTGGAGTTTAGTTTTCTTCTTGCTCATGAGGCATAAGGTTTGCTAGCACGCAAGTTCAATTTTCTTGGTCACGCAAAACATTTGTGTAATATTATGGTACTCTTCAGCATCTGGATTGGTTCTGTTGAAAAAATACATTTTGGGGGTCTAATCACATTGCGATTGAATAGGCTTCAAAATAGATGTCTAGAGTCAAGACAACAATATCACTCTATTGCTGCTTGGTCTTAGTGGA
This sequence comes from Chrysanthemum lavandulifolium, assembly GCA_022545495.1. Classification (NCBI taxonomy): domain Eukaryota; kingdom Viridiplantae; phylum Streptophyta; class Magnoliopsida; order Asterales; family Asteraceae; genus Chrysanthemum; species Chrysanthemum lavandulifolium. Next base: position 48,380,776 of record CM040238.1, on the reverse strand, counting down.
TAGTTTTATTTATTTGTTAGACCCAGTGAAGACACATAATCAAAACCCTGTTCTTAGATGTATAAGAACTGTTGATCTTTTTTTTTTGGTATGAGGGAAACTATACCAAGCCACTGTAGGTGACCTGGCAGGTAAACCCCAGACTCCACATACCACCCCGCAAGACCCATGGAGCCTGGATATCACTAGCCATTCACAATTGTGGATTATATGGCTTGGGCGGGTGGACCCAAGGAGTTTGCAGCCAACGGGATTTGAATTTGAGACCTCTTATTGGGACTCTTAAGCCCTTACCACTAGGCTGCGCCCTGATGGTTAAGAACTGTTAAATGTTTGTAAACAGTTAGCACCTTTTTTAAGTCTGACTGTGAGTTCAAAGGTGAAGATCAAATTTCCGTAGTTCTTGAAAGCAGGTGATCAAAGTCATTGCATAAGATTTCTCGAATTAGTTGTTGACTTACTAGTAATTGTGTGAGGCTTAGGAAATCATAGCCTGATCTTCTTGCATGGTTTCTATGGCACATTTACCTTCTAAGCTTATATAGGAGAATTTTGTGGACATTTGTTTGTTTTGTGAGTGTTTATTTGTTTGCTGGTTTGTAGTTTAGTAGTGGATACATGATACACTTCTTCTTGGGCCTAGTTTACTCTAGTTTCTAGTTAGTGGGGATCTTTATCTTTTTTATTCTTAGCTTTTATTTTTTAGTCTTTTTCCTTTTTTTTACTTTTTTATTTTGCAGATTGAGCCTATCCCAAGTGGAAATCTGCCTCCTGGCTTTGATCCAAATACATGCCGCAGTGTGTGAGTGGTTTACGAATGGTTTTTCTAGTTCTTTTTTCTTTTTCTTTTTCATTTGCATGTTTTAGCATGACAAAGCCTTGATAAGACCCCGTTAACCTACTCTGTGCTGTTTAAATTGCAATATTTGTATTCTATAAAATTTGCATTTCTCGGCCTGTAATATATATATACAGATTTTGGAGTTTGTAATTGTAATATGTTAAGTGTCAAAAGTAGGATGATTATATGTTTATATGTGTATGAAAACTGGGGTATATTCTATAGCTAAACTTATTTTCTTTCTTTTCTTTTCTTTTTTCTTTGAATTTCTAGTTTTTTTATTTTTGAGTAATTGCAGGTATGTTGGGAATGTTCATATACAAGTGACTGAACCACTTCTTCAAGAGGTTTTTGCAAGTACTGGTCCTGTTGAAGGCTGCAAACTCATAAGAAAAGAGAAGGTAGCTACTTATATTTTAACTTGGTAGAAGTTCTTGATCAAGTTTGCATATAAAGCATTCAACTTACCTACTTTTTATATGGTTTATCGTTCTTTTTTTATGTGCAGTCATCTTATGGATTCATTCACTACTTTGATCGTAGATCAGCTGCGCTTGCTATATTATCACTAAATGGGAGGCATTTGTAAGTGTTATTTTTAATAAAGTTATGTTGTGCTTTGCTATCTTCCTTCACCACTTCTAATTAATTTTATTTTCAGGTTTGGACAACCTATTAAAGTTAACTGGGCATATGCCAGTGGACAGAGGAAGACACATCAGGTAACGCTTTATGCAGTTTTATCTTAGTTGAATAATTTTGTAAAGGTTAGGCTTCTATACATGCTATTGTTAATAATTGTTGGGCATTACTTTGATTATGGCAATTTAATCTCATGACATTCCGGTCATTCCCATTTGTAATTTGCAGGTCACTTCAACATATTTGTTGGTGATCTTAGCCCTGAGGTTACTGATGCTATGCTGTTTGCATGTTTCTCTGTTTATCCTAGTTGTTCGTGAGTACATTGTCTCTCTCTCTGACACACACACACACAAAATAATATACTTTTATTTATTATTCGTTAATCTGTTGTAGGGACGCAAGAGTTATGTGGGATCAGAAAACTGGTCGTTCACGAGGTTTTGGGTTTGTTTCTTTTCGGAACCAACAGGTTTATTTTTTATAACTGAAACTTTTTTTTAATGCTGGACTTTACTTTTGGAGAAAATGGTGGCACAAGTCTGTATTTTTCTAAAAGCTTAACTAAATTCCATTTTTACGACCCTACCTGTGTTTGCGTGATATCTCCACCTTTTTTTCTAGGAAAATATCAGCAAGATTAAAATTGTACTTTCACTATTTGTATGGTTATAATCGGAACTAAAAATCTGACTTTATTCTTTCCTGTGCAGGACGCTCAAAGTGCTATAAATGACTTAACTGGTAAGAGTTACCTCAATACTTCATGTTATCATGTCTGTTTAATTTTCAAATGTCGAGAACTTTTAAACTCAGAACATTGAGTTTGATTGATATGGAGCTATCGCAGTATTTTCTTTGATTGCAAGTTTCAGTTTTACTCGCTTTAACTACAGTTTATTTACATCATTATTCAACCTAATCTTATCAGGGAAGTGGCTCGGCAGTAGGCAGATACGCTGCAATTGGGCTACCAAAGGTGCTGGTACCAGTGATGAAAAACAGGCCTCAGATTCTAAAAGTGTGGTGGAGCTAACAAATGGTTCTTCAGGTTTGCTGAGTTGGTTATAGATTAGAACTTTAAAAATTGTCATTCCGAGTATTATTTGGTCATGATATTATTTAACTTGCAGAGGACGTGAAGGAGCCTGTTAATGGTGATGCTCCTGAGAATAACCCACAGTATACTACAGTTTATGTTGGCGGCCTTGCTCCAGAAGTAAGGAATCATATTCTTTAGCTATATATCTATGAGTATATGACATTAATATTTTGCACTTTTGCATGTAACCATCGTATTATTTTGCCTTATGATTGAAAATTGTTGTGCGACTTCAAGATGTTTTGGAAGTTCAGTTTTTCTTATATGGCTAGTTACTGATGGACATGAATTGAATTATACAATATTGATTTCAGGTTACCCAGCTTGAGCTCCATCGTCACTTCCATTCCCTTGGTGCTGGAGTAATTGAGGAAGTTCGGGTGCAACCTGATAAAGGGTTTGGTTTTGTGAGATACAATAGCCATGGCGAGGCTGCTTTGGCTATTCAGATGGGAAACACACAATCCATTCTTTACGGTAGACAAATTAAGGTGCACATGTTGTTGATCTTCTGTCTGCTTTCTCTATTTTCATTAATTATTGAGTTTCACAAGCTTTTTAGTGATGGACAATTGCTAGCTTGCAACTATAAAGTAAGCCAAGGACAAGATCAAATTACTTTACCCGTTTTACGTGGGATTACTTCTTTTAGTCTACGTTTCTATCTTACATTTGGGTCTAGCTCAGTAAGTATAAAACATGTTTAGCGAGTGTTTGGCATTATGTTTGAAATTTTAAAGTATTATGTGATGTGAAGAAATCAGAATCAGATTATCGACTATAACAAAATAGGGCTGCAGGAGATTTTTTTTGGATGGGCTATGTTGGTTGTAGATGTGATAATCAGTTAATCAACTCCGGTGTTTAACAAATTCTGATTTATATCATTACATGCAATGACCCCGAAATAGTAATATAATCAGAATCAGTTCTGTTGCAGCTGTTCCTATAGTGATTATTTATTTAAAGATGTGTGTTTGACCTATAAGTAATCAAAGAATTAGATAACTCGCATCAGTTTCACAATAGCCAAATGGTGAAAACTGATTATTTCCAACCTGAAATTGCTTTAAATGGATAAAAACTTGCAAAACGCAATGCAAACACCCTCTTAGATAACTTGGTGTGTAATCCTGACTTTTGACTTGTTATGTATGCAATTTAGTGCTCTTGGGGAAGTAAGCCGACTCCACCAGGAACAAGCTCAAACCCACTTCCACCGCCCGCACCTGCGCCAGTGCTATCAGCTGCTGACTTGTTGGCTTATGAGCGACAACTGGCAATGAGTAAGATGGGAGGGATGCCTGGCATCGGGATGCATCCTTTTAAACAACCACCTATGGGCATGGGTATGGGCATGGGTGGTGCTGCAGCAAGCCAGGCCCTTTATGATGGCGGTTTCCAGAATGTTGCGGCTGCCCAACAACTCATGTACTATCAGTGAGTGAATACTATGGGGTTTTTCTTGAGTTATGCTTTGTTTGTGAGTTTCTAGGAGGCTTTCTGATGTTTTATCTTTCCTTTTCTTATATTTATCCTTTGCCCCATGTTGTCCTACTTATATATGTTTGCCATGAGTATGAATACATATTATGTAATTTAATGCTATTTACGGGATGCCTGCTTGTTTGTAACTGTGATGAGTGACTTTGTTTGTTTGGTCCGAGACAAATGCCTGATCCTTGGGAATGAGTGACCACTGTTTTGAGGAATTGCACTAATTGGGTATGTTCTCTGCCGGACTTGCACCAACTGTAAACCTCGTCTGAAAGTCTTTGATTGTGTCAAGCAAAACATGTGTGAAGTGCAATCATAAGCTTTCAAGAGATAAGCTTTAGGGCCAAACATATGTCTTTCCCATGTAGAGAGGGCTTGTCTATGACTTGCAAGATATGTGTTATTGGCTTATTGCGGATAATTTATCTCACTTTGTCTAAGTAATTGTTCAAAATGGATTTACATTAACCAGATTTTCACGAGTTGTATCTCGCTCTTGGCGCATAATTGGTTTTACTCGAAAACCATTCCATGATGTAAAATACGGGATGACATATATGACTTGAATCGACAAACCACAATACAACGAGTATCAAATTTTCGATCATTCAATATTTCTACACAAGGCTTCCAAACCCAAAATCTGGATTTGAGTTGATTGTTTATACCTTGAGAGGTAACAAAGATTGTCATGTAATAGTACCAAAATATATTTCTTTTATTAATCTTCTGACTTGATGCAACATCATGGTAACTTGAGAAGAAATATTGTAACACCTGCCTTGCACCACAAACTGTGCACCAAGTTTTTAAGTTCAAACATTTCTATATATATGGAAAGTGTATAATATTTCACTTTTGAATATGCCTTCTTGAAGTTAGACATGACTAGGGAGTTACAAAAAAGCATGCATTTGCATAGCAAGTTATATATTTCTCTCTATGCAATATATGCATATCCAATTTCTCTCCATTAGTTAATCTTTAGAATACATGTCTTGATTTTAAGTCAAGCACACCAAAAAGACTCGAGGATCTAAAAAAAGACTCAAAGACCCACACAAAAGTACATAGAAATACTCCGTTAAAAAAATACAGTTTTAAAGCTATGTTCACAATTATTTAATGCACAATATATTTATACAACACCTATAATTAATGTTTGTCATTAAATACCCTCTTATTCAAAAATACAATTAATATACTACAAATTACAAACTAAACAAGCTACTAATGTGATCATATGTCATAACCAAATCACCTAAATTTGATTGAAAAAAAGTATACATGTCAAAGTATGAAAATTTGCAGATGATTTATAAAGTATGAAAATATGTAACTTTTGAATACTGTAATTTATATATTGTTAAGAAATGTAATATATAGATTTACTAATCATATATTTGCACGAACTAATGTATATTGCTCTATGTTTACACGCTATATAATATTGCGACGAAAAAAATTACAAAACATTTATTGACTCGCAAATACCTTTTACCGCCTATTATCACAATTTTGTAATACTACTGACTGACATTTTCGTATTGCCATTGCATCGTGATACATGTGTACTATACCATTTTAATATGAGATAATGTGCGAAAAATTATTCTCTAAAATTCTCGTCATGCTTAAGGCTATTATCACGAAAAACATAAAATTAAATAAATATTATTTGCCAAAATTTTGATTATAGAGTATATGCGCAACGTGCGAATACACAACTAATAAACTTAAAAATAAGGAGTAGGGATCCAGTGAGAAGTAAATTAAAATAAGAAGTGGTGAGAAGTGACCAAAACCACGCATTTGAGATGCAACCACTTGCATTAGATGCATTTCTATTCATATAGATGCAACATCTTGAGTTTCGAAAGTTAATTTGATGTATAGATGGTGCAAATTGATTTTCATGATTTCGCACGTCACGGAGGAACAAAAACAAGAGAAATCATGAAATGTATCTTATATACGTATATGCATCTGATTAAAAGCTAGAAAACACACTATGGTGCGTTATAATGCATCTAAGATTATATGGATCCATCTAATTTAGATCGGTGCATCTCCGATTTACAGTTATAGTTCTTCTTATTCATTCTTATTTTAATAATTATCTTCTTATTTGATCCTAACTCTAAAAATAAGTGACAACTTAAATCATAAAAATGCAAATTTCCGTAAATAAACAAGATACTATAAAAAAAACCAAAAATAAAACAAACACGATAACCAAACGAGGCGCTTTATTTCACAAACCTTTATTTCCCTACTTACCAAGGGATAAGTCCCAGCCGTTGGATCAATCCAACATCTTTTAAGGATTAAAAACACGGAGGGACCATTCTTGCCAAAAGCCGAAACTTTCCCCCACCACGAAAACACAACACACGCACTCATTTCACCATCACAAACAAAACGTCCCTTTCTCTCACATAATCTCTCACTAAAAACAAACCCTAACTATCAAAATCAACCAACAATTAACCGTCAAAATAAAAAAAACACAAAACACATCAATCTTCAATCTGAAAAGAAAAAGCACAAAAAAAGGATCAAAATAAACCTACCAACTTCGAAAGCGATGGTGCGAAGCTTCAAACTAATTATTTAGATGTTATTTATGTATCTCTACCGATTTTATACTTATTTATGAATGTTATTGCTATTTATGAACATTTTTACGTATTTTTTTTTGTATTAATGACATGCAATTGATGATTATGTATTTATTTGAGATTTTCTTTGTCATATCGTAAAGAAGAAGAAATTTATGAAGATTTTCTTGATTTTAGATGTTTTTAGATGTTTTAGACCGTTTGACAAAATATCACATGTGATAAAACAGTTGTGGTAGTGATTTGGTAGTCTTAGTGGTTTAGTTTTGATTTTTGATACTGGTAGTGGTGGTGGTAGTGGTAGTGGTAGTGGTGGTGGTGGTAGTGGTAGTGGTGGTGGTGGTGCTTCAGTATAGTGGTAGTGATAGTAGTAGTGGTAGCGAACGTCGATTTGACTTTTAGCGTTCTTCGTGATAATGGATATGTTTTTAGCTTGTTACGGTATAATTTTGATGTAACTTATGATGCGTTTTGAGTGTGACAGAAATATTTTATGGTATATCACTAGTGAAAAACAGATGTAGCGATAATTGATTACTTGTCACACGATTAGTGATCATGTAGCGATAAGCGATACATTTTAGTGTTTTTGGTAGAGGTGGTGGTTTAGTTATGACTTTCGTGAGTCGTAGTGTTACTAGTAGTGGTAGTGGTAGTGATGGTAGTGATGATGATGAAGAGCAGACGCGGATAACTTAAATATTTAATGGTATATCACCAGTGATAAAAACAGATATAGTGATTTTTTTATTTTTATTTTGATAGTATAACAAGCTGTGATGATAAGCGTTATACTTGAAATAACTATATTTCAAATACATTTTGATTAGAATTTATAGTGTCTTTTGTTTTACATAACATAAGACATTAAAATTTTGATTTTGAAAAAATGTAGAAGATGATATTTACAAGCATCCGGAGACAATACAAGCTTTAAGCGGTCGCTTTTTGTGCGCTAATAAATCTTTAAACATAAAATTGCAGACATTCATTTGTTTCTTAAAACAAAATTTGTAAATGCGCTTTGTCGACAAGCAAATTTTTGAGCGTATCTCCGAGATTCAAAAGGAAAAAGGTAAATTCCAACATATAAGCATGTCTCCTTTAGAAAATATCAACTATGATAAACCCCGTATGTATGCGACATACTTGTTTTGACATTTAGCTTCGCGTGTTATATCACCGTGATACAAATTGATATGACATACTTGCAGAGAATGTTATAAAATTGTATGACGATAAACATTCGTAGTTTATATTTATCGAGAATAAATATTCATGAAAACTTACTTGGGATTTGTTTTGTGCGATTTGAATACAAGTCTAAAAGAAATGAAAAGAAAAGAAGCAAGAAACAAACTCCAATTCAAAAAGCACCATATCCAAAAAAAACAACCAACACCACCACGAAACAACACAAACACCAACACTGTGAAACAACACTACCACCACCGAAACACAACAAGAAACATCTACACCTCACCACGTAAAACAACCACAAAATACACAAAGTCATCAATAAAAATACCTATCTAGAAAAGATACCCACAAAACATATAACAACCATTGCACGATCAAGGCTTGTTACACCATTAAATCAAGCATCACCAGAAAACACACCAATAACAACTCTAGCAACCATAGAAACCACACCAATACCACCAACAACCCAACCAACAAACATGGAAGAAACACCATCTGAACCAACACCAGAAACAACAACCCAAACAACACCCGAAGCGACACCCCAAGAAACTGTCATACCCAAAGAAGCAAACCCAAAGTTGAAACCCAAGCAACCAAAGAAACGAAAAGAACAACCAACAGATTCACGATTCTTTGTCAGAATAAGATCAAGATAAAAAAACAACAAACCGAAAAACAAAGAAGGTAGAAAAGGAAAGAAAGAGAGGGGAAGAAAAGTTGAGGATGCAAGAAAGAAAAGAAGGATGAAACAAAGAAAAAGAAAAAGAAGAAGAAAAGAAAAAGGAAGGAAAGGCAACAAATAAAAAAAATGAAGGAACGAAGAAGAAGAAGAAGAAGAAACGAAGAAGAAGAAGAAAGGAAGAAGGAATAAGCAAAGAAGAAGAAAAAAAGCAGACGAAGAAGGGCAAGGAAAAATGGAGGTGGGCGAGGAAGAAGAAGAAGAATATGTCATTCCATTCAAGTCCTTAAGGGCTAAAACGACCATCCAACCGCTTTTACGATGCAAACATTCACGAGCCTGTAAAGAAGGAAAATGGTCACAGAATGGATTTGGAACATCGATTGATTTTCCGTTGCAAAAATTTCGAAAGGCGCCTACTTCATATTGACACATATGGATATGGAAAAGATGCAAATCAACTTGCCAAATGGGGGTGTAATAAAAATCACACCGAAAACGATTAGAGAAGTTTTTGGGATACCAATGGGTCCTAAACTACTTTGCTCAGGACCACAAAGGGATTGGGATGACGTATTTATGAAACAGTTTATGGCACAATTCCCGGAAAAAAAAAAGAATAACAACAACAGCATTATCAAAGGTGATTCAGAGTACAGAAGAAACAGACTTCACCTTCCAGATGAATTTCCTAATGCTGTTTGCAAACTGTCTGGGAACCTGCTATATGATTCGATGTCAAGTATCACGTCCTTCAATTTCGATGACACCATAGGAAATACCGACAATTGATGGTGCTCATTCATTTGGGCTGTATGAAATTAAGCAAGGATGGTCGGGATGACTCAACCTTTGGAAAATTGGTACTATGGACCACACGCACATTCACGGTAAGTCAAGGTTTTCTTTAAAACAAATATGATGTAGGGTATCACAAGTGATATTTTAAGTTAATGACATATAAAATGTATTCTATCACCAGTGATATTACAAGTTGTTTTTAAAAAAATAGATGCCATGTACAATATCACATGGGATACTAAAAAAGATTAATCTACCACTTCTTTTAATAAGTAAAGGTTTTAATGAATGTTTTGTTTTCTTGAAAACAACTTATTTACTTGCATTTCACAAAGTTCGATGAAATGGATGTGCCACGAAAATGGCCAGCCATCAGAAATTGGAACACAAAACTCATTGAGAAAAGGCAAGAGATGGAGATGGACATGGGAGGGTTTGGTAATGTCATGGTAATTGAAGAAGAGGATGAGAGTGAAGAAGCAGATATCATGAAACAGAAAGAGGTAATACTTATAATTAATATGAAAAATTTGAATATATCACTAGTGATAAAATACTTATAATTGCTTTATTTAATTAAAAACACAACAACTATATGAAGTTGTTGAAGAAAAGTTTGATAGAGTTTTGAATGAAAAGAGAGAATTAGAAAATTTTATAAGGGTGAGCATGGAGATATACCCAGGAGATGAAACAATAAGGTTATATGTAGAAAAATACAACACACAATTCCAGGGAAATCTTCTAATAGATAAAAATGGTAGAGTGATTGATAATCAAGAAGGAACGAGCAGAAGAGATGGAGGAGATGATGAAAGTGATGATGAAGGCGAGAATCTTGAAGGAGGAGAGGATACGAGATAATGAGGATGATGATGATAGCGAAGGAGGAAATGGAGAAGGAGGAAACAAGGATAAAGAAAAACCACAAAAGAGACTCCTATGAAAACGGATAAACAACAAAGTTAGATAATTATAATTCAAAGTACTTATTTGTATACAATATCACAAGTGATAAATTTTACATAACAAAATGGTAAAAATACAGTGAAGAAGCAATTGTAAAAAGAAGCAAATGAAAAAGAAGCACCAAAAAGAAGCTCTTCTAAAAAAGCAAATGAGAAAAAAAAGTTTGAAAAGAAGAAGAAAGAAGAAGCGGAAAAGGTAATATCACAAGTGATAAACTCTAAATATAACAAAGTCATACAATACAACACTTTTTTTATTTAGTTTTTATTTATTTATTTATTCTTTAATTTTTTATTAATGTAGGCTGCAAAAGAAGCTGCAGCAAAACAAGCAGCTGCAAAAGAAGCTGCAATCCAAAAACAAGAAGAGGCTAAAAACAGGCTGAAAAGGAAGCAGCTGAAAAAAAAATGCAAGCTGAAAAAGAAGCTAAAAAGGAAGCAGCTCAGAAGAAAGAAGAAGCCGAAAAGGTAATATCACAAGTGATAAATTCTAAATATAACAAAGTCATACAATACGATAGTTTATTTATTTATTTATTTATTCGTTAATTTTTCATTAATGCAGGCTGCAAAAGAAGCATGACAGCAAAACAAGCTGCAAAAGAAGAGGCTACAAAACAAGCTCTCTTTGAAAGAAGCAGAAAAGAAAAGAAAAGAAGCTACAAAAGAACTTGCTAAGAAAAGAAGAAAAGGTTAGATAGTTGCTCGCTTAAAATAGGCAAGAAAAGGCGATGTATCTTGGCGCCTTTGAAGAGCCCTTTCATCCCTTCTAGTACCCATTCATTCCTACGCATTTGCATGCTTTTTGTTCACGTGCATGCTTTTGCGAAAACTTATGATCTATGGTTTGTAATAACTAGTATTTTAGAGATAGGAACTCCAAACTTTAAGAATGAATGGTGAATGTATGCTTTCTTCGATTTGCATAAATCCCCATTCATTCTTATGCATTGCATAGTTTTTCTTCACATGCATGCGCTTATAATCTACCATTTTAGCGATATTGAATCACAAACTTTAAGAATGAATGGGAAATGAATCACTGATTTTTTGTCTTATTTTGAGAATTATAGGCTTATATGACTCAAAAATAAAACAAAAATAAGAAGCTTCTGTAACATAAGCCGAAACAAAAATAAGCTCGTTAGACATATAAACTTAAACAAAACACCTTGCAGAACTTTTTCATATCTAAACCTTATTAGATGCTTAAAAAACAGGCTGAAAAAGACGTTGCAGCCAAAAAACAAGCAGCTGAGACACAAGAAAAAGAAGAAAGGGCTAAAGTTGCAGAATTTCAAAGGCCAGAAATTCAACACAAGACATTCAGGACTCAGAAAGATGTTGCTGAACAAAGCAACAAAGAAAATGAAAAGAGGGAAGGAAAAAGGATTGTTAGACCATCAGTGTACTTGAAATCACCTTATATGAACAAGAAGGCAAACACGATGGAACCGTTAACAGAGTCTGAAACAATGCTAGCTAACAGCTTATTTTCGATGGAAGAAGATATAATGTAAGATTTGTTTGGTTTTTGGTTCCTTGGATCAAGAATTATTCCAAGTGCTGGAACTACGGACAATATTGATAAAACCACGGACAGAAGAATGGAACCACTGATGAAGACAAAACCGCGGCTAGTAGTATTGTGTAACCACGGATATTGTAATGTAACCACTGCTAGTCTTGTATAGTCGGTTTAGTATTTTGTATTAGATAAATATGGAAAAGATATTTATCTTGTAGGTTTATATTGTATTATGTAAAGGACTCCTTAGCCTATAAAAGGAGGTCCTAGGTTAGATTAGATATATGTATGTTTTATATCTAAGGTCGATACACTTCAAGGTTGTAAAACCCTATCTTGGTTAGAGTATTCGTATTAATAATAATATTGAGGTGTTGAATGTTCGTTGTTCTTCTTAAGATTAAGTATTAAATTCAGCGTGATACTTAATAAGTATTTGTTTAAGTCGGTTTTATATTAGATTGTTTGCTCAACTGGGATCAACAAGTGGTATCGAGCTTGTGATCTAGAAACCGTAACCAAGAAGAAGTTCGGTAAGTTCTGCTCAAGCAAGTTAAGATGTTTGTGAAACTCACATGGTTATCGTGCATCAAAGGTACCCATGCTCAGCGTGGTGAATACCAAATTTGGAGAATGCGAATGAGGCAATACATTCGTATTCTCCATATGGGATATGGGATGTTGTTGAAAAGGGTGATACTCTTCCAAGAAGAGTGCGATGGTCTTGAAATAGCCATTGTTAGTGAGGTTGACAAGGCTAAAAGGAAAGCGGAGATTAAAGCACTTAGTATTCTCTCCATGGGAATACCTAATGAGTTGCCTTGGACTTTGATCATTATGAGTCCTGCTAAAGATTTAATGGATGCTATTGAAACAAGGTTTCTTGGTAATGAAGCTACAAAGAAATCAAGGAAGAATATGCTAAAGCATCGACTGAGAACTTCAACGCTCTTAGTGGAGAAAAACTTGATGGCACTTATACAGACTTCAAAAACTTATTAGTAAATCAAGTCCATGGAGTACAAAGTTGCTCAAGAAGATATCAATCTTAAGTTTATTAGAAGTTTGTCACCGACTGGGCTATGCATCTTGTTGTGTGGAGAAACAAAGATGACTTTGATCGATCTTGTAGAATTATACAAAGTAACATTGTTTTTGATAGGAATGAAAGTTATAAGAATTACGAAATGAAAGTGGCAACGAGGCTTAATTTGTTCCTAACATGAGAAATTATATGTTAACTTTGCGTGGCAAGTCCTTCCAAGACTCGGTGAGGTCTCGTGGTTGCTCGTCAACTTTCAACAAACTAAATGTGATGACTTGAATGATATCCTTGTGAGCGTAAAGTATGCTCCATGAGTTAGCCGTTGTTCGTTAATTGGAGACATTATTTTTCATTAACCCATTAACTAGTAGTGTATCTTGAAGTTTGAGAACAAAAGTTGAACACCATTATTGGTATGGTTTACATTGTGCGCGATTAATCCCGTATAATGATGTTTAATTATGTTGAATTCTAGTGTTTTAATTTGGATTTTGTCTTATGTTTAGTTGAATGGACGATTATTTAATTTACTTTGTTAATTTCTATTTGTGGTGTATTTTAACCACTTTATATATAATTGTCGTGATTTATATATATGTTTCTTTATTATAAAAATGATTTTAAAATTATTGGAAAGTTTTCAAATGATTTTTTTAATAAAATAGTTTACCAAAAGATGATTTTTAGTTAAAAACATCTTTTATTCTATATAAGATAGGTTAGATGCTTTTATAAAGACATGTTGTGGAGAACCAGGTCAACGTTCTAATAAAAATATGTTTGTTTACTCTATAATGGAGACCAATTTTAAGATGAAACCGTGTTGATGCTTCTAATAGAGATAGTTGCCAAACCGTTTTATATGTTTCGATCATGGAGATACCCTTCAGAGAGTAAACCACTCTTCACGGGCCATTTTAACCGGTTTCGTGAGATTTTGTAGAGTGGTTTGTGCGGTTTCTGGTCCATATATGGATATGGCGGATGATTTTGGTGATACGGGCGTATCCATTCCATGGATACAACATATCGACTGCGGTACCAATACCGCGCGATCCATGGAAATGGATAAGGCGTGTCATATACGCATATAAGTGTTTATGTGTTATAATGTTTATAATGGTTTCATAAAAGATATATGTTTCTTTATATGATAAGAAGTAAATGTTCAAGTATTATGTCTTTTTATAAGATTTCAAGTGAAAGTTTGAAATGAAGTCGTTTCCACAATAAAGCAATCGTGTTTTGATTGCGTGTGAAATGAATAACCGTGTTTCTACGCTAACCAATGTCATTAGTATATTAACATATGTCCAAGTAGGAGCCGCAGTTTATGAACGATATATATATACGCCGGCCCGGAACTCGGTATCACAGACGCACGACGCAGATAGATTCAATGATTAATATATAAATTTACCATCTCAAAAGATTCACGGACCACCTCGTAATATTTCATACAACACATCATTTCATTGAAATTGGTACATCATTTTATTTGCCCAAAATTGTTGTATCAATTTCTTGTATTCCCAAATCGTTGTATGGATTTTGGTTCAGAAGCACACGATTAACTTTGTTAAATATTAAGCAATATTGATTGAAAAAGCCTATATAAAATAAAATTTTACATATAATTAGGTGTGTCAAACTCTAGCTCGACTCAAATATTAAGTTTGAAACTACATTATCAATATGAAGAATGAGCACAAATAGTTAAATTCAAGATAGTGCAAGTTTGAAATCGACTCGAATATCAAGTTTGAAACTATATTATAAAACCGATGCCGAGTTCAACTAATTGATTGATAAATTTGATTGATGATGAAATCAATGACTTTAATCACTTGAAATCACCACCAATGTGCCTTAGTTGTTAGACAATTTGATCTCCTTAATAGAGATACACAAATTAAAACCTAAGTACACATCTTAGGACTGAGTATAGAAGGAGTCTAAAATAGCCACGATAATACTTGATTAAACCACGACATCCGATTTAAAAATATGGTCAACAAATAACATAAACGAGAAAAATTCTCAACCATTTTTACTTTAAAAGTTAATAGACAAAATACTAAATTTCACAATAGTCAAGGTACCAATTTCAATCATTCCACCAAATTTACTACCCATTTCATATCATTTCATTTCCCAAATAGTTTTTACCAAATTTCATACCCACTATATCAATTCGAAACCCTAACCCCAAAATTCACAAAATCAACATAATAAAATTAAAGAATGCAAAATCAAAGACTCAAACAACAACAACAAGTGATGCAACAAGCTATGCTGCAACAACAATCTTTATATCCTCATCCTGGCTTATTAGCTCCTCCACAGGTTTATATACCCAAAAAAGTTTTAAATTTTGATTTTTCCTTCATGGGTTTTGTTTAATTTTGTGTTTTGTGTAATGGGTATTGATTAGTTTTGAAGTTAGTGGTTTTAGCTTAATTTTGGTTATTGGATTGTTAGTTATGTGACTTATGTGAAAGTTAGTTTAGTTTAGCTTCACAGATATATGCTTTTATGATAACGAATGCGTTACGTTTGGAATAGTTTGTGGATTTTGTTACTTGTTTGGAAATGGCAATTATATATATTTAATGTTTTACAAGCTTTTGAATGTGGTATTTAGAAAGTTTTGGGATTCTCGTGAATTTTTAATTAAAGCTCTTGGTTTGGAACTGAGCTAATACTGGAGGCGTGTTTGAAAACTTTTTTTTGGCTTGAACATGCGATATTTTTATTCTTTTTGCTACGTTAGATGAATTTGATCGAAATATTGAGGGTGGTGCTTAATTGTTATTCTGTGATTCTTGAATATTCAGTGCATATTGTGATGGTTTAACTTGTTGTGGTTTAGGTGGATACCTCAGCGAGACTCTATTTTGTAATGTATCCTAGTGGATGTTGTTTAGTTTTGTATGGTTACTGCATATGGGTTTTCGCTTATATGATCATATTAGGAGCACTTGGTGCTATTAACCTCAGTTTTTGTTTAGCTGTGGGTGGCATGGGACGAGGAAGGTAGTTCTAGTTTTGGAGTTTAGTTTTCTTGCTCATGAGGCATAAGGTTTGCTAGCACGCAAGTTCAATTTTCTTGGTCACGCAAAACATTTGTGTAATATTATGGTACTCTTCAGCATCTGGATTGGTTCTGTTGAAAAATACATTTTGGGGGTCTAATCACATTGCGATTGAATAGGCTTCAAAATAGATGTCTAGAGTCAAGACAACAATATCACTCTATTGCTGCTTGGTCTTAGTGGATAGTTTTATTTATTTGTTAGACCCAGTGAAGACACATAATCAAAACCCTGTTCTTAGATGTATAAGAACTGTTGATCTTTTTTTTTTGGTATGAGGGAAACTATACCAAGCCACTGTAGGTGACCTGGCAGGTAAACCCCAGACTCCACATACCACCCCGCAAGACCCATGGAGCCTGGATATCACTAGCCATTCACAATTGTGGATTATATGGCTTGGGCGGGTGGACCCAAGGAGTTTGCAGCCAACGGGATTTGAATTTGAGACCTCTTATTGGGACTCTAAGCCCTTACCACTAGGCTGCGCCTGATGGTTAAGAACTGTTAAATGTTTGTAAACAGTTAGCACCTTTTTAAGTCTGACTGTGAGTTCAAAGGTGAAGATCAAATTTCCGTAGTTCTTGAAAGCAGGTGATCAAAGTCATTGCATAAGATTTCTCGAATTAGTTGTTGACTTACTAGTAATTGTGTGAGGCTTAGGAAATCATAGCCTGATCTTCTTGCATGGTTTCTATGGCACATTTACCTTCTAAGCTTATATAGGAGAATTTTGTGGACATTTGTTTGTTTTGTGAGTGTTTATTTGTTTGCTGGTTTGTAGTTTAGTAGTGATACATGATACACTTCTTCTTGGGCCTAGTTTACTCTAGTTTCTAGTTAGTGGGGATCTTTATCTTTTTATTCTTAGCTTTTATTTTTAGTCTTTTTCCTTTTTTTACTTTTTATTTTGCAGATTGAGCCTATCCCAAGTGGAAATCTGCCTCCTGGCTTTGATCCAAATACATGCCGCGAGTGTGTGAGTGGTTTACGAATGGTTTTTCTAGTTCTTTTTCTTTTTCTTTTCATTTGCATGTTTTAGCATGACAAAGCCTTGATAAGACCCGTTAACCTACTCTGTGCTGTTTAAATTGCAATATTTGTATTCTATAAAATTTGCATTTCGGCCTGTAATATATATATACAGATTTTGGAGTTTGTAATTGTAATATGTTAAGTGTCAAAAGTAGGATGATTATATGTTTATATGTGTATGAAAACTGGGGTATATTCTATAGCTAAACTTATTTTCTTTCTTTTCTTTTCTTTTTTCTTTGAATTTCTAGTTTTTTTATTTTTGAGTAATTGCAGGTATGTTGGGAATGTTCATATACAAGTGACTGAACCACTTCTTCAAGAGGTTTTTGCAAGTACTGGTCCTGTTGAAGGCTGCAAACTCATAAGAAAAGAGAAGGTAGCTACTTATATTTTTAACTTGGTAGAAGTTCTTGATCAAGTTTGCATATAAAGCATTCAACTTACCTACTTTTTATATGGTTTATCGCTTTTTTTTTATGTGCAGTCATCTTATGGATTCATTCACTACTTTGATCGTAGATCAGCTGCGCTTTGCTATATTATCACTAAATGGGAGGCATTTGTAAGTGTTATTTTTTAATAAAGTTATGTTGTGCTTTGCTATCTTCCTTCACCACTTCTAATTAATTTTATTTTCAGGTTTGGACAACCTATTAAAGTTAACTGGGCATATGCCAGTGGACAGAGGGAAGACACATCAGGTACGTTTTATGCAGTTTTTATCTTAGTTGAATAATTTTTGTAAAGGTTAGGCTTCTATACATGCTATTGTTAATAATTGTTGGGCATTACTTTGATTATGGCAATTTAATCTCATGACATTCGGTCATTCCCATTTGTAATTTGCAGGTCACTTCAACATATTTGTTGGTGATCTTAGCCCTGATGCTATGCTGTTTGCATGTTTCTCTGTTTATCCTAGTTGTTCGTGAGTACATTGTCTCTCTCTCTGACACACACACACAAAATAATATACTTTTATTTATTATTCGTTAATCTGTTGTAGGGACGCAAGAGTTATGGGATCAGAAAACTGGTCGCTCACGAGGTTTTGGGTTTGTTTCTTTCGGAACCAACAGGTTTATTTTTATAACTGAAACTTTTTTAATGCTGGACTTTACTTTTGAGAAAATGGTGGCACAAGTCTGTATTTTCTAAAAGCTTAACTAAATTCCATTTTACGACCCTACCTGTGTTTGCGTGATATCTCCACCTTTTTTCTAGGAAAATATCAGCAAGATTAAAATTGTACTTTCACTATTTGTATGGTTATAATCGAACTAAAATCTGACTTTATTCTTTCCTGTGCAGGACGCTCAAAGTGCTATAAATGACTTAACTGGTAAGAGTTACCTCAATACTTCATGTTATCATGTCTGTTTAATTTTCAAATGTCGAGAACTTTTAAACTCAGAACATTGAGTTTGATTGATATGGAGCTATACGCAGTATTTTCTTTGATTGCAAGTTTCAGTTTTACCGCTTTAACTACAGTTTATTTACATCATTATTCAACCTAATCTTATCAGGAAGTGGCTCGGCAGTAGGCAGATACGCTGCAATTGGGCTACCAAAGGTGCTGGTACCAGTGATGAAAAACAGGCCTCAGATTCTAAAAGTGTGGTGGAGCTAACAAATGGTTCTTCAGGTTTGCTGAGTTGGTTATAGATTAGAACTTTAAAATTGTCATTCCAGTATTATTTGGTCATGATATTATTTAACTTGCAGAGGACGAAGGAGCCTGTTAATGGTGATGCTCCTGAGAATAACCCACAGTATACTACAGTTTATGTTGGCGGCCTTGCTCAGAAGTAAGGAATCATATTCTTTAGCTATATATCTATGAGTATATGACATTAATATTTTGCACTTTTGCATGTAACCATCGATTATTTTGCCTTATGATTGAAAATTGTTGTGCGACTTCAAGATGTTTTGAAGTTCAGTTTTTCTTATATGGCTAGTTACTGATGGACATGAATTGAATTATACAATATTGATTTCAGGTTACCCAGCTTGAGCTCCATCGTCACTTCCATTCCCTTGGTGCTGGAGTAATTGAGGAAGTTCGGTGCAACCTGATAAAGGGTTTGGTTTGTGAGATACAATAGCCATGGCGAGGCTGCTTTGGCTATTCAGATGGGAAACACACAATCCATTCTTTACGTAGACAAATTAAGGTGCACATGTTGTTGATCTTCTGTCTGCTTTCTCTATTTTCATTAATTATTGAGTTTCACAAGCTTTTTAGTGATGGACAATTGCTAGCTTGCAACTATAAAGTAAGCCAAGGACAAGATCAAATTACTTTACCCGCTTTACGGGATTACTTTTAGTCTACGCTTCTATCTTACATTTGGGTCTAGCTCAGTAAGTATAAAACATGTTTAGCGAGTGTTTGGCATTATGTTTGAAATTTTAAAGTATTATGTGATGTGAAGAAATCAGAATCAGATTATCGACTATAACAAAATAGGGCTGCAGGAGATTTTTTTGGATGGGCTATGTTGGTTGTAGATGTGATAATCAGTTAATCAACTCCGTGTTTAACAAATTTGATTTATATCATTACATGCAATGACCCAATAGTAATATAATCAGAATCAGTTCTGTTGCAGCTGTTCCTATAGTGATTATTTATTTAAAGATGTGTGTTTGACCTATAAGTAATCAAAGAATTAGATAACTCGCATCAGTTTCACAATAGCCAAATGGTGAAAACTGATTATTTCAACCTGAAATTGCTTTAAATGGATAAAACTTGCAAAACGCATGCAAACACCCTCTTAGATAACTTGGTGTAATCCTGACTTTTGACTTGTTATGTATGCAATTTAGTGCTCTTGGGAAGTAAGCCGACTCCACCAGGAACAAGCTCAAACCCACTTCCACCGCCCGCACCTGCGCCAGTGCTATCAGCTGCTGACTTGTTGGCTTATGAGCGACAACTGGCAATGAGTAAGATGGGAGGGATGCCTGGCATCGGGATGCATCCTTTAAACAACCACCTATGGGCATGGGTGGGCATGGGTGGTGCTGCAGCCAGGCCCTTTATGATGGCGGTTTCAGAATGTTATGCTGCCCAACAACTCATGTACTATCAGTGAGTGAATACTATGGGTTTTTCTTCGAGTTATGCTTTGTTTGTGAGTTTCTAGGAGGCTTTCTGATGTTTTATCTTTCCTTTTCTTATATTTATCCTTTGCCCCATGTTGTCCTACTTATATATGTTTGCCATGAGTATGAATACATATTATGTAATTTAATGCTATTTACGGGGATGCCTGCTTGTTTGTAACTGTGATGAGTGACTTTGTTTGTTTGGTCCGAGACAAATGCCTGATCCTTGGGAATGAGTGACCACTGTTTTGAGGAATTGCACTAATTGGGTATGTTCTCTGCCGGACTTGCACCAACTGTAAACCTCGCCTGAAAGTCTTTGATTGTGTCAAGCAAAACATGTGTGAAGTGCAATCATAAGCTTTCAAGAGATAAGCTTTAGGCCAAACATATGTCTTTCCCATGTAGAGAGAGGGCTTGTCTATGACTTGCAAGATATGTGTTATTGGCTTATTGCGGATAATTTATCTCACTTTGTCTAAGTAATTGTTCAAAATGGATTTACATTAACCAGATTTTCACGAGTTGTATCTCGCTCTTGGCATAATTGGTTTTACTCGAAACCATTCCATGATGTAAATACGGGATGACATATATGACTTGAATCGACAAACCACAATACAACGAGTATCAAATTTTCGATCATTCAATATTTCTACACAAGGCTTCCAAACCCAAAATCTGGATTTGAGTTGATTGTTTATACCTTGAGAGGTAACAAAGATTGTCATGTAATAGTACCAAAATATATTTCTTTTATTAATCTTCTGACTTGATGCAACATCATGGTAACTTGAGAAGAAATATTGTAACACCTGCCTTGCACCACAAACTGTGCACCAAGTTTTTAAGTTCAAACATTTCTATATATATGGAAAGTGTAATATTTCACTTTTGAATATGCCTTCTTGAAGTTAGACATGACTAGGAGTTACAAAAAGCATGCATTTGCATAGCAAGTTATATATTTCTCTCTATGCAATATATGCATATCCAATTTCTCCATTAGTTAATCTTAGAATACATGTCTTGATTTTAAGTCAAGCACACCAAAAAGACCGAGGATCTAAAAAAGACTCCAGACCCTAATAAAAGACATAGAAATACTCCGTTAAAAAATACGCTTTTAAAGCTATGTTCACAATTATTTAATGCACAATATATTTATACAACACCTATAATTAATGTTTGTCATTAAATACCCTCTTATTCAAAAATACAATTAATATACTACAAATTACAAACTAAACAAGCTACTAATGTGATCATATGTCATAACCAAATCACCTAAATTTGATTGAAAAAAAGTATACATGTCAAAGTATGAAAATTTGCATGATTTATAAAGTATGAAAATATAACTTTTGAATACTGAATTTATATATTGTTAAGAAATGTAATATATAGATTTACTAATCATATATTTGCACGAACTAATGTATATTGCTCTATGTTTACACGCTATATAATATTATGGACGAAAAAATTACAAAACATTTATTGACTCGCAAATACCTTTTACCGCTTATTATCACAATTTTGTAATACTTCCCGACATTTACATTGTGCCATTGCATCGTGATACATGTGTACTATACCATTTTAATATGAGATAATGTCTAAAAATTATTCTCTAAAATTCTCGCATGCTTAAGGCTATTATCACGAAAACATAAAATTAAATAAATATTTGCCAAAATTTTGATTATAGAGTATATGCAAGCATACACAACTAATAAACTTAAAAATAAGGAGTAGGGATCCAAATAAGTAAATTAAAATAAGAAGCATGGTGGTTGACCAAAAACCACTTGATTCGAGATCAACCACTTGCATTAGATGCATTCTATTCATATAGATGCAACATCTTGAGTTTCAAAGTTAATTTGATGTATAGATTGCAATTGATTTTCATGATTTCACGTCAAGTAGAACAAAAACAAGAGAAACGCTGAAATGTATCTTATATACGATATGCATCCGAAAGCTAGAAAACACATATTAAGCGTTATAATGCATCTAAGATTATATGATCCATCTAATTTAGATCGGCATCTCCGACGACTAGTTATAGTTCTTCTTATTCATTCTTATTTTAATAATTATTCTTATTTGATCCTAACTCTAAAAATAAGTGACAACTTAAATCATAAAATGCAAATTTCCGTAAATAAACAAGATACTATAAAAACCAAAATAAAACAAACACGATAACCAAACGGGCGCTTTTATTTCACAAACCTTTATTTCCTACTTACGCGGATAAGTCCAAATTGGATCAATCCAACATCTTTTAAGGATTAAAACACGGAGGACCATTCTTGCAAAAGTCGAACTTTCCCCACCACGAAAACACAACACACGCACTCATTTCACCATCAAACAAAACGCCC
This sequence comes from Chrysanthemum lavandulifolium, assembly GCA_022545495.1. Lineage (NCBI taxonomy): Eukaryota > Viridiplantae > Streptophyta > Magnoliopsida > Asterales > Asteraceae > Chrysanthemum > Chrysanthemum lavandulifolium. The sequence goes on along the minus strand of CM040238.1, from coordinate 48,358,200 downwards.
TTTCTCTCACATATTCTCTCACTAAAACAAACCCTAACTATCAAAATCAACCAACAATTAATCATAAAATAAAAACACAAAACACATCAATCTTCAAAAGAAAAAGCACAAAAAAAGGATCAAAAAAACCTACCAACTTCGAAAACGATGGTACGAAGCTTCAAACTAATTATTTAGATGTTATTTATGTATCTCTACCGATTTTATACTTATTTATGAATGTTATTGCTATTTATGAACATTTTTCAGATTTTTTTGGTCATTAATGACATGCAATTGATGATTATGTATTTATTTGAGATTTTCATTATACCGTAAAGAAGAAGAAATTTATGAAGATTTTTATGATTTTAGATGTTTTTAGATGTTTTAGACCGTTTGACAAAATATCACATGTGATAAAACAGTTGGTAGTGATTTGGTAGTTTAGTGGTTTAGTTTTGATTTTGATAACGGTGGTGGTAGTAGTGGTAAGTGGTGGTGGTGGTAGTGTGCGCAGATAGTGGTAGTGATAGTAGTAGTGGTAAGCGCCGATTTGACTTTTTAGCGTTCGTGATAATGGATATGTTTTAGCTTGTTACGAGTATAATTTTGATGTAACTTATGATGCTTTTGAGTGTGACAGAAATATTTTATGGTATATCACTAGAAAAAACAGATGTAGCGATAATTGATTACTTGTCACACGATTAGTGATCATGTAGCGATAACCGATACATTTTAGTGTTTTTGTAGAGGTGGTGGTTTAGTTATGACTTTTCGTAGTCGTAGTGTTACTAGTAGTGGTAGTGGTAGTGATGGTAGTGATGATGATGAAGAGCAGACGCGGATAACTTAAATATTTAATGGTATATCACCAGTGATAAAAACAGATATAGTGATTTTTTATTTTTATTTTTGATAGTATAACAACTGTGATGATAAGCCGTTATACTTGAAATAACTATATTTCAAATACATTTTTGATTAGAATTTATAGTGTCTTTTTGTTTTACATAACATAAGACATTAAAATTTTGATTTTGAAAAAAATGTAGAAGATGATATTTACAAGCATCCGGAGACAATACAAGCTTTAACGGTCGCTTTTTGTCTGCTAATAAATCTTTAAACATAAAAATTGCAGACATTCTGTTTGTTTCTTAAAACAAAATTTGTAAATGCAGTTTTGTCGACAAGCAAATTTTTGAGCGTATCTCCAGAGATTCAAAAGGAAAAAGGTAAATTCCAACATATAAGCATGTCTCCTTTAGAAAAATATCAACTATGATAAACCCTGTATGTATGCGGCATACTTGTTTTGACATTTAGCTTCTGTGTTATATCACCTGTGATACAAATTGATATGACATACTTGCAGTAGAATGTTATAAAATTGTATGACGCATAAACATTCAGAGTTTATATTTATCAAAGAATAAATATTCATGAAAACTTACTTGGGATTTGTTTTGTGCGATTTGAATACAAGTCAAAAGAAATGAAAAGAAAGAAGCAAGAAACAAACTCCAATTCAAAAAAGCACCATATCCAGAAAAAAAACAACCAACACCACCACCAGAAACAACACAAACACCAACACCAGAAACAACACTACCACCACCAGAAACACAACAGCAAACATCTACACCCTCACCACAGAAAACAACCACAAAATACACAAAGTCATCAATAAAAAATACCTATCTAGAAAAGATACCCACAAAACATATAACAACCATTGCACGATCAAGGCTTGTTACACCATTAAATCAAGCATCACCAGAAAACACACCAATAACAACTCTAGCAACCATAGAAACCACACCAATACCACCAACAACCCAACCAACAAACATGGAAGAAACACCATCCGAACCAACACGAAACAACAACCCAAACAACACCAAGCGACACCCCAAGAAACTCATCATACCCAAAGAAGCAAACCCAAAGTTGAAACCAAGCAACCAAAGAAACGAAAAGAACAACCAACAGATTCACCTGTCGAATAAGATCAAGATAAAAAACAACAAACCGAAAACAAAATAGAAAAGGAAAGAGAAAGAGAGGGAAGAAAAGTTGAGGATGCAAGAAAGAAAAAGAAGGATGAAACAAAGAAAAAGAAAAAGAAGAAGAAAAGAAAAAGGAAGGAAAGGCAAATAAATAAAAAATGAAGGAAACGAAGAAGAAGAAGAAACGGAAGAAGAAGAAAGGAAGAAGGAATAAGCAAAGAAGAAGAAAGAAATGCACGAAGAAGGGCAAGGAAAAATGGAGGTGGAAGCGAGAAGAAGAAGAAGAATATGTCATTCCATTCAAGTCCTAAGGGCTAAACGACCGCCCAACCGCTTTTACGATGCAACACATTCACGAGCCCAAAGAAGGAAAATGGTCACAAAGAATGGATTTGAACATGATTGATTTTCCGTTGCAAAAATTTCGAAAAGCGCCTACTATATTGACACATATGGATATGGAAAGATGCAAATCAATCTTAAAATGGGGTGTAATAAAATCACACCGAAACGATTAGAGAAGTTTTGGATACCAATGGGTCCTAAACTACTTTGCTCGGGACCACAAAGGATTGGGATGACGATTATGAAAGCAGCTTTATGGCACAATTCCGAAAAAAAAGAATAACAACAACAAGATTATCAAAGGTGATTCAGAGTACAAGAAATGTTCACCTTCCGGATGAATTTCCTAATGTTTTGGTAAACTGTCTCAAACTCGCTATGATTCGATGTCAAGTATCACGCCCTTCAATTGATGACACCATAGGAAATACCGACAATTGATCGGTGCTCATTCATTTGGAACTGTATGAAATTAAGCAAGGATGGTGGATGACTCAACACCGAAAATTGGTACTATGGACCACACGCAGATTCACGGTAAGTCAAGGTTTTCTTTTAAACAAATATGATGTAGGGTATCACAAGTGATATTTTAAGTTAATGATATAAAATGTATTCTATCACCAAAGATATTAAGTTGTTTTTAAAAATAGATGCCATGTACAATATCACATGGGATACTAAAAAGATTAATCTACCACTTTTAATAAGTAAAGGTTTTAATGAATGTTTTGTTTTCTTGAAAACAACTTATTTACTTGCATTTCAAAGTTCGATGAAATGGATGTGCTACTAAAATGGCCACCATCGAAATTGGAACACAAAACTCATTGAGAAAAGGCAAGAGATGGAGATGGACATGGGAGGGTTGGTAATGTCATGGTAATGAAGAAGAGGATGAGAGTGAAGAAGATATCATGAAATGTAAAGAGGTAATACTTATAATTAATATGAAAATTTGAATATATCACTAGTGATAAAATACTTATAATTGCTTTATTTAAAAACACAACAACTATATGAAGTTGTTGAAGAAAAGTTTGATAGAGTTTTGAATGAAAGAGAGAATTAGAAAATTTTATAAGGGTGAGCATGGAGATATACCGTGAGATGAAACAATAATTATATAGAAAATACAACACACAATTCCGTGAAATCTTCTAATAGATAAAATGGTAGAGTGATTGATAATCGAAGGAACGAGCGTAAGAGATGGAGGAGATGATGAAAGTGATGATGAGGTGAATATCAAGGAGGAGGAGAGGATACGGATAATGAGGATGATGATGATAGCGAAGGAGGAAATGGAGAAGGAGGAAACAAGGATAAAGAAAACCACAAAAGAGACTCCTAAACAGATAAACAAAAAGTTAGATAATTATAATTCAAAGTACTTATTTGTATACAATATCACAAGTGATAAATTTTACATAACAAAATGGTAAAATACAAAGTCAAGAAGAAGCAATTGTAAAAGAAGCAAATAAAAGAAGGTACCAAAAAGAAGCTCTTTAAAAAAGCAATGAGAAAAAAAGAGAATTGAAAAGAAAAGAAGAAGCGGAAAAGGTAATATCACAAGTGATAAACTCTAAATATAACAAAGTCATACAATACAACACTTTTTTATTTAGTTTTTATTTATTTATTTATTCTTTAATTTTTTATTAATGCAGGCTGCAAAAGAAGTCAGAAGAAACAAGCAACGCAAAGAAGCTGCAATCCAAAAACAAGAAGAGGCTAAAAAAGTGGAAAAGGAAGCAAATGAAAAAATGCAAGTCGAAAAGAAGCTAAAAGGAAGCAAATTTCGGAAGAAGAAGCCAAAAGGTAATATCACAAGTGATAAATTCTAAATATAACAAAGTCATACAATACGATAGTTTATTTATTTATTTATTTATTCGTTAATTTTTCATTAATGCAGTCGAAAAGAAGTCGCAAAGAAACAAGTCGCAAAAGAAGAGGCTACAAAACAAGCTCCACTGAAAGAAGCAGAAAAGAAAAGAAAAGAAGCTACAAAAGAACTTACAAAAAGAAGAGAAAGGTTAGATAGTTGCTCGCTTAAAATAGGCGAAATATCTGTTTGAAGAGCCCTTTCATCCCTTCTAGTACCCATTCATTCCTACGATTTGCATGCTTTTTGTTCACGGCATGCTTTTGCGAAAACTTATGATCTATGGTTTGTAATAACTAGTATTTTAGAGATAGGAACCCAACTTTAAGAATGAATGGTGAATGTATGTCGATTTGCATAAATCCCCATTCATTCTTATGCATTGCATAGTTTTTCTTCACATGCGCTTATAATCTACCATTTAGCGATATTGAATCACAAACTTTAAGAATGAATGGAAATGAATCATCGATTTTTGTCTTATTTTGAGAATTATAGGCTTATATGACTCAAAATAAAAAAAAGAAAATCAGAACATAAGTCGAAACAAAAATAAGCTCGTTAGACATATAAACTTAAACAAAACACCTTGCGTAACTTTTCATATCTAAACCTTATTAGATGCTTAAAAACAGTCGAAAAGACGTTGCACCAAAAACAAGCAAAGAGACACAAGAAAAAGAAGAAGGGCTAAAGTTGCGAGAATTTCAAAGGCCGAAATTCAACACAAGACATTCAGACTCGAAAGATGTTCCGAACAAAGCAACAAAGAAAATGAAAAGAGGGAAGGAAAAGGATTGTTAGACCATCGTGTACTGAAATCACCTATATGAACAAGAAGGCAAACACGATGGAACCGCTAATGTAGTCCGAAACAATGCTAGCTAATAAACTTATTTTCGATGGAAGAAGATATAATGTAAGATTTGTTTGGTTTTTGGTTCCTTGGATCAAGAATTATTCCGCGCCGGAACTACGGACAATATTGATAAAACCACAGACAAGAATGGAACCATCGATGAAGACAAAACCGCGGCTAGTAGTATTGTGTAACCACGATATTGTAATGTAACCACCGCTAGTCTTGTATAGTCGGTTTAGTATTTTGTATTAGATAAATATGGAAAAGATATTTATCTTGTAGGTTTATATTGTATATGTAAAGGACTCCTTAGCCTATAAAAGGAGGTCCTAGGTTAGATTAGATAATGTATGTTTTATATCTAAGGTCGATACACTTCGTTGTAAAACCCACATGGTTAGAGTATTAATAATAATATTGAGGTGTTGAATGTTCGCTGTTCTTCTTCTTAAGATTAAGTATTAAATTCATGATACTTAATAAGTATTTGTTTAAGTCATTTATATTAGATTGTTTGCTCAACTGGGATCAACAAGTGGTATCGAGCTTGTGATCTAGAAACCCAGAACAAGAAGAAGTTCTGAGTCTGCTCAAGCAAGTTAAGATGTTGACGAAACTCACATGGTTATCGTGATCAAAGGTACCCATGCTGCAGGTGGTGAATACCAAATTGGAGAATGCGAATGATACATTCGTATTCTCTCCATATGGGATATGGGATGTTGTTGAAAGGGTGATACTTTCCTTTAAAGAGTGCAGATGGTCTTGAAATAGCCATTGTTAGTGAGGTTGACAAGGCTAAAAGGAAACCGGAGATTAAAGCACTTAGTATTCTCTCCATGGAATACCTAATGAGTTTTGGACTTTGATCATTATGAGTCTGCTAAAGATTTAATGGATGCTATTGAAACAAGGTTTTTGGTAATGAAGCTACAAAGAAATCAAGGAAGAATATGTAGTTTAATTGAGTAATTTTTACTCATATTTTCATTTCTCTTGTTACTATCTAAAAGTCTTCAATTGCATTCTTAGTATAATCGTTGCGTAAACAATTAATTGACCAATGCGATCTAACATTATTAAGGTAAAATTGCGCGCCTAAACATTTCCACCATGAAATACCATAAATTTTGCCATCACAAAAACATATGCAAAAGAATACTTTTACGCAATATTAATAAATCATTCTTTGCTACACCGCAGTAGAGAAAATATGATTCACAATATTTCGCTATTATATTTACCAAATAGGAAACAACTAAGAACATTGCCAATGTATGGTTGTGAAGTGTTTTAATGCATGTGAAAACCAACAATTGTTTTATTGAGGTATCAAAGAACTTAATAGAATATGAAAGAGATAGTATTTTTTGTGCACATCAAACATATTTTCAATCATAAAATTATATTAATTGTAGCAAGATGCTATATTTACAAATTTAGTTCACAATTAAATTTCTAATATCCCAAAACAGATATAATTAATATCAAGAAAAATGAAAATTAATCATGAAATTGAAGTTGGTAGGAGAATATACTTTGAGAGAAGCTCGAGTAGTCGTATTGACTCACAACCATTATGCTTTAATAGCCCAAGAAGAAGCAACACCGCAAAGAAAAAAAAGGAACCAAGAATGTGAAGGTATATGGAAATTTACTACTCCATATCATACAAGCATATCTCACAGCACCAAATGATCCAAGATTTCAAGATTCCTATGTTTGTGATCTTTCCAAAGACAAGCTTTTCTTGCAAACCAACTACTATTCTTGTAGAATTATACAAAGTAACATTGTTTTTGATAGGAATGAAAGTTATAAGAATTACGAAATGAAAGTGGCAACGAGGCTTAATTTGTTCCTAACATGAGAAATTATATGTTAACTTTGCGTGGCAAGTCCTTCCAAGACTCGGTGAGGTCTCGTGGTTGCTCGTCAACTTTCAACAAACTAAATGTGATGACTTGAATGATATCCTTGTGAGCGTAAAGTATGCTCCATGAGTTAGCCGTTGTTCGTTAATTGGAGACATTATTTTTCATTAACCCATTAACTAGTAGTGTATCTTGAAGTTTGAGAACAAAAGTTGAACACCATTATTGGTATGGTTTACATTGTGCGCGATTAATCCCGTATAATGATGTTTAATTATGTTGAATTCTAGTGTTTTAATTTGGATTTTGTCTTATGTTTAGTTGAATGGACGATTATTTAATTTACTTTGTTAATTTCTATTTGTGGTGTATTTTAACCACTTTATATATAATTGTCGTGATTTATATATATGTTTCTTTATTATAAAAATGATTTTAAAATTATTGGAAAGTTTTCAAATGATTTTTTTAATAAAATAGTTTACCAAAAGATGATTTTTAGTTAAAAACATCTTTTATTCTATATAAGATAGGTTAGATGCTTTTATAAAGACATGTTGTGGAGAACCAGGTCAACGTTCTAATAAAAATATGTTTGTTTACTCTATAATGGAGACCAATTTTAAGATGAAACCGTGTTGATGCTTCTAATAGAGATAGTTGCCAAACCGTTTTATATGTTTCGATCATGGAGATACCCTTCAGAGAGTAAACCACTCTTCACGGGCCATTTTAACCGGTTTCGTGAGATTTTGTAGAGTGGTTTGTGCGGTTTCTGGTCCATATATGGATATGGCGGATGATTTTGGTGATACGGGCGTATCCATTCCATGGATACAACATATCGACTGCGGTACCAATACCGCGCGATCCATGGAAATGGATAAGGCGTGTCATATACGCATATAAGTGTTTATGTGTTATAATGTTTATAATGGTTTCATAAAAGATATATGTTTCTTTATATGATAAGAAGTAAATGTTCAAGTATTATGTCTTTTTATAAGATTTCAAGTGAAAGTTTGAAATGAAGTCGTTTCCACAATAAAGCAATCGTGTTTTGATTGCGTGTGAAATGAATAACCGTGTTTCTACGCTAACCAATGTCATTAGTATATTAACATATGTCCAAGTAGGAGCCGCAGTTTATGAACGATATATATATACGCCGGCCCGGAACTCGGTATCACAGACGCACGACGCAGATAGATTCAATGATTAATATATAAATTTACCATCTCAAAAGATTCACGGACCACCTCGTAATATTTCATACAACACATCATTTCATTGAAATTGGTACATCATTTTATTTGCCCAAAATTGTTGTATCAATTTCTTGTATTCCCAAATCGTTGTATGGATTTTGGTTCAGAAGCACACGATTAACTTTGTTAAATATTAAGCAATATTGATTGAAAAAGCCTATATAAAATAAAATTTTACATATAATTAGGTGTGTCAAACTCTAGCTCGACTCAAATATTAAGTTTGAAACTACATTATCAATATGAAGAATGAGCACAAATAGTTAAATTCAAGATAGTGCAAGTTTGAAATCGACTCGAATATCAAGTTTGAAACTATATTATAAAACCGATGCCGAGTTCAACTAATTGATTGATAAATTTGATTGATGATGAAATCAATGACTTTAATCACTTGAAATCACCACCAATGTGCCTTAGTTGTTAGACAATTTGATCTCCTTAATAGAGATACACAAATTAAAACCTAAGTACACATCTTAGGACTGAGTATAGAAGGAGTCTAAAATAGCCACGATAATACTTGATTAAACCACGACATCCGATTTAAAAATATGGTCAACAAATAACATAAACGAGAAAAATTCTCAACCATTTTTACTTTAAAAGTTAATAGACAAAATACTAAATTTCACAATAGTCAAGGTACCAATTTCAATCATTCCACCAAATTTACTACCCATTTCATATCATTTCATTTCCCAAATAGTTTTTACCAAATTTCATACCCACTATATCAATTCGAAACCCTAACCCCAAAATTCACAAAATCAACATAATAAAATTAAAGAATGCAAAATCAAAGACTCAAACAACAACAACAAGTGATGCAACAAGCTATGCTGCAACAACAATCTTTATATCCTCATCCTGGCTTATTAGCTCCTCCACAGGTTTATATACCCAAAAAAGTTTTAAATTTTGATTTTTCCTTCATGGGTTTTGTTTAATTTTGTGTTTTGTGTAATGGGTATTGATTAGTTTTGAAGTTAGTGGTTTTAGCTTAATTTTGGTTATTGGATTGTTAGTTATGTGACTTATGTGAAAGTTAGTTTAGTTTAGCTTCACAGATATATGCTTTTATGATAACGAATGCGTTACGTTTGGAATAGTTTGTGGATTTTGTTACTTGTTTGGAAATGGCAATTATATATATTTAATGTTTTACAAGCTTTTGAATGTGGTATTTAGAAAGTTTTGGGATTCTCGTGAATTTTTAATTAAAGCTCTTGGTTTGGAACTGAGCTAATACTGGAGGCGTGTTTGAAAACTTTTTTTTGGCTTGAACATGCGATATTTTTATTCTTTTTGCTACGTTAGATGAATTTGATCGAAATATTGAGGGTGGTGCTTAATTGTTATTCTGTGATTCTTGAATATTCAGTGCATATTGTGATGGTTTAACTTGTTGTGGTTTAGGTGGATACCTCAGCGAGACTCTATTTTGTAATGTATCCTAGTGGATGTTGTTTAGTTTTGTATGGTTACTGCATATGGGTTTTCGCTTATATGATCATATTAGGAGCACTTGGTGCTATTAACCTCAGTTTTTGTTTAGCTGTGGGTGGCATGGGACGAGGAAGGTAGTTCTAGTTTTGGAGTTTAGTTTTCTTGCTCATGAGGCATAAGGTTTGCTAGCACGCAAGTTCAATTTTCTTGGTCACGCAAAACATTTGTGTAATATTATGGTACTCTTCAGCATCTGGATTGGTTCTGTTGAAAAATACATTTTGGGGGTCTAATCACATTGCGATTGAATAGGCTTCAAAATAGATGTCTAGAGTCAAGACAACAATATCACTCTATTGCTGCTTGGTCTTAGTGGATAGTTTTATTTATTTGTTAGACCCAGTGAAGACACATAATCAAAACCCTGTTCTTAGATGTATAAGAACTGTTGATCTTTTTTTGGTATGAGGGAAACTATACCAAGCCACTGTAGGTGACCTGGCAGGTAAACCCCAGACTCCACATACCACCCCGCAAGACCCATGGAGCCTGGATATCACTAGCCATTCACAATTGTGGATTATATGGCTTGGGCGGGTGGACCCAAGGAGTTTGCAGCCAACGGGATTTGAATTTGAGACCTCTTATTGGGACTCTAAGCCCTTACCACTAGGCTGCGCCTGATGGTTAAGAACTGTTAAATGTTTGTAAACAGTTAGCACCTTTTTAAGTCTGACTGTGAGTTCAAAGGTGAAGATCAAATTTCCGTAGTTCTTGAAAGCAGGTGATCAAAGTCATTGCATAAGATTTCTCGAATTAGTTGTTGACTTACTAGTAATTGTGTGAGGCTTAGGAAATCATAGCCTGATCTTCTTGCATGGTTTCTATGGCACATTTACCTTCTAAGCTTATATAGGAGAATTTTGTGGACATTTGTTTGTTTTGTGAGTGTTTATTTGTTTGCTGGTTTGTAGTTTAGTAGTGATACATGATACACTTCTTCTTGGGCCTAGTTTACTCTAGTTTCTAGTTAGTGGGGATCTTTATCTTTTTATTCTTAGCTTTTATTTTTAGTCTTTTTCCTTTTTTTACTTTTTATTTTGCAGATTGAGCCTATCCCAAGTGGAAATCTGCCTCCTGGCTTTGATCCAAATACATGCCGCGAGTGTGTGAGTGGTTTACGAATGGTTTTTCTAGTTCTTTTTCTTTTTCTTTTCATTTGCATGTTTTAGCATGACAAAGCCTTGATAAGACCCGTTAACCTACTCTGTGCTGTTTAAATTGCAATATTTGTATTCTATAAAATTTGCATTTCGGCCTGTAATATATATATACAGATTTTGGAGTTTGTAATTGTAATATGTTAAGTGTCAAAAGTAGGATGATTATATGTTTATATGTGTATGAAAACTGGGGTATATTCTATAGCTAAACTTATTTTCTTTCTTTTCTTTCTTTTTTCTTTGAATTTCTAGTTTTTTTATTTTTGAGTAATTGCAGGTATGTTGGGAATGTTCATATACAAGTGACTGAACCACTTCTTCAAGAGGTTTTTGCAAGTACTGGTCCTGTTGAAGGCTGCAAACTCATAAGAAAAGAGAAGGTAGCTACTTATATTTTTAACTTGGTAGAAGTTCTTGATCAAGTTTGCATATAAAGCATTCAACTTACCTACTTTTTATATGGTTTATCGTTCTTTTTTTTTATGTGCAGTCATCTTATGGATTCATTCACTACTTTGATCGTAGATCAGCTGCGCTTGCTATATTATCACTAAATGGGAGGCATTTGTAAGTGTTATTTTTTAATAAAGTTATGTTGTGCTTTGCTATCTTCCTTCACCACTTCTAATTAATTTTATTTTCAGGTTTGGACAACCTATTAAAGTTAACTGGGCATATGCCAGTGGACAGAGGGAAGACACATCAGGTACGTTTTATGCAGTTTTTATCTTAGTTGAATAATTTTTGTAAAGGTTAGGCTTCTATACATGCTATTGTTAATAATTGTTGGGCATTACTTTGATTATGGCAATTTAATCTCATGACATTCCGGTCATTCCCATTTGTAATTTGCAGGTCACTTCAACATATTTGTTGGTGATCTTAGCCCTGATGCTATGCTGTTTGCATGTTTCTCTGTTTATCCTAGTTGTTCGTGAGTACATTGTCTCTCTCTCTGACACACACACACAAAATAATATACTTTTATTTATTATTCGTTAATCTGTTGTAGGGACGCAAGAGTTATGGGATCAGAAAACTGGTCGCTCACGAGGTTTTGGGTTTGTTTCTTTCGGAACCAACAGGTTTATTTTTATAACTGAAACTTTTTTAATGCTGGACTTTACTTTTGAGAAAATGGTGGCACAAGTCTGTATTTTCTAAAAGCTTAACTAAATTCCATTTTACGACCCTACCTGTGTTTGCGTGATATCTCCACCTTTTTTCTAGGAAAATATCAGCAAGATTAAAATTGTACTTTCACTATTTGTATGGTTATAATCGAACTAAAATCTGACTTTATTCTTTCCTGTGCAGGACGCTCAAAGTGCTATAAATGACTTAACTGGTAAGAGTTACCTCAATACTTCATGTTATCATGTCTGTTTAATTTTCAAATGTCGAGAACTTTTAAACTCAGAACATTGAGTTTGATTGATATGGAGCTATACGCAGTATTTTCTTTGATTGCAAGTTTCAGTTTTACTCGCTTTAACTACAGTTTATTTACATCATTATTCAACCTAATCTTATCAGGAAGTGGCTCGGCAGTAGGCAGATACGCTGCAATTGGGCTACCAAAGGTGCTGGTACCAGTGATGAAAAACAGGCCTCAGATTCTAAAAGTGTGGTGGAGCTAACAAATGGTTCTTCAGGTTTGCTGAGTTGGTTATAGATTAGAACTTTAAAATTGTCATTCCAGTATTATTTGGTCATGATATTATTTAACTTGCAGAGGACGAAGGAGCCTGTTAATGGTGATGCTCCTGAGAATAACCCACAGTATACTACAGTTTATGTTGGCGGCCTTGCTCAGAAGTAAGGAATCATATTCTTTAGCTATATATCTATGAGTATATGACATTAATATTTTGCACTTTTGCATGTAACCATCGATTATTTTGCCTTATGATTGAAAATTGTTGTGCGACTTCAAGATGTTTTGAAGTTCAGTTTTTCTTATATGGCTAGTTACTGATGGACATGAATTGAATTATACAATATTGATTTCAGGTTACCCAGCTTGAGCTCCATCGTCACTTCCATTCCCTTGGTGCTGGAGTAATTGAGGAAGTTCGGTGCAACCTGATAAAGGGTTTGGTTTGTGAGATACAATAGCCATGGCGAGGCTGCTTTGGCTATTCAGATGGGAAACACACAATCCATTCTTTACGTAGACAAATTAAGGTGCACATGTTGTTGATCTTCTGTCTGCTTTCTCTATTTTCATTAATTATTGAGTTTCACAAGCTTTTTAGTGATGGACAATTGCTAGCTTGCAACTATAAAGTAAGCCAAGGACAAGATCAAATTACTTTACCCGCTTTACGGGATTACTTTTAGTCTACGCTTCTATCTTACATTTGGGTCTAGCTCAGTAAGTATAAAACATGTTTAGCGAGTGTTTGGCATTATGTTTGAAATTTTAAAGTATTATGTGATGTGAAGAAATCAGAATCAGATTATCGACTATAACAAAATAGGGCTGCAGGAGATTTTTTTGGATGGGCTATGTTGGTTGTAGATGTGATAATCAGTTAATCAACTCCGTGTTTAACAAATTTGATTTATATCATTACATGCAATGACCCAATAGTAATATAATCAGAATCAGTTCTGTTGCAGCTGTTCCTATAGTGATTATTTATTTAAAGATGTGTGTTTGACCTATAAGTAATCAAAGAATTAGATAACTCGCATCAGTTTCACAATAGCCAAATGGTGAAAACTGATTATTTCAACCTGAAATTGCTTTAAATGGATAAAACTTGCAAAACGCATGCAAACACCCTCTTAGATAACTTGGTGTAATCCTGACTTTTGACTTGTTATGTATGCAATTTAGTGCTCTTGGGAAGTAAGCCGACTCCACCAGGAACAAGCTCAAACCCACTTCCACCGCCCGCACCTGCGCCAGTGCTATCAGCTGCTGACTTGTTGGCTTATGAGCGACAACTGGCAATGAGTAAGATGGGAGGGATGCCTGGCATCGGGATGCATCCTTTAAACAACCACCTATGGGCATGGGTGGGCATGGGTGGTGCTGCAGCCAGGCCCTTTATGATGGCGGTTTCAGAATGTTATGCTGCCCAACAACTCATGTACTATCAGTGAGTGAATACTATGGGTTTTTCTTCGAGTTATGCTTTGTTTGTGAGTTTCTAGGAGGCTTTCTGATGTTTTATCTTTCCCTTTTCTTATATTTATCCTTTGCCCCATGTTGTCCTACTTATATATGTTTGCCATGAGTATGAATACATATTATGTAATTTAATGCTATTTACGGGGATGCCTGCTTGTTTGTAACTGTGATGAGTGACTTTGTTTGTTTGGTCCGAGACAAATGCCTGATCCTTGGGAATGAGTGACCACTGTTTTGAGGAATTGCACTAATTGGGTATGTTCTCTGCCGGACTTGCACCAACTGTAAACCTCGCCTGAAAGTCTTTGATTGTGTCAAGCAAAACATGTGTGAAGTGCAATCATAAGCTTTCAAGAGATAAGCTTTAGGCCAAACATATGTCTTTCCCATGTAGAGAGAGGGCTTGTCTATGACTTGCAAGATATGTGTTATTGGCTTATTGCGGATAATTTATCTCACTTTGTCTAAGTAATTGTTCAAAATGGATTTACATTAACCAGATTTTCACGAGTTGTATCTCGCTCTTGGCATAATTGGTTTTACTCGAAACCATTCCATGATGTAAATACGGGATGACATATATGACTTGAATCGACAAACCACAATACAACGAGTATCAAATTTTCGATCATTCAATATTTCTACACAAGGCTTCCAAACCCAAAATCTGGATTTGAGTTGATTGTTTATACCTTGAGAGGTAACAAAGATTGTCATGTAATAGTACCAAAATATATTTCTTTTATTAATCTTCTGACTTGATGCAACATCATGGTAACTTGAGAAGAAATATTGTAACACCTGCCTTGCACCACAAACTGTGCACCAAGTTTTTAAGTTCAAACATTTCTATATATATGGAAAGTGTAATATTTCACTTTTGAATATGCCTTCTTGAAGTTAGACATGACTAGGAGTTACAAAAAGCATGCATTTGCATAGCAAGTTATATATTTCTCTCTATGCAATATATGCATATCCAATTTCTCCATTAGTTAATCTTAGAATACATGTCTTGATTTTAAGTCAAGCACACCAAAAAGACCGAGGATCTAAAAAAGACTCCAGACCCTAATAAAAGACATAGAAATACTCCGTTAAAAAATACGCTTTTAAAGCTATGTTCACAATTATTTAATGCACAATATATTTATACAACACCTATAATTAATGTTTGTCATTAAATACCCTCTTATTCAAAAATACAATTAATATACTACAAATTACAAACTAAACAAGCTACTAATGTGATCATATGTCATAACCAAATCACCTAAATTTGATTGAAAAAAAGTATACATGTCAAAGTATGAAAATTTGCATGATTTATAAAGTATGAAAATATAACTTTTGAATACTGAATTTATATATTGTTAAGAAATGTAATATATAGATTTACTAATCATATATTTGCACGAACTAATGTATATTGCTCTATGTTAAAGATGAAACGAAAATTCCTCATAACCAAATACTATGTTTACCTTTTGAATTCTTAAAATTTTAAAAACTGAATAATTTAATGCAACTTAAAACTTAAAAAATTAATACAACATAAATGCCACGAAATAAGTAAAGACTTTATTGACTTTTGTATGCCAAATGAGAATTACGCGGTTAATAAGACATGGTATATATAAAAGAAGGCTTTTGATAATTACCATATAAACACTTATTATCATATATTGATCTAAACTTATATAACTAAGACTATGTTTGATAAGATACCACCGACATCGCTCATTGTCTGGGCCTTAAGATGCATCCCTTACAAATGTGAGTGGCCGGTTACGATCCTTAAGATGACGACTGCGTGATCCCACCATTCTTCACCTTTTCGAGAAAACTATGTTTATTACACGAGATTATCGAGAGATTACGCTTTATTTTTTAAGAATAATAATTACTTAAAAATAATTTTTTTTGGCAGACATAACTTATAAGGAGATTATAAAAAAAACAATTTTTCATAATCTCTGAAAA
Organism: Chrysanthemum lavandulifolium; assembly: GCA_022545495.1. Taxonomy (NCBI): domain Eukaryota; kingdom Viridiplantae; phylum Streptophyta; class Magnoliopsida; order Asterales; family Asteraceae; genus Chrysanthemum; species Chrysanthemum lavandulifolium. The sequence goes on along the minus strand of CM040238.1, from coordinate 48,342,169 downwards.
TAAAGGTTACTTCATGTATCTTATAAAATAATCTCATTTTATAATCTTTTTCAGCAACAACACCAACAACAGCATCAGCGACAACACTAACATCATCATAATCTATTTTTGCCAAACATTCCGATCATATTTATTATTAGTGTAATACAATAAATTACAATATCATAAACATCAATATTTCCCGTGTGAAAATTAACCTTTAGTCCGTTAGTAAATATGTTCAAATTTTTTGACTAATGCAACGTACTTATAATTATAGCACAAGGCCTCCGAAATTAACGAGACGCCTGTCAGAACCACAATTTGCAAAAATAATTATTTATCGTTATACACCGTCGATTTACACGATTATTCATCCAATATAATCTAATCTTTAACACAAGTTTTGAATGATTTTTCCTTTGAACAAAACAAGATTTGAATGTTCACAACTGATTTTTAATGAAACACTCAACAGGCGACCAAAAACCTTTCACAATCCAAAGTCAATCACACTCCCAAAACTACTTCCTCCACTCCCAACTTCACTTCACCTTCTTGTACCTTTCTCTACATAATCTGTACCCTATCCTGTCAAAAGCAATTTCAAACACACAACTACATAAGAAAACTGTCATATAAATCAGTTCTTCTAAAAATAAAAAACCCAAAACCAAATCAAATCACCATCTTTTTCTTAAAAACCAAAACCAAAATCAAACAAATTATGTTATAGTACTAAAATTGAAACTAAACCCCAATTTTTATAAAAAAAATATAAAAATGAGGGTTTCGTTTAAGGTATCGAAACAAGGTGCAAGGTTTCGCCCCAAACCCAAACCTCAAACCCAAACCCTAACTGCGAATGAAAATGAAAATGAAGATGTTGATGAAATTAATAATACCAAATTGTCTTCTGCTGTTGATGGTTCGAAACCAAAGGTGTGTTTTGTTTTTGTAAGAATATAATAATTGGGTGTTTAGATTTTGCTTATTTTTTTTGTGCTTAATTTAGGGGGTGTTTGTTTGTTTAAGCTTATCGATATACTCCGTATTAGAAATCACTTAAGAAATGAAATACGGTTAACCAAACAGTTAGGCGAATTGGGATTGAAGAACAATTCGCGAGAGAGTTTGATATTAGTTGATACGAACCAATCCCATACTTGGCCGATGTAGGATCATAACACTTATTTATGGGCTTGTGGCTTATATAGTTATATTTCATAACTTGCTTTTTTTCGTTTTTTTTTGAACTTGTGGGCGTATATAAGTATGTTATGACAGAATAAAATTATATAAATCCATAAGTTCCAATATAAGCAAAAAAATGAGGCTTAGCCGAAAAAAGATAAGCTCATAAGCCCATATATAAGCTTAAACCAACACCCCTTAAAGTGGTATCTAAACGGCTTCCGCTTATATGCTTATTATTTTAAAGCATTAATCAAAGTTGGAATTAACGTTACCTTTTTTTACCAACACATGTAACCTAAAACATTTAATTTGATATTTTCAACTAGGCATTATTTTTCCGGTTATTGTAGCATTGTTTACAAAATAAGCAATTCCAAACAATATTTTCAAAATAAGCATTTAATGAAATAAGAGTTGCTTTTTGTAAAGAAACTGATTAATACGCTAAAAGAATATGGAAAGTTTTAATCAAGTTTGCTTATAAAAGGTTTTAGGTTTTATATAATGGTGGAAAAGTAACTTTTTAGTTTCAGAAATAAGCACTTTGATGTAAGCAGTTGCCCCATGTAGATAAGCGGAAGCAGTTTGGATGACTCAAACTGTTTCTGCTTATAAATAAGCAGATAAAATAACTAGTCCCAAACATTCCCGTAGTTTTGTATTGAATATAAGAATTCGGATTTATATAGAAATGATTATTTCTTGTTTATATGGTTAAGTTGAAGTTCTTAGGATATAGGAAGTTGAATAGATTTGTAATTTGTTATGATATGTGTATAGGTTAATGACGTGACTGAAGGTGGCGAGGACGATAATGCTGTAATTTCAGGTATCTTGCGAAAACGTTTACTTTCGTTGCAGTTGTGGTTTTTTGTATTTGCTAATAGTTTTTATTTGCTATTTTCGTGTTTTGTCAGATGCGGATATTTCTTTCTTTATAAACTTGTTTCCGGATGGTTATTCAATTGGGAACCCCTCTGAGGTTTGTTGTATGTTGTGTTAAGTTTTCTGTTTTGTTTTAAAAAGTCGAGAATTAGAGAGCTTTTTGTTTTTAGTCGTTCTTTTTAACTAGCTTTGTCATCTTTTTAGAGCCGGGCTGGTCTTCAAGCTGCTGTACAAGATGATCCGAAGTTTTGCATCCGTATGATAGGACATCCGAAAGCCTATTTTGGTAAGCTACAGTCTTCACACTTGTTTACGCTTATATTCAGTTTGTTTGACATTTGCAATGAGTGATTTGTGTTTAATCACATGTTTTACTGTTGTATTTAAAGGCTATTGAGCGTGGCTTGTTACCTGCTGATTTCTTGGACGACATACCATGCAAATATATTAAGGGGCAGTTGCTTGCAGGTAAGTAATCATATAGTTAAAACTTAACATAAACCGGCTATATGGTAACAGAGATGGAAAACCTAAAATTAACGGGAAATGTTGCAGGTGCGGGATTACAGGAATTGTGGTTCTGATCCAGGAGTTAATAATGGTTCATCTGCTGATGCATCAACCCCTATTACTACCAAAATACGTCTTAAGATGTCACTGGAGAACGTGGTGAAGGATATTCCTTCGATTTCTGATAGTTCTTGGACTTACGGTGATTTAATGGTGAGCATTATTTGTTATGAAGTTTAGTAAACCTTCGTATGAAAGTATAAGACTATCTGACGTTTAGTCAAATGGGATTGTAGGAAGCTGAGGCCCGTATATTGATGGCCCTACAACCGAAGCTTAATCTTGACCCGACACCCAACTTTGATCGACTCTGTAAAACTCCAACTCCCTCAAAGGCAAGCGCTTGTAACTTAATTATCTCGATGGTGCGGAGCTTTGTTTCTAATTTTATTTGCTTTTCAGCTAAACCTAAATATTCGGATCTCCGACGGAAGAGGTTGAGACTGATGTCTGGTTCTGACCATCCTGTCCAAGGAAGAAGGTTTGCATGGAAAACTCAAATTCAGGACCAATTGTGCAGCAATCTGATCTTGTGAATATGACTACCCAAAATGCTGGTCCTAGCAACATGGTTTCCTCTGTTCCAGCATCGCCTTCACTCTCGTATCAATCAAAATATCAAATGGGTGCTGGAAACTCGAGAGTTATGCAGGATCACGGGTCAGACATGATGATGAACGCATATGGTGATGCTAAGAGGGAAAACCAAGATGGACAGCTGTCACCTATGACCAACTTGAGTAAAAGAGCTAGGACAAACTCCATGGGTCTCGATGGTGTTCAACAACAACAACCGCAACAACAGATGGATGGATTTAACACACCTGAATCTCAGTGGAAGAATTCACTCTTGCAGCAACAGCAGCAGCAATCGATGGTGAGAGGGGGTCAGTTGGCTAACGCTGCTGGCGTTCAAAAGTATCCGTTTGATGGTAGTTTCAATCAGGAGCAATTTACAATGGGTCAATCAGGAATGAGATACAATCTAAAACAAGAGCCTGACACTGAGCTAAATCGGAACATGCATATGGTGGATTCAGATGTTGACCCGCGATTGCAGCAGCAGCAGAGGATGACTCAGCAGTTTGCACGATCCAGTTTCCCGCCTACCCCGTGGAACAATCTGGATAATTCTAGAAAGGAGGAACAGTTTCAGAGACGGAAATCAGCACAAAGTCCCCGTGTCTCTGGTGGTGCGTTGCCTCAGTCTCCCTTGTCATCAAAATCTGGGGAGTTTTCCAGTGGATCTATGGGAGGGCAGTATGGTGTAGGGGCAATGGGATCATCCCAAAGGGACAAGTCAGCTGTGACTTCGGTTCCCACGGTTGGTGGTGCAGGTGCTGGATCAATGACTTCTAGTGCTCAAATGGCGGCCAGGCGGACTACCTCTCTCCCAAAAACCCCTGCTATGAGCGGGGTAGGATCTCCTGCTAGTGTAGGTAACATGAGTGGACCCTTTAACGCCACCAGTCCACATGTTGGAAAGGAGACTGATAAAAGCATGCGCGAGAAGTTCTCCAAAATTGAAATGTTGACTGTCAAGTATGATAAATATCTAACAATCCTTTCCTTTAGTTTCGTCTTTACATATATCAGTATTGTGCATGATTAATTAATTATTCTTGTGCAGGTACCAACTCAACAACAAAAGGAACAAGGTTGATGAGTACAAAAATACCACATCATTTCCTACTCGAGAGCTGAATAATTGTCTTTTCAATGATCAAAATAACGAGATTCCCAAAGATGAAACCTGTAAAATGCCTCTATCGAAGTCGCTTGTGGGAGGGAGCATGAATGTTTGCAAGACCAGAGTTTTGCATTTTATGCAGAGTGAACGTGTACTCCAAGGTTTGTTTGTTGGAATATAACGCTAATATCATCAACTTTGACTGATCATTTATTCTGGACTATTATTCCAGGAAACGGGTTCTCACTTGTGCCAAAGTCGCGAACTAGAATGATCTTGTCAGAGAAGCGAGATGATGGCACTGTAGCAATGCATTATGGTGAACATGATGAATGTGATTACTTGGCAGCAGAAGAATTGCTTCCCACTCTTCCAAATACTGTGAGTTTCTTCATTGATTTTTACCTTGAATATAAGTTTATAGTACAATTAGCCTTCCTTTATAGTCGTGTTTAAAGTTTGTGTAAATCAGTGGGGCTAATTGCATAAAATTGTAACTAGTTTTTATGAAATTTATATCTAGGGTTATAATGTACATATTAAAGTTTCTCTCCTGTAAAGGTACAAACTTTCAGTTTGTTTCTATTTTGGGTAATCTGAAAAACTTGACGTAGGTAACTAGAAGTAGTAAGTTGCACGACGAAGCGGAAATGACCATTTCCCAGTTGCCGGATTTAGAAAAATTGGAAGCTGGTTACCTTAATATAGCAACCAAATGAAAGTTGATTACCCAAAATCTGAAGAATTTAAAGTTCCTTGCCTTAAATAAGAACTCTTGAAAGTTTGTATGTATATATTACCATTGAGTAAAAGTTTTATGGAAGCTCTTTACCTTTTTATGCAATTCTAACCCAAAGTATGCATATATTGTATTAATGGCATTTATTTATATTTTCTGACTTTTCATTTGACTTGATGCTACAGCATGTTGCGGACTTGCTTGCAGCCCAATTCTGCACACTGGTATGATGTTCAAAGTTAAACTTTCTGTATTTTATGGATAATCTTCACATTATATCTCGTATGAAGATAATAATACTATGATCTGTTTGTGCAGATATTACGTGAAGGTTATCGTGTTGAAGGCGATCATCTCCAACCAAAACCAATTAACCCACTTCGCTCTTCTGGTGATCAGCCTAATAATAATAATGCATCCGGGATATTATCCCCCAATTCTGATATTCCAGAAGCCGCTTCAGGCCAACCATCTAATGAAGTTGCAAAACCAAGTGACAGTGGAACAAATAATACATCAATGATGACGTCCCAGAACATGCCATTGGCAGGTGCACGGATGCATCCTCCCGCAAACATGCAAATCCCTCAAGGTGGGGTGTCAATGCCAGCATCACGGCCTATGCAATCCGAGTCACAGCCATCTTTCCAACAACAAAATCAGCATAACTTGATGCAACAACAGCTGCAAAGATCAACAGCTATGATGCTTGCATCAAATCCATTGTCGCATTTAAATGCAATGGGACAAAATTCAAACATGCAACAATTGGGTCATATGCTTAATAAATCCCCACATCAGCTTCAGATTTTACAGCAGCAACAGCAACAGCAACAGCAGCAACAACAGCAGCAACAACAACAGCCTCAAATGCAGAGGAAAATGATGATGGGGCTTGGAAATGTTGGGATGGGAGGAAATACCGGGAATAATATGGTTGGGATGCAAGGGATGGGGAATGTGATGGGAATGGGGGGCAATCGTGGAATTTCACCACCCATGGCAGGGGCGATCTCGGGCATGGGAAATAGTATGGGGCAGAACCCTATTAATATGAACCAGGCTTCGAGTATAAGTAATGTAATAAGCCAACAACTTCGGTCCGGGATGATAACACCAGCTCAAGCAGCTATTATGACTACAAAGCTAAGAATGGCACAGAGCAGAAATATATTGGGTGGGGCTAGTGGGCAAGCCGGTATTACTGGGTTGGCGGGTGCTAATAGGCAGGTGCTGCCAGGGTCAAGCAATTACTCAATGTTGGGTCCCAGTATGAACCGAGCTAACACCATGAACACGATGAACAACATGAACACCATGAACACAATGAACAACATGAATATCATGAACAACATGAATCCAATGCAGCGAACTACTATGGCCCCACCAAAGTTAAACCCTGGCATGAATGTCTATATGAATCAGCAGCAACAACAGCAACAGCAGCAGCAGCAACAACTACAACAGCTAAACGTACAACAACAGCAATTGCCACAACAACAACAGCAGCAGCAGCAGTTGTCACATCAGCAACAGCAAGAAACAACTTCCCCACTACAGGCAGTTCTTTCGCCGCCTCAGCAGCAGGTCGGTTCACCATCAATGGGAATACCACAGCAACAACAGGCTAGCCCCCAGCAAATGAGCCAGCGAACTCCAATGAGTCCACAGTTAAGTTCTGGCGCCATTCACCCTCCAATGAGCTCAGGAAATCAAGATAGTGCATGTCCTCCTAGCCCACAGTTGAGTTCACAGACAATGGGATCTGTCAGTAGCATGACCAATTCACCGATGGATATGCAGGGCGCCAACAAGAGCAGCTAGCACTATTTTCAAGGTTTTTTGTCTCACATTTGTCATCTAATGTTTTAGTATTTTACTGGTTCATGTTCTTTTGACACAACACTCTGTTATGCAAATATCAAGTCTGTATAACAGAGAATAGTATTTAGGAAGGATGGATGTACATATGCCTGAACCTGGGACAATCTAATGTTTACATATAAACGTTTTATAATATTAAACTCTTAGCATAATGCATCTGTTTCAAACTTCAATAATATTATAGTAGTTTTATTATCTTTGTAAGACTGTCTGAAACTAGAGCCTGCATGGGAGATTATTGATCTCAGTCTTGACCTGGTTGCTGGTGTTATCATCTAGATTGGTACACCCAGAGAGAGCCATGGTAAGCTCGAGTTCCTCTTTCAGCATTTCAAGCACCCATTTAACTCCATGCTCCGCTTTTGCTGCTAACCCATATCAAAATAACGAGGTTGACTATAAGAGATCACTAGGTTTTTGAGACATTACTGCAGTTGTAGGTGAATTACCGTAACAACTTGTGCACCAAGAGCTAAAGCCTTGAAAATATTTGTTCCTCGCCTTATAACTAGCTTTTTAATTACAAATCAATTTCGCAAGGTAAAAATTATAAATGGAATGTTTCCTACTCCATATATCCTACAAGCATTGTGCACCAGATGATCCAAGATTTAAATTTTCAAGAATCTTATGCATTTGATGTTAACAAAGATAAGTTTTTTCTTTGTTCTTCAGTTGCTTTCAAACAAAAAGACAATGGCAACAAATATTTGTGAAGTCGCATACATGTTATCTACGATATTATTCGTGGTGGGAATTTATATTTCCTTTAATTTCTGGACATATATATATATATATATATATATATATATATATATATATATATATATATATATATATATATATACAATGTATCACAGGCGTATATTCTATTATATATGATCCACATTATATATGATTCACCAATGTCGTCCAAACTACAAATTATTGTAATGATAAAAGTAACAATAATTGAAAGAATCTTCATCATTCCTTGGATTTTCTCTTGTTTAAGAGAAACTCAGCCTAGTTTTAGTACAACATCAACAAAGATATGTAAGATTCTAATATCTTGGACGAGACGTCCCAAAGTGTTTGTATCCTATAGAGTAGCCAAATGTCCTAGACCATGATGTACTTGATTCTTTGCATTCTTTCATTTTTTTTTCTTCTTGTTATTATTATTTTGCACTTTTGTGTTGATTAAAGTGCTACTTATACAAATCTTTCATTTGAACGAAGTATCAAATTAAGGTGCTTCTCTCCATATATATATATATATATATATATATATATATATATATATATATATATATATATATATATATATATATATATATATATATAACAAGAAACTCACCTTGCTAATAGTCATACACTTACGGTTTCGTGGTTAAGTTTTCACTTTGATCATGGGATTACAAACTCTTCCAAGAATTTTGCATGCTAAGCAAGGAAAACAAAGAATTCTTTCTCTGTCATCAGCCACTCAAACACCAAAAGGCTATTTCTCCATTTATGTTGGTGAAAGCAGAAAAAAGAGATTTTTAGTTCCATTGGCGTATCTTAGACATCCTTCGTTTCAAGCCTTGCTGAATTTGTCTCAAGATGAGTTCGGCTATACTCATCCTATGGGAGGTCTAACATCTCCATGCAAAGAGGAGACCTTCATTGAAGTCACCCGAGACATTGTCAAATGTTAAAAAAGAATGTCTTTCTTCTAATTTTCCTTGTAGATTTGTAGTCCTTTACGAGCTTTCTTTTTGTAGATAGTAATTATCGAAACTTCTTGTTAGAAATATAGTAAATATTAATTTAATTATGAGTAATTATTTATTTCATATTTTCATTGCTCTTTGTTACTATCTGAAAGTCTTTAATTGCATTCTTAGTATAGTGTTAAGCGTAAACAGTTAATTTGACCGATACGATCTAACACTATTAAGGTAAATATTGGTGGTCAGCTAAACAGTTCCACTCTGAAATACCATAAATTTAGCCATCGTCAAAAACATATATGCAAAAGAATACTTTTTTACGCAATCATTAATAAATCATTTGCTCCAACGTTGTGTAGAGAAAATATGGTTCATGATTTCGCTCTTATATTTACCAAATAGGAAACAACTAAAAACATTGCCAATGTATGGCTGTGAACAGGTTTTAATGCATGTGAAAACCAACAATTGTTTTGTTGAGGTTTCAAAGAACTTAATGGACCCCTATTTTTAACAGAGATAGTATTTTTTTGTGCACATCAAACATATTTTTAATCAGAAAATTATATTAATTGTAGCAAGATGCTAAATTTACAAATTTAGTTCACAATTAAATTTCTAGTATCCCAAAACAGGATATAATTAATATCAGTGAAAAATGGAAATTAACTGTGAAATTGAAAATGGTAGGAGAATATGCTTTGGAGAGAAGCTCGTGAGTAGTTGTGTATCGACTCATAACCATTATGCTTTAATAGCATGTTAGTTAGCTAAACAATTCTACAAAGAAAAAAAAGAACTGAAGAACGTGAAGGTATATGGAAATTTACTACTCCATATCATACAAGCATATCTTAATGTGCAACAAATGATCCAAGATTTCAAGATTCCTATGTTGTGATCTTTCCAAAGTCAAGTTTTTCTTTGTTGGTTACTTTAAGCATAAAAGACAACGAATTATAATGAAAAAATGTATTTAAATTGTCCATTTTTGTTGTTTTGTGTAGCATTTTTTTTTGTTTAAATACAAACATATCAAATTTTGATTTTTGTGCGTATTTTGTTCATGTGCAATGAACATTTTATCCTTTGAAGTTTAAAGGGCGGTTAAAAACGTAAGGGTAAAATGTTCACAAAATACACAAATAAGTTGAAAGTTGAAAGGTATGTGTTTTAATAGCACACAAAAAAAGAAGAAGGTATAGAGAGCAACAAAAATGGACAAGGAATATATGTGAAATCATACATGTTATCGAGCTACAATATTCTTGGTGGGAATTTTTATTTCCCTCTATAGACATATATTATATTATGAACGTATCAAAGGCGTATATTCTACTATGTATGACCCACCAATGTCACCCAAATCACAAATTATCTTGATGATAGGACTAACAACTAAAGGGATCTTCAAAATTTGTGTTATATATGACAAACTCAGCCTAGTTTTAGCACAACATCGACAATGATGTACCTATCACACACGATGGACAAAAACATGTAAAACTTTTAAGATTCTAAATCTCTTGGAGTAGCCAAACATCATAGATCCAGATGTACTTGATTCCTTTCTGTTTTTTTGTATTTTGTATTATATTGTCGATTAGAAAGCTATTTATACCAAACTTTCATTTGAATGAAGTCTCAACTTAAGGTGCATCTCCCCAAATATTATACAACAACTCACCCTACCAAAGAGTCATAACCTTCGCTTTTGAGGTTAAGTTCACACTTTTATCATGGGATTACAAAATCTTCGAAAACTTTTGCATGCAAATCAAGGAAAACAAACAATAATTTCACCCTCATCTGCCACTCAAACACCAAAAGGTTATTTCTCCATTTATGTTGGTGAAAGCAGAAAAAAGAGATTTTTAGTTCCATTGGCGTATCTTAGACATCCTTCGTTTCAAGCCTTGCTGAGCTTGTCTCAAGATGAGTTCGGCTATGCTCATCCTATGGGAGGTCTAACATTTCCATTCAAAGAGGAGACCTTCATTAAAGTCACCCGAGACGTTGTTAAATGTTAACAAAGAATGACTTTCTTCTAATTTTCCTTGTAGATTTGTAGTCCTTTACGAGCTTTCTTTTTATAGATAGTAATTATCAAAACTTCTTGTTAGAAATATAGTGAATATTACGGAGTAATTCAATTATGAGTAATATTTTATTTCATATTTTCATTTCTCTTTGTTACTACCTGAAAATCTTCAATTGCATTCTTAGTATAGTGTTAAGCGTAAACAATTAATTCGACCGATACGATCTAACATCATTAAGGTAAAAATTGGTGGCTAGCTAAACAATTCCACCATGAAATACCATAAATTTAGCCGTCGTAAAAAACATATATGCAAAAGAATACTTTTACGCAGTCATTAATAATTCATTTGCTCCACTGCAGGCAGAGAAAATATGGTACACAGTATTTCGCTCTTATATTTACCAAATAGGAAACAACTAAAAACATTGCCAATGTATGGCTGTGAATATGTTTTAATGCATGTGAAAACCAACAATTGTTTTGTTGAGGTATCATAGAACTTAATGGACCCCTATTTTTGACAAAATATGAAAGAGATAGTATTTTTTGTGCACATCAAACATATTTTTAATCAGAAAATTATATTAATTGTAGCAAGATGCTAAATTTACAAATTTAGTTCACAATTAAATTTCTAATATCCCAAAACAGGATACAATTAATATTAGTGAAAAATGAAAATTAACTGTGAAATTGAACGAGGTAGGAGAATAGACTTTGGAGAGAAGCTCGTGAGTAGTTGTGTATTGACTCATAACCATTATGCTTTAATAGCCTGTTAGTTAGCTAAATAATTCTATAAAGAAAAAAAAGGAACCGAAGAACGTGAAGGTATATGGAAATTTACAACTCCATATCATTCAAGCATATCTGAGTGTGCACCTAATCACCCAAGATTTCAAGATTCCTATGCTGTGATCTTTCCAAAGTCAAGTTTTTCTTTATTGGTTACTTTAAGCAGAAAAGACAAGGTATAGTAACAAAAAAAAATGTATCTAAGTTGTCCATTTTTTGTTGTTTTGTGTAGCCTTTTTATTTTATTTTTTATTTTTATTTTAAATACAAACATATCAAATTTCTATTTCCATTTCTAGACATATATTATATTATGAACGTATCAAAGGTGTACAAGAGACATATATTTTAAATACAAACATATCAAATTTTTTTTATATTAAATACAAAAAAATAAGGTACAAGAGTCCAACAAAAATGGACAAGGAATATATGTGAAATCATACATGTTATCGAGCTACAATATTCTTGGTGGGAATTTTAATTTCCATTTCTAGACATATATTATATTATGAACGTATCAAAGGCGTATATTCTACTATGTATGATCCACCAATGTCATCCAAATCACAAATTATCTTGATGATAGAACTAACAACTAAAGGGATCTTCAGATTTTGTGTTATATATGACAAAGTCAGCCTTGTTTTAGCACAACATCGACAATGATGTACCTATCACACACGATGGACAAAAACATGTAAAACTTTTAAGATTCTAAATCTCTTGGGGTAGCCAAACATCATAGATCCAGATGTACTTGATTCCTTTCTATTTTTTTGATTTTTGATTTTTGTGTGTATTTTGTTCATGTACAATGACCACTTTATCCTTTGATGTTTACAGGGCGGTTAAAAACGTAAGGGTATAATGTTCGCAAAATACACATATAAGTTGAAAGTTGAAAGGTATGTGTTTTTATAGCAAAAAAAAAAAAAAAAAAAAAAAGGGTACAAGAGACCAACAAAAATGGGCAAGGAATATATGTGAAATCATACATGTTATCGAGCTACAATATTCTTGGTGGGAATTTTTATTTCCATTTTTAGACATATATTATATTATGAACGATCAAAGGCGATATTCTATTTATGTATGATCCACCTATGTCATCCAAATCACAAATTATCTTGATGATAGAACTAACAACAAAGGGATCTCAGATTTTGTGTTATATATGACAAAATCTTTTGATTTTTGTGTGTATTTTGTTCATGTACAATGACCATTTTATCCTTTGATGTTTACAGGGCGGTTAAAAACGTAAGGGTAAAATGTTCGCAAAAAAAATATAAGTTGAAAAGTTGAAAGGTATGTGTTTTAATAGCAAAAAAAAAAAAAAAAAAAAAGGTACAGAGATTTTCAAAAATGGACAAGGAATATATTTGAAATCATACATGTTATCGACCTACAATATTCTTGGTTGGAATTTTTATTTCCATTTCTAGACATATATAATATTATGAACGTATCAAAGGCGATATTCTACTATGTATGATCCACCAATGTCATCCAAATCACAAATTATCTTGATGATAGAACTAACAACTAAAGGGATCTTCATAGTTATCTCGCATTTTGTGTTATATATGACAAACTCAACTAGTTTTAGCACAACATCGACAATGATGTACCTATCACACACGATGGACAAAAACATGTAAAACTATTAAGATTCTAAATCTCTTGGAGTAACCAAACATCATAGATCCTGATGTACTTGATTCCTTTCTATTTTTTTGTATTTTGTATTATATTGTCGATTAGAAAGCTATTTATACCAAACTTTCATTTGAATGAAGTCTCAATTTAAGGTGCATCTCTCCAAATATTATACAACAACTCACCCTACCAGTAGTCATAACCTTTCAGTTTTTGAGGTTAAGTTCACACTTTTATCATGGGATTACAAAAGCTTCCAAAAATCTTGCATGCAAATCAAGGAAAACAAAGAATTATTTCACCCTCATCCGATACAGAAACACCAAAAGGTTATTTCTCCATTTATGTTGGTGAAAGCGAGAAAAAGAGATTTTAGTTCCATTGGTATCTTAGACATCCATCGTTTCAAGCCTTGCTGAGTTTGTCTCAAGATGAGTTCGGCTATGCTCATCCTATGGGAGGTCTAACATTTCCATGCAAAGAGGAGACCTTCATTAAAGTCACCCGAGACATTGTCAAATGTTAACAAAGAATGACTTTCTTCTAATTTTCCTTGTAGATTTGTAGTCCTTTACGAGCTTTCTTTTTATAGATAGTAATTATCGAAACTTCTTGTTAGAAATATTGTTAATATTACGGAGTAATTTAATTATGAGTAATATTTTACTACATATTTTCATTTCTCTTTGTTACTACCTCAAATTCTTCAATTGCATTCTTAGTATAGTGTTGAGCGTAAACAATTAATTCGACCGATACGATCTAAAATTATTAAGGTAAAAATTGGTGGCAAGCTAAACAATTCCACCATGAAATACCATAAATTTAGCCGTCGTAAAAAACATATATGCAAAAGAATACTTTTACGCAGTCATTAATAATTCATTTGCTCCACTGCAGGCAGAGAAAATATGGTACACGATTATTCATCTTATATTTACCAAATAGGAAACAACTAAAAACATTGCCAATGTATGGCTGTGAATAGGTTTTAATGCATGTGAAAACCAACAATTGTTTTGTTGAGGTATCATAGAACTTAATGGACCCCTATTTTTGACAAAATATGAAAGAGATAGTATTTTTTTGTGCACATCAAACATATTTTTAATCAGAAAATTATATTAATTGTAGCAAGATGCTAAATTTACAAATTTAGTTCACAATTAAATTTCTAATATCCCAAAACAGGATATAATTAATATTAGTGAAAAATGAAAATTAACTGTGAAATTGAACCAGGTAGGAGAATATACTTTGGAGAGAAGCTCGGGAGTAGTTGTGTATTGACTCATAACCATAATGCTTTAATAGCTTTTGTTAGTTAGCTAAACAATTCTACAAAGAAAAAAAGGAACCAAGAACGTGAAGGTATATGGAAATTTACAACTCCATATCATTCAAGCATATCTCAAAGGTGCACTAATCATCCAAGATTTCAAGATTCCTATGTTGTGATCTTTCCAAAGTCAAGTTTTTCTTTATTGGTTACTTTAAGCAGAAAAGACAAGGTATAGTAACAAAAAAAAAAAGTATCTAAGTTGTACATTTTTTGTTGTTTTGTGTAGCTTTTTTATTTTATTTTTTATTTTTATTTTAAATACAAACATATCAAATTTCTATTTCCATTTCTAGACATATATTATATTATGAACGTATCAAAGGCGTACAAGAGACATATATTTTATATACAAACATATCAATTTTTTTTTATATTAAATACAAAAAAATAAGGTACAAGAGTCCAACAAAAATGGACAAGGAATATATGTGAAATCATACATGTTATCGAGCTACAATATTCTTGGTGGGAATTTTTATTTCCATTTCTAGACATATATTATATTATGAACGTATCAAAGGCGTATATTCTACTATGTATGATCCACCAATGTCATCCAAATCACAAATTATCTTGATGATAGAACTAACAACTAAAGGGATCTTCAGATTTTGTGTTATATATGACAAAGTCAGCCTTGTTTTAGCACACCATCAACAATGATGTACCTATCACACACGATGGACAAAAACATGTAAAATTTTTAAGATTCTAAATCTCTTGGGGTAGCCAAACATCATAGATCCAGATGTACTTGATTCCTTTCTATTTTTTTGATTTTTGATTTTTGTGTGTATTTTGTTCATGTACAATGACCACTTTATCCTTTGATGTTTACAGGGCGGTTAAAAACGTAAGGGTATAATGTTCGCAAAATACACATATAAGTTGAAAGTTGAAAGGTATGTGTTTTTATAGCAAAAAAAAAAAAAAAAAAAAAGGTACAAGAGACCAACAAAAATGGACAAGGAATATATGTGAAATCATACATGTTATCGAGCTACAATATTCTTGGTGGGAATTTTTATTTCCATTTCTAGACATATATTATATTATGAACGCATCAAAGGCGTATATTCTATTATGTATGATCCACCAATGTCATCCAAATCACAAATTATCTTGATGATAGAACTAACAACAAAGGGATCTCAGATTTTGTGTTATATATGACAAAATCTTTTGATTTTTGTGTGTATTTTGTTCATGTACAATGACCATTTTATCCTTTGATGTTTACAGGGCGGTTAAAAACGTAAGGGTAAAATGTTCGCAAAAAAAATTTAAGTTGAAAAGTTGAAAGGTATGTGTTTTAATAGCAAAAAAAAAAAAAGGTACAGAGACTTCCAAAAATGGACAAGGAATATATGTGGAATCATACATGTTATCGACTACAATATTCTTGGTTGGAATTTTATTTCCATTTCTAGACATATATAATATTATGAACGTATCAAAGGCGTATATTCTACTATGTATGATCCACCAATGTCATCCAAATCACAAATTATCTTGATGATAGAACTAACAACTAAAGGGATCTTCATAGTTATCTCAGATTTTGTGTTATATATGACAAACTCAGCCTAGTTTTAGCACAACATCGACAATGATGTACCTATCACACACGATGGACAAAAACATGTAAAACTATTAAGATTCTAAATCTCTTGGAGTAACCAAACATCATAGATCCTGATGTACTTGATTCCTTTCTATTTTTTTGTATTTTGTATTATATTGTCGATTAGAAAGCTATTTATACCAAACTTTCATTTGAATGAAGTCTCAATTTAAGGTGCATCTCTCAAATATTATACAACAACTCACCCTACCGTAGTCATAACCTTCGTTTTGAGGTTAAGTTCACACTTTTATCATGGGATTACAAAAGCTTCCAAAAATCTTGCATGCAAATCAAGGAAAACAAAGAATTATTTCACCCTCATCCGATACAGAAACACCAAAAGGTTATTTCTCCATTTATGTTGGTGAAAGCAGAAAAAAGAGATTTTTAGTTCCATTGGTGTATCTTAGACATCCATCGTTTCAAGCCTTGCTGAGTTTGTCTCAAGATGAGTTCGGCTATGCTCATCCTATGGGAGGTCTAACATTTCCATGCAAAGAGGAGACCTTCATTAAAGTCACCCGAGACATTGTCAAATGTTAACAAAGAATGACTTTCTTCTAATTTTCCTTGTAGATTTGTAGTCCTTTACGAGCTTTCTTTTTATAGATAGTAATTATCGAAACTTCTTGTTAGAAATATTGTTAATATTACGGAGTAATTTAATTATGAGTAATATTTTACTACATATTTTCATTTCTCTTTGTTACTACCTCAAATTCTTCAATTGCATTCTTAGTATAGTGTTGAGCGTAAACAATTAATTCGACCGATACGATCTAACATTATTAAGGTAAAAATTGGTGGCAAGCTAAACAATTCCACCATGAAATACCATAAATTTAGCCGTCGTCAAAAACATATATGCAAAAGAATACTTTTACGCAGTCATTAATAATTCATTTGCTCCACTGCAGGCAGAGAAAATATGGTACACAGTATTTTGCTCTTATATTTACCAAATAGGAAACAACTAAGAACATTGCCAATGTATGGCTGTGAATAGGTTTTAATGCTTGTGAAAATCAACAATTGTTTTGTTGAGGTATCATAGAACTTAATGGACCCTATTTTTGACAAAATATGAAAGACAGACAAAAATTATATAAATCCATAAGTTCCAATATAAACAAAAAATGAGGCTTTGAAAAAGATAAGCTCATAAGCCCATATATAAGCTTAACCAACACCCCTTAAAGTGGTATCTAACGGCTTCCCGCTTATATGCTTATTATTTTAAAGCATTAATCAAAGTTGGAATTAACGTTACCTTTTTTACCAACACATGTAACCTAAAACATTTAATTTGATATTTTCAACTAGGCATTATTTTTCCGGTTGTAGCATTGTTTACAAAATAAGCAATTCCAAACAATATTTTCAAAATAAGCATTTAATGAAATAAAGTTGCTTTTTGTAAAGAAACTGATTAATACGCTAAAGAATATGGAAAGTTTTAATCAAGTTTGCTTATAAAGGTTTTAGGTTTTATATAATGGAAAAGTAACTTTTAGTTGAAATAAGCACTTTGATGTAAGCAGTTGCCCCATGTAGATGGCGGAAGCAGTTTGGATGACTCAAACTGTTTCTGCTTATAAAGCAGATAAAATAACTAGTCCCAAACATTCCCGTAGTTTTGTATTGAATATAAAATTCGGTTTATATAAATGATTATTTCTTGTTTATATGGTTAAGTTGAAGTTCTTAGGATATAGGAAGTTGAATAGATTTGTAATTTGTTATGATATGTGTATAGGTTAATGTGACTGAAGGTGGCGAGGGCGATAATGCTGTAATTTCAGGTATCTTGGCGTTTACTTTCGTTGCAGTTGTGGTTTTTGTTTGCTAATAGTTTTTATTTGCTATTTTAGTGTTTTGTCAGATGCGGATATTTCTTTCTTTATAAACTTGTTTCGGATGGTTATTCAATTGGGAACCCTCTGAGGTTTGTTGTATGTTGTGTTAAGTTTTCTGTTTTGTTTTAAAAGTCGAGAATTAGAGAGCTTTTTGTTTAGTTCTTTAACTAGCTTTGTCATCTTTTTAGAGCCGGGCTGGTCTTCAAGCTGCTGTACAAGATGATCCGAAGTTTTGCATCCGTATGATAGGACATCCGAGCCTATTTTGGTAGCTACAGTCTTCACTTGTTCGCTTATATTCAGTTTGTTTGACATTTGCAATGAGTGATTTGTGTTTAATCACATGTTTTACTGTTGTATTTAAAGGCTATTGGCGTGGCTTGTTACCTGCTGATTTCTTGGACGACATACCATGCAAATATATTAAGGGGCAGTTGCTTGCGAGGTAAGTAATCATATAGTTAAAACTTAACATAAACCGGCTATATGGTAACAGAGATGGAAAACCTAAAATTAACGGAAATGTTGCAGGTGCGGGATTACAGGAATTGTGGTTCTGATCCAGGGTTAATAATGGTTCATCTGCTGATGCATCAACCCTATTACTACCAAAATACGTCTTAAGATGTCACTGGAGAGCGTGGTGAAGGATATTCCTTGATTTCTGATAGTTCTTGGACTTACGGTGATTTAATGGTGAGCATTATTTGTTATGAAGTTTAGTAAACCTTCGTATGAAAGTATAAGACTATCTGACGTTTAGTCAAATGGGATTGTAGGAAGCTGAGGCCCGTATATTGATGGCCCTACAACCGAAGCTTAATCTTGACCCGACACCCAACTTTGATCGACTCTGTAAAACTCCAACTCCCTCAAAGGCAAGCGTTTGTAACTTCTTAATTATCTCGATGGTGCGGAGCTTTGTTTTCTAATTTTATTTGCTTTTTCAGCTAAACCTAAATATTCGGGATCTCCGACGGAAGAGGTTGAGACTGATGTCTGGTTCTGACCATCCTGTCCAAGGGAAGAAGGTTTGCATGGAAAACTCAAATTCAGGACCAATTGTGCAGCAATCTGATCTTGTGAATATGACTACCCAAAATGCTGGTCCTAGCAACATGGTTTCCTCTGTTCCAGCATCGCCTTCACTCTCGTATCAATCAAAATATCAAATGGGTGCTGGAAACCGGGAGTTATGCAGGATCACGGGTCAGACATGATGATGAGCATATGGTGATGCTAAGAGGAAAACCAAGATGGACAGCTGTCACCTATGACCAACTTGAGTAAAGAGCTAGGACAAACTCCATGGGTCGATGGTGTTCAACAACAACAACCGCAACAACAGATGGATGGATTTAACACACCTGAATCTCAGTGGAAGAATTCACTCTTGCAGCAACAGCAGCAGCAATCGATGGTGAGAGGGGTCAGTTGGCTAACGCTGGCGTTCAAAAGTATCCGTTTGATGGTAGTTTCAATCAGGGCAATTTACAATGGGTCAATCAGGAATGAGATACAATCTAAAACAAGAGCCTGACACTGAGCTAAATCGAACATGCATATGGTGGATTCAGATGTTGACCAGCGATTGCAGCAGCAGCAGAGGATGACTCAGCAGTTTGCGATCCAGTTTCCGCCTACCCGTGGAACAATCTGGATAATTCTAGAAAGGAGGAACAGTTTCAGAGGAAATCAGCACAAAGTCCCGTGTCTCTGGTGGTGCGTTGCCTCAGTCTCCCTTGTCATCAAAATCTGGGGAGTTTTCCAGTGGATCTATGGGAGGGCAGTATGGTGTAGGGGCAATGGGATCATCCCAAGGGACAAGTCAGCTGTGACTTGGTTCCCACGGTTGGTGGTGCAGGTGCTGGATCAATGACTTCTAGTGCTCAAATGGCGGCCAGGCGGACTACCTCTCTCCCAAAAACCCCTGCTATGAGCGGGGTAGGATCTCCTGCTAGTGTAGGTAACATGAGTGGACCCTTTAACGCCACCAGTCCACATGTTGGAAAGGAGACTGATAAAAGCATGCGCGAGAAGTTCTCCAAAATTGAAATGTTGACTGTCAAGTATGATAAATATCTAACAATCCTTTCCTTTTAGTTTCGTCTTTACATATATCAGTATTGTGCATGATTAATTAATTATTCTTGTGCAGGTACCAACTCAACAACAAAAGGAACAAGGTTGATGAGTACAAAAATACCACATCATTTCCTACTCGAGAGCTGAATAATTGTCTTTTCAATGATCAAAATAACGAGATTCCCAAAGATGAAACCTGTAAAATGCCTCTATCGAAATTAAACGTGGGAGGGAGCATGAATGTTTGCAAGACCAGAGTTTTGCATTTTATGCAGAGTGAGCGTGTACTCAAAGTTTGTTTGTTGGAATATAACGCTAATATCATCAACTTTGACTGATCATTTATTCTGGACTATTATTCAGGAAGCGGGTTCTCACTTGTGCCAAAGTCGCGAACTAGAATGATCTTGTCAGAGAGCGAGATGATGGCACTGTAGCAATGCATTATGGTGAACATGATGAATGTGATTACTTGGCAGCAGAAGAATTGCTTCCCACTCTTCCAGATACTGTGAGTTTCTTCATTGATTTTTTCCTTGAATATAAGTTTATAGTACAATTAGCCTTCCCTTCGTGTTTAAAGTTCGTGTAAATCAGTGGGGCAATTGCTTAAAAACGTAACTAGCTTTTATGAAATTTACATCTGGGGTTATAATGAACATATTAAAGTTTCTCTCCTGTAAAGGTACAAACTTTCAGTTTGTTTCTATTTTGGGTAATCTGAAAAACTTGCGTGGTAACTAGAAGTAGTAAGTTGCCTGACGAGGCGGAAATGACCATTTCCCAGTTGCGGTTAGAAAAATTGGAAGGTGGTTACCTTAATATTGCAAGCAAATGAAAGTTGATTACCCAAAATCTGAAAAACATAAAGCTTCGTGCCTTTAATAAGAACTCTTGAAAGTTTGTACGTATATATTACCATTGAATAAAAGTTCTATAGAACTTCTTTACCTTTTTATGCAATTATTCCAAAGCATGCGTATATTGTATCCATGGCATTTATTTATATTTTCTGACTTTTCATTTGACTTGATGCTACAGCATGTTGCGGGCTTGCTTGCAGCCCAATTTTGCACATTGGTATGGTGTTCAAAGATTAATTTCTGGATTTTATGGATAATCATCACATTATATCTCGTATGAAGATAATAATACTATGATCTGTTTGTGCAGATATTACGTGAAGGTTATCGTGTTGAAGCGATCATCTCAACCAAAACCAATTAACCCACTAGCTCTTCTGGTGATCAGCCTAATAATAATAATGCATCCGGGATATTATCCCCCTTCTGATATTCCAGAAGCCGTTTCAGGCCAACCATCTAATGAAGTTGCAAAACCAAGTGACAGTGGAACAAATAATACATCAATGATGCGTCCCAGAACATGCCATTGGCAGGTGCGGATGCATCCTCCGCAAACATGCAAATCCCTCAAGGTGGGGTGTCAATGCCAGCATCACGGCCTATGCAATCGAGTCACAGCCATCTTTCCAACAACAAAATCAGCATAACTTGATGCAACAACAGCTGCAAAGATCAACAGCTATGATGCTTGCATCAAATCCATTATCGCATTTAAATGCAATGGGACAAAATTCAAACATGCAACAATTGGGTCTTAATAAATCCCACATCAGCTTCAGATTTTACAGCAACAACAACAGCAACAGCAACAACAGCAGCAACAACAACAGCCTCAAATGCAGAGGAAAATGATGATGGGGCTTGGAAATGTTGGGATGGGAGAAATACCGGGAATAATATGGTTGGGATGCAAGGGATGGGAATGTGATGGGAATGGGGGCAATCGTGGAATTTCACCCACCATGGCAGGGCGATCTCGGGCATGGGAAATAGTATAGGGCAGAACCCTATTAATATGAACCAGGCTTAGTATAAGTAATGTAATAAGCCAACAACTTCGGTCCGGGATGATAACACCAGCTCAAGCAGCTATTATGACTACAAAGCTAAGAATGGCACAGAGCAGAAATATATTGGGTGGGGCTAGTGGGCAAGCCGGTATTACTGGGTTGGCGGTGCTAATAGGCAGGTGCTGCCAGGGTCAAGCAATTACTCAATGTTGGGTCCCAGTATGAACCGAGCTAACACCATGAACACGATGAACAACATGAACACCATGAACACAATGAACAACATGAATATCATGAACAACATGAATCCAATGCAGCGAACTACTATGGCCCCACCAAAGTTAAACCCTGGCATGAATGTCTATATGAATCAGCAGCAACAACAGCAACAGCAGCAGCAGCAACAACTACAACAGCTAAGCGTTACAACAACAGCAATTGCCACAACAACAACAGCAGCAGCAGTTGTCACATCAGCAACAGCAAGAAACAACTTCCCCACTACAGGCAGTTCTTTCGCCGCCTCAGCAGCAGGTCGGTTCACCATCAATGGGAATACCACAGCAACAACAGGCTAGCCCCCAGCAAATGAGCCAGCGAACTCCAATGAGTCCACAGTTAAGTTCTGGCGCCATTCACCCTCCAATGAGCTCAGGAAATCAAGATAGTGCATGTCCTCCTAGCCCACAGTTGAGTTCACAGACAATGGGATCTGTCAGTAGCATGACCAATTCACCGATGGATATGCAGGGCGTCAACAAGAGCAGCTAGCACTATTTTCAAGGTTTTTTTGTCTCACATTTGTCATCTAATGTTTTTAGTATTTTACTGGTTCATGTTCTTTTGACACAACACTCTGTTATGCAAATATCAAGTCTGTATAACAGAGAATAGTATTTAGGAAGGATGGATGTACATATGCCTGAACCTGGGACAATCTAATGTTTACATATAAACGTTTTATAATATTAAACTCTTAGCATAATGCATCTGTTTCAAACTTCAATAATATTACAGTACTTTTATTATCTTTGTAAGACTGTCTGAAACTAGAGCCTGCATGGGAGATTATTGATCTCAGTCTTGACCTGGTTGCTGGTGTTATCATCTAGATTGGTACACAGAGAGCCATGGTAGCTCGAGTTCCTCTTTCATTTCAAGCACCCATTTAACTCCATGCTCCGCTTTTGCTGCTAACCCATATCAAAATAACGAGGTTGACTATAAGAGATCACTAGGTTTTTGAGACATTACTGCAGTTGTAGGTGAATTACCGTAACAACTTGTGCACCAAGAGCTAAAGCCTTGAAAATATTTGTTCCTCGCCTTATAACTAGCTTTTAATTACAAATCAATTTCGCAAGGTAAAATTATAAATGGAATGTTTCCTACTCCATATATCCTACAAGCATTGTGCCAGATGATCCAAGATTTAAATTTTCAAGAATCTTATGCATTTGATGTTAACAAAGATAAGTTTTTCTTTGTTCTTCAGTTGCTTTCAAACAAAAAGACAATGGCAACAAATATTTGTGAAGTCGCATACATGTTATCTACGATATTATTCGTGGTGGGAATTTATATTTCCTTTAATTTCTGGACATATATATATATATATATATATATATATATATATATATATATATATATATATATATTATATACAATGTATCACAGGCGTATATTCTATTATATATGATCCATTATATATGATTCACCAATGTCGTCCAAACTACAAATTATTGTAATGATAAAGTAACAATAATTGAAAGAATCTTCATCATTCCTTGGATTTTCTCTTGTTTAAGAGAAACTCAGCCTAGTTTTAGTACAACATCAACAAAGATATATGAATTCTAATATCTTGGACGAGACGTCCCAAAGTGTTTGTATCCTATAGAGTAGCCAAATGTCCTAGACCATGATGTACTTGATTCTTTGCATTCTTTCATTTTTTTCTTCTTGTTATTATTTTGCACTTTTGTGTTGATTAAAGTGCTACTTATACAAATCTTTCATTTGAGCAGTATCAAATTAAGGTGCTTCTCTCCAATATATATATATATATATATATATATATATATATATATATATATATATATATATATATATATATATATATATATATATATAACAAAACTCACCTTGCTAATAGTCATACACTTACGGTTTAGTGGTTAAGTTTTCACTTTGATCATGGGATTACAAACTCTTCCAAGAATTTTGCATGCTAAGCAAGGAAAACAAAAATTTTCTCTGTCATCAGCCACTCAAACACCAAAGGCTATTTCTCCATTTATGTTGGTGAAAGCAGAAAAAAGATTTTTAGTTCCATTGGCGTATCTTAGACATCCTTCGTTTCAAGCCTTGCTGAATTTGTCTCAAGATGAGTTCGGCTATACTCATCCTATGGGAGGTCTAACATCTCCATGCAAAGAGGAGACCTTCATTGAAGTCACCCGAGACATTGTCAAATGTTAAAAAAGAATGTCTTTCTTCTAATTTTCCTTGTAGATTTGTAGTCCTTTACGAGCTTTCTTTTGTAGATAGTAATTATCGAAACTTCTTGTTAGAAATATAGTAAATATTAATTTAATTATGAGTAATTATTTATTTCATATTTTCATTGCTCTTTGTTACTATCTGAAAGTCTTTAATTGCATTCTTAGTATAGTGTTAAGCGTAAACAGTTAATTTGACCGATCGATCTAACACTATTAAGGAAAATATTGGTGGTCATTCAAGCAGTTCCACTACGAAATACCATAAATTTAGCCATCGTCAAAAACATATATGCAAAAGAATACTACTTGAGTCATTAATAAATCATTTGCTCCTGCGGGTAGAAAATATGGTTCATGATTTCGCTCTTATATTTACAAATAGGAAACAACTAAAAACATTGCCAATGTATGGCTGTGAACAGGTTTTAATGCATGTGAAAACCAACAATTGTTTTGTTGAGGTTTCAAAGAACTTAATGGACCTATTTTTAACAGAGATAGTATTTTTTGTGCACATCAAACATATTTTAATCGAGAAAATTATATTAATTGTAGCAAGATGCTAAATTTACAAATTTAGTTCACAATTAAATTTCTAGTATCCCAGCAGGATATAATTAATATCATTGAAAAATGGAAATTAACGTGAAATTGAAAATGGTAGGAGAATATGCTTTGGAGAAGCTCGTGAGTAGTTGTGTATCGACTCATAACCATTATGCTTTAATAGCATGTTAGTTAGCTAAACAATTCTACAAAGAAAAAAAGAAGCGAAGAACGTGAAGGTATATGGAAATTTACTACTCCATATCATACAAGCATATCTTAATGTGCAACAAATGATCCAAGATTTCAAGATTCCTATGTTGTGATCTTTCCAAAGTCAAGTTTTTCTTTGTTGGTTACTTTAAGCATAAAAGACAACAATTATAATGAAAAAATGTATTTAAATTGTCCATTTTTGTTGTTTTGTGTATTTTTTTTGTTTAAATACAAACATATCAAATTTTGATTTTGTGCGTATTTTGTTCATGTGCAATGAACATTTTATCCTTTGAAGTTTAAAGGCGGTTAAAAGCGTGGGTAAAATGTTCACAAAATACAAATAAGTTGAAAGTTGAAAGGTATGTGTTTTAATAGCACACAAAAAAAAAGAAGAAGGTATAGAGACAACAAAAATGGACAAGGAATATATGAAATCATACATGTTATCGAGCTACAATATTCTTGGAATTTTATTTCCTCTATAGACATATATTATATATATGAACTATCAAGGCGTATATTCTACTATGTATGACCCACCAATGTCACCCAAATCACAAATTATCTTGATGATAGGACTAACAACTAAAGGGATCTTCAAAATTTGTGTTATATGACAAACTCGACTAGTTTTAGCACAACATCGACAATGATGTACCTATCACACGATGGACAAAAACATGTAAAACTTTTAAGATTCTAAATCTCTTGGTAGCCAAACATCATAGATCCGATGTACTTGATTCCTTTACTTTTTGTATTTTGTATTATATTGTCGATTAAAGCTATTTATACCAAACTTTCATTTGAATGAAGTCTCGACTTAAGTGCATCTCCCCGAATATTATACAACAACTCACCCTACCGTAGTCATAACCTTCGGTTTTGAGGTTAAGTTCACTTTTATCATGGGATTACAAAATCTTGAAAACTTTTGCATGCAAATCAAGGAAAACAAACAATAATTTCACCTCATACGCCACTCAAACACCAAAAGGTTATTTCTCCATTTATGTTGGTGAAAGCGTAAAAAAGATTTTAGTTCCATTGGCGTATCTTAGACATCCTTCGTTTCAAGCCTTCTTGAGCTTGTCTCAAGATGAGTTCGCTATGCTCATCCGGGAGGTCTAACATTTCCATTCAAAGAGGAGACCTTTAAAGTCACCCGAGACGTTGTTAAATGTTAACAAAGAATGACTTTCTTCTAATTTCCTTGTAGATTTGTAGTCCTACGAGCTTTCTTTTTATAGATAGTAATTATCAAAACTTCTTGTTAGAAATATAGTGAATATTACTGGAGTAATTCAATTATGAGTAATATTTTATTTCATATTTTCATTTCTCTTTGTTACTACACGAAAATCTTCAATTGCATTCTTAGTATAGTGTTAAGTAAACAATTAATTCGACCGATACGATCTAACATCATTAAGGTAAAATTGGTGGCTAGCTAAACAATTCCACCATGAAATACCATAAATTTAGCCGTAAAAAACATATATGCAAAAGAATACTTTTCTGCAGGTCATTAATAATTCATTTGCTCCTATGAGCGGAGAAAATATGGTACACTGATTTCGCTCTTATATTTACCAAATAGGAAACAACTAAAAACATTGCCAATGTATGGTGAAATATGTTTAATGCATGTGAAAAACAATTGTTTTGTTGAGGTATCATAGAACTTAATGGACCCCTATTTTGACAAAATATGAAAGAGATAGTATTTTTTGTGCATCAAACATATTTTAATCGAAAATTATATTAATTGTAGCAAGATGCTAAATTTACAAATTTAGTTCACAATTAAATTTCTAATATCCCAAACAGGATACAATTAATATTAGTGAAAATGAAAATTAACTGTGAAATTGAACGAGGTAGGAGAATAGACTTTGGAGAGAAGCTCGGTAGTTGTGTATTGACTCATAACCATTATGCTTTAATAGCCATTAGTTAGCTAAATAATTCTATAAAGAAAAAAGGAACCAGAAGAGCGTGAAGGTATATGGAAATTTACAACTCCATATCATTCAAGCATATCACGAGTGTGCACTAATCACCCAAGATTTCAAGATTCCTATGCTGTGATCTTTCCAAAGTCAAGTTTTTTTTATTGGTTACTTTAAGCAGAAAAGACAAGGTATAGTAACAAAAAAATGTATCTAAGTTGTCCATTTTTGTTGTTTTGTGTGCCTTTTATTTTATTTTTTATTTTTTTTTAAATACAAACATATCAAATTTCTATTTCCATTTCTAGACATATATTATATTAAATATCAAAGGTGTACAAGAGACATATATTTTAAATACAAACATATCAAATTTTTTTATATTAAATACAAAAAAAATAAGGTACAAGTCCAACAAAATGGACAAGGAATATATGTGAAATCATACATGTTATCGAGCTACAATATTCTTGGTGGGAATTTTAATTTCCATTTCTAGACATATATTATATTATGAGCATTATCAAAGGCGTATATTCTACTATGTATGATCCACCAATGTCATCCAAATCACAAATTATCTTGATGATAGAACTAACAACTAAAGGGATCTTGATTTTGTGTTATATATATGACAAAGTCAGCCTTGTTTTAGCACAACATCGACAATGATGTACCTATCACCACGATGGACAAAAACATGTAAAACTTTTAAGATTCTAAATCTCTTGGGGTAGCCAAACATCATAGATCGATATTACTTGATTCCTTTCTATTTTTTGATTTTGATTTTTGTGTATTTTGTTCATGTACAATGACCACTTTATCCTTTGATGTTTACAGGTAGGTTAAAAGCGTGGGGGTATAATGTTCCAAAAATACATATAAGTTGAAAGTTGAAAGGTATGTGTTTTATAGCAAAAAAAAAAAAAAAAAAGGTACAAGAGACCAACAAAAATGGGCAAGAATATATGTGAAATCATACATGTTATCGAGCTACAATATTCTTGGAATTTTTATTTCCATTTTAGACATATATTATATTATGAATGCATCAAAGGCGTATATTCTATTATGTATGATCCACCAATTTCATCCAAATCACAAATTATCTTGATGATAGAACTAACAACTAAAGGGATCTCAGATTTTGTGTTATATATGACAAAATCTTTTGATTTTTGTGTGTATTTTGTTTATGTACAATGACCATTTTATCCTTTGATGTTTACAGGGCGGTTAAAAACGTAAGGGTAAAATGTTCGCAAAAAAAAATATAAGTTGAAAAGTTGAAAGGTATGTGTTTTAATAGCAAAAAAAAAAAAAAAAAAAGTCTGAGAGATTTTCAAAATGGACAAGGAATATATTGAAATCATACATGTTATCGACCTACAATATTCTTGGTTGGAATTTTATTTCCATTTCTAGACATATATAATATTATGACGTATCAAAGGCGTATATTCTACTATGTATGATCCACCAATGTCATCCAATCACAAATTATCTTGATGATAGAACTAACAACTAAAGGGATCTTCATAGTTATCTCGAGATTTTGTGTTATATATGACAAACTCGGCCTAGTTTTAGCACAATCGACAATGATGTACCTATCACACACGATGGACAAAAACATGTAAAACTATTAAGATTCTAAATCTTGGAGTAACCAAACATCATAGATCGATACTTGATTCCTTTCTATTTTTTGTATTTTGTATTATATTGTCGATTAAGCTATTTATACCAAACTTTCATTTGAATGAAGTCTCAATTTAAGGTGCATCTCTCAAATATTATACAACAACTCACCCTACCGTGAGTCACCTTCGTTTTTGAGGTTAAGTTCACACTTTTATCATGGGATTACAAAAGCTTCCAAAATCTTGCATGCAAATCAAGGAAAACAAAGAATTATTTCACCTCATCCGATCTGAAAACACCAAGGTTATTTCTCCATTTATGTTGGTGAAAGGAAAAAGAGATTTTAGTTCCATTGGCGTATCTTAGACATCCATCGTTTCAAGCCTTCTTGAGTTTGTCTCAAGATGAGTTCAACTATGCTCATCCTATGGAGGTCTAACATTTCCATGCAAAGAGAGACCTTCATTAAAGTCACCCGAGACATTGTCAAATGTTAACAAAGAATGACTTTCTTCTAATTTTCCTTGTAGATTTGTAGTCCTTCGAGCTTTCTTTTATAGATAGTAATTATCGAAACTTCTTGTTAGAAATATTGTTAATACGGAGTAATTTAATTATGAGTAATATTTTACTACATATTTTCATTTCTCTTTGTTACTACCTCAAATTCTTCAATTGCATTCTTAGTATAGTGTTGAGCGTAAACAATTAATTCGACCGATACGATCTAACATTATTAAGGTAAAAATTGGTGGCAAGCTAAACAATTCCACCATGAAATACCATAAATTTAGCCGTCAGAAAAACATATATGCAAAAGAATACTTTTACTGAGTCATTAATAATTCATTTGCTCCATCATGAGCGAGAAAATATGGTACATGAGTATTTAATTTATATTTACCAAATAAAACAACTAAAACATTGCCAATGTATGGCTGTGAATAGGTTTAATGCATGTGAAAACCAACAATTGTTTTGTTGAGGTATCATAGAACTTAATGGACCCTATTTTGACAAAATATGAAAGAGATAGTATTTTTTGTGCACATCAAACATATTTTAATCGAGAAAATTATATTAATTGTAGCAAGATGCTAAATTTACAAATTTAGTTCACAATTAAATTTCTAATATCCCAAACAGGATATAATTAATATTAGTGAAAAATGAAAATTAGCGTGAAATTGAACGGGTAGGAGAATAGACTTTGGAGAAGCTGTGAGTAGTTGTGTATTGACTCATAACCATTATGCTTTAATAGCCATTAGTTAGCTAAACAATTCTACAAAGAAAAAAAGGAACCGAGAACGTGAAGGTATATGGAAATTTACAACTCCATATCATTCAAGCATATCTCGAGTATGCCTAATCATCCAAGATTTCAAGATTCTATCTTGTGATCTTTCAAAGTCAAGTTTTTCTTTATTGGTTACTTTAGCGAGAAAAGACAAGGTATAGTAACAAAAAAAATGTATCTAAGTTGTACATTTTTGTTGTTTTGTCTATTAACTTATTTTATTTTTATTTTTTATTTTAAATACAAACATATCAAATTTCTATTTCCATTTCTAGACATATATTATATTATGAACGTATCAAAGTGCAAAGAGACATATATTTTATATACAAACATATCAATTTTTTTATATTAAATACAAAAAATAAGGTACAAGAGTCCAACAAAATGGACAAGGAATATATGTGAAATCATACATGTTATCGAGCTATATTCTTGGTGGGAATTTTATTTCCATTTCTAGTATATTATATTATGAACGTATCAAAGTATATTCTACTATGTATCCACCAATGTCATCCAAATCACAAATTATCTTGATGATAGAACTAACAACTAAAGGGATCTTGATTTTGTGTTATATATGACAAAGTCACCTTGTTTTAGCACACCATCAACAATGATGTACCTATCACACACGATGGACAAAACATGTAAAATTTTTAAGATTCTAAATCTCTTGGGGTAGCCAAACATCATAGATCCGATGTACTTGATTCCTTTCTATTTGATTTTTTGATTTTTTGTGTATTTTGTTCATGTACAATGACCACTTTATCCTTTGATGTTTACGGTGGTTAAGCGTAAGGGTATAATGTTCATAAAATACACATATAAGTTGAAAGTTGAAAGGTATGTGTTTTATAGCAAAAAAAAAAAAAAAAAGGTACAAGAGGCCAACAAAATGGACAAGGAATATATGTGAAATCATACATGTTATCGAGCTACAATATTCTTGGTGGGAATTTTTATTTCCATTTCTAGACATATATTATATTATGAATGCATCAAAGGCGTATATTCTATTATGTATGATCCACCAATTTCATCCAAATCACAAATTATCTTGATGATAGAACTAACAACTAAAGGGATCTCGATTTTGTGTTATATATGACAAAATCTTTTGATTTTTGTGTGTTCATGTACAATGACCATTTTATCCTTTGATGTTCTGTTGGTTAAGCGTTAGGGTAAAATGTTCTAAAAAAAATATAAGTTGAAAAGTTGAAAGGTATGTGTTTTAATAGCAAAAAAAAAAAAAAGTCTGAGACTTCCAAAATGGACAAGGAATATATTTGAAATCATACATGTCGACCTACAATATTCTTGGTTGGAATTTTTATTCCATTTCTAGACATATATAATATTATGAACGTATCAAAGGCATATATTCTACTATGTATGATCCACCAATGTCATCCAAATCACAAATTATCTTGATGATAGAACTAACAACTAAAGGGATCTTCATAGTTATCTCGATTTTGTGTTATATATGACAAACTCAGCCTAGTTTTAGCACAACATCGACAATGATGTACCTATCACACGATGGACAAAACATGTAAAACTATTAAGATTCTAAATCTCTTGGAGTAACCAAACATCATAGATCCCGATGTACTTGATTCCTTTCTTTTTTTTGTATTTTGTATTATATTGTCGATTAAAGCTATTTATACCAAACTTTCATTTGAATGAAGTCTCAATTTAAGGTGCATCTCTCAAATATTATACAACAACTCACCCTACCGATCATAACCTTCGTTTTGAGGTTAAGTTCACACTTTTAGCATGGGATTACAAAAGCTTCCAAAATCTTGCATGCAAATCAAAACAAAAATTATTTCACCTCATCCGATCAGAAACACCAAAAATTTCTCCATTTATGTTGGTGGCGGAAAAAAGAGATTTTTAGTTCCATTGGTGTATCTTAGACATCCATCGTTTCAAGCCTTCTTTGAGTTTGTCTCAAGATGAGTTCGGCTATGCTCATCTGGGAGGTCTAACATTTCCATGCAAAGAGGAGACCTTCATTAAAGTGCTTGAGACATTGTCAAATGTTAACAAAGAATGACTTTCTTCTTTTCCTTGTAGATTTGTAGTCCTTACGAGCTTTCTTTTTATAGATAGTAAAAAGGTTCAGTTCACAGGAATGATAGATCTTTCCTCTTATTCATCTTTGGAGAGGTCTTAATAGGATCCCAAGAAGAGAGTGGCATTCTGATATAAATTCCAAGGAATTTTTCTTGTTTCCTAATTTCTTCAAATCTTTTTCCTAGATATGAGTTTAGTTCAATAGCATTAGCCCCTTTCTTTTTGTTCAAGACATCAAACATCATTTCCCATTCCTTGTACTTAAAGAGTCCCAATTTGAACATCACTGATGACTTCATAGTTTGAATCATCAGTATATCTGATAATGGTCACTTTGAGTGGCTTGGTGTTTAGAATGATCTTGATGTCGTTGATTACCCTAGGCTTCCCGACAAGCTCCATCTTGTGCTTGTAGCTTTCCTACACACTCTTCCTCTTGAGTGCCTTTTCTTTTCTCCTTGGTGCCTTGAGTTCTTGAAGTTCAAGAAGTTTGAATTCTCTGTTTTTGAGAACTTGTAGTTGCCTAAACATCTTCATAAGGTACTTTGGCTATTTCTTTGTCAAAAGCAACATCATCCCGAGCAACTTTCTTATTCCGTTTCGCAGACTTCAAGGAGCTTACTTGCTTCATTCCTTGTAGCCTTAATGATAACCCAGTGTCTGGTTGGTAGTCAATTAGTTCAAAGTCCAATGAAGATGAAGATTAACCAAATGCACCGGTATTTATAAGATTTTGCGCGTTTTTTGTTTTTTTTTTTATTTTTTTTTAATTTTTAACCGGTTTGACCTATTATTTGGGTAAGGAGTGGACTGGGTTGGACGGGTAAAATGGAATTGGACCTGGTCGGGGTTTTATTTGTTGGACTAGGTAAAGGGTTTATATTTATAAATTTAGGATTTAACTTAAGTTAGTATAAGGACTAAGTTTGCAAAGTATTAGGACTAGAGGTGAAATGGTTTTAAGGACTTTTGGTGAAATGTTTTTTAACATTAGGATTAGGATTTTATCTTTTTTGGGATTAGGCTTGATCAAAATGTAGAATCACATCCCATTGCTGCTTTTCACGCTCTTTCCAATCTCGCACGCGTTTTGTCCGCTTTGTCTTTCTTTTTGTCCTTTTCTTATATCGATACTGCACATATACAAACACAAAACAAACTTATATTTGGCATTTATGGCCGCTTTTTGGTTTTTGAGTCTGTTTTTGATATTTAAAAGGTATGTGAATTCATACATACCAAAATCCCCCAGACTAAGGTATTGCCGTGTCCTCACGCAATGTTATCACATCACACTTTTGAAACCAAAATTTCAAACCTCTTGTTACTAAAACTTTGAAAAGTAGCAAAGTGTTCCTCAAAAGTGATTACGAAATCAATAGCTCTAAAAACGCCTGCTTAACCATTTTATGAAGCATAAATTCTTTTTGTATTTTCTTTTAATGACGGATGTTGACTTTCATTATTTAATAAATGACTAACTTTTAGGATCACGGAGTAAGAAGCAATACTCATGAAGAAGCGCCCACATGGATAAAATTCATCGTCCTTGATTTTTCACAAGTCCCCAAACCAAGCTTAAAAACGAAATCGTTGCTAATTACAACTTAGATGCTTACACTACCCATAGATGCTACTTGCGTACTCGCAGCTACTTCTTGCTCCCATATTCCTCATTCCTCTAAGGATTTTTTTTTGAAAAATGAGAGTTTTCTCGATTTCGATAAGTTTTAGTCCGATAAAAGCACCAAATTTAGACGCTAACTAGTTTAAAATCCTTTCCTCGAGAACCGTTGCCCATAAAAATGATGTCCACATCAAGGTTATAATTTAACACGATTTATGGTATATCCTTTTATTTCGACCGAAACAACTCATATACGAGTCTAGAGTCAAAGGATTTATTAGGATATCCCCGGAGTCAAAGTTTGGCATTATTAACATTTTAAGCACATTAGCCCTCGGCCCTTTATTTGACCTTGGAAATTTTCCTCCACCTTTTTGAAGTCTGAGACAACGGCAGCTAACCGTCAAGAAACAGAATACTTTTATGGCTTTGGTTTATTAAGTTTATTTACTTCCACCTTTTGAACAACCATGTCAACGGAATGAACCGTCAAGGCATAGTAGTCTATTATGGCCGGTTATTATTATTTCGTATATGGCACCAAACCCAGGAGTCCTGCGGTCTTTCGACAACCGAAACAATAACGACTAACTCTTCGAATCGGTGAGTTTATTTTCCCATAACCTTGGCGGTACTATGATGTGTACCCAACTCTCATAAGCAATAATTCTCTAAAGAAGCGGTAAAACTAATTATCGCCGTAACCAAACACCTTTAATTATTTTTGAACTTTTTGTGTTTATTTAGCGATGGCCACAAATAACCTTTATGAGCTCTTAAGATTTTCAAATAATCCTTTCTTAGCATCTAACTTAAAAATAACTCTATCATTTTTCGTTCTTGTAAATTTAAAATATTAAATAATAAGATCCAAAATGCTTAGTCAACTAATCAAGCTTAGCATATTTAAAGTTAGTTATGGAAACTTTCAAATTCTTGGATATGTTAAGCTAGAATTCACGCTTTAAAGCTTCTTGTATAAAAGGCTAGCGAAAGCTTTCAATTATAAATGTTAAGGAGACAAGCTAGAGCTCAACACGCCGATCAAGTCAAAATTTTATTCCTACTCTCACCAACGGAAAGTTAACAATGTGTCAAAACACTTGTAATATGTTTGCAAAATTTTTTAAAATTTTTCATTTTTTTGGAATTTTTTGAGGAAAAACGGGGTTGCGAGAGTATAAGGCAAAATGAGAGGTGAAATCAAATCGAAAGATTACCCCCCAAACTAAAACGAAATGTTACCCTCAATGTTTTGAAATAAGGGCTCTCTTACGTAAATCTAAATCTGTTTCGATAAGATTTAGGATATCGGATTTCCCAATAAGCAAAAACGGATAAAACTCGAGTGGATGAAAGACAAAACCACGAGCACGAGAGTCTTCAAAATTCGGGAAAATCCTGGACATAAAACAACAAGTACGAAACACGAGAAATGGAAGAGGTGGGCCTCCTCACGTACCACTTATTAGAAAATAGAAAGAAGATAGAAAATGTAGGATCGTTTTTATGGTTGATATAGTGAATCGGGAGGTCGGGGATGATGGAAGAACATCATCTCCATTGTTAGAGAGAGAGAGTAGAAAGAAGGTAAACTTGTTTTTATTGATAAAGATGAAAGGAAAATACACATTAAGTCGACCCTCCTAGTGAAGTCTAGGAGGAGGGTATTTATAGCCTAACACAAATATAACTATTACAATATGACATAACTAGTCCATGAGTTTCGCTAAATAAGATAGATAATGTAATCCCGTAAATGTCGTTCCATTTACGTGTTAGAGCGATCCTAACAATCTTCCCCATTGGGACGATCGATAAGGATTTAAAGGTACCTTTTTGGGGTCATTTAAGCCCTTAATTGATCACTTTTGTATCCGTTACTACTTAATTTCGTTCCATTTCACTTTTAGGTCTCTTGAAGGCAAATTCTTTGGAATGACACTTATTCGCACGAAAAGGCGCAAATATCTGAAGAAAATGGCCAAAGTCAAGAATCGAGACACTCAACCGCTTGAA
Organism: Chrysanthemum lavandulifolium; assembly: GCA_022545495.1. Classification (NCBI taxonomy): domain Eukaryota; kingdom Viridiplantae; phylum Streptophyta; class Magnoliopsida; order Asterales; family Asteraceae; genus Chrysanthemum; species Chrysanthemum lavandulifolium. Next base: position 48,306,327 of record CM040238.1, on the reverse strand, counting down.
TTGAAAGGGACGCGTCGGGTTCTATTTGTGGCCGTCGTAACAAATTTTATGACGACTCAGAGCCAAATTGCTTATTTACAAGTGACGGCATCAAGTGTTAAAGAGTAGGCGTCGCGGCTCGGGCAGCCTAGATTTGATCCGACGACGTTAGAGGCGAAGGAGACGGCGTCACGGGCATAGGTGACGCCATCACAATGCTAACGTGGCCAAGACGAAACCCTAATGATGGCGACCAGCGGCGTCACAATTAAAGAGTGGACGTCACGGCTTGTAACACTATATATAGAATCCGAATTTTCGGTTTCGTGTGTAGTTTTGTGGAGTAAAAACCTAAACCGAACCAAGGCTGTCTTGTACAGTATTTTAGGGTTCCATACCCTATCTTACATCAAGATAAGTGTTTTACTTCATTAATCCAATTATGTATTCAATTGATTGTGTGTATGCTTGCATGTTCTCCATGTCAGACTAATTTATTTGTGTGTTTGCTTAGGGAATATGAAACCTAGTTATTGAATATTGATTGGTTGTCTCTTATCTTAATTGTGATAGACCTAGTATTGCGATAGGTCATTCGTTGTGCTAATAATGCTTAATTAATCTTTGTTGAACGTAGTTTATAATCACCTAGAGTTATTGTAGGCTAAACATCCAAAGAATACCTAGTGTTAATTTTATAAATTCTAGATATTTTGTAGTCATTAACCTTTGGTAGCTTCAAAGAGTTAGGGATAACGCATACCCTACGACCTTAGAAACACAACGCGTTAAGAATAAGGGCGTGACAATTCAACCATCAATAGGAGATAACTAGGAGTAATAAAACCTAATTAAACACATTCTTAATCTTCATACGAGCACACAACAATAGACATAGACTACCCCCTAGCTTAGTTAACTAGATAATTAGATAAGTAGAGTAATCGGTAGAAATACCAACCCCCAAATCTAAACCCGAGATTCGTACCTTTCCATTTCCTAAAAATATAAAAAGATAAAAATAATCTTCCTCAACCCTAACCTTAGCGTAGTAACTTCTCACTAGCATTTCTATTTCCCAGAGAGCGATATCAATACCCGTGGCTTACCCTAATACTACACTACAACGATTAGGTTCAACGCCTGGGTGTTGAAAAACTTGCTCGACGAAAAGGAATTTCCTTTGACCCCGAGCAGCGTGTAAGCGTATCAAGTTCTTGGCGCATTGCGGGGAATAGAATAGCTAGTTAGGAGTCTACCTCGTTAGGTTTCCTTGTGATTCCTATCAAGTAAGATTTTTCCATTTTAGCTTCCTCGTAGTCTATCCCCTCTTCGTGACCTTTGTTAGTAACCCCATCACTTTTCATCATGGAAGGTGATAACCAACCACCACCATCAACCCACCGCAAATGACCCACCAAGAGGCCGTACTCTTGGTGAATACTCGAGACCAAGCCACCTAGGCTATAGGAACACCATTGAGCTTCCCGACCAAGCCCAAACTACGGCCTGCGATCCGACACCATCCGGTTGGTGTAAACGGATGTGCATTCCATGGGCTTCGTTCAAGATCCTAATCGACATCTTAAGGATTTCCTTAAATTGTCGATTCCATCGACCTCGATGCTATTACTCGGGAGACCACGCGTCTGCGTCTCTTCCATTCTCTACGGGACCAAGCTAGAAATTGGCTTGAGCGACTTCTCACGGCTCCATCTCAAGTTGGGATGATCTCACCTCTCGCTTCCTTGCTCAATTTTTCCCACCGGGAGAACTACTAAACTTAGGCGAGACATCTTGGCGTTCCAATAACTTCAAGGCGAGTCTCTCCGTGAGTCATGGACTCGGTTCAGGACTTACTCCATAAGGTCCCTCATCATGGCATTGATCTTTGGCTTCAAATCCAAATCTTCTATGACCATACCGATTTCATCACAAGGCGATCCATTGATCAAGCGCGGTGTTTTAATGCATGTGAAAACCAACAATTGTTTTGTTGAGGTATCAAAGAACTTAATGGACCCCTATTTTGACAAAATATGAAAGAGATAGTATTTTTTGCACATCAAACATATTTTTAATCGAAAATTATATTAATTGTAGCAAGAAGCTAAATTTACAAATTTAGTTCACAATTAAATTTCTAATATCCCAAAAGCAGGATATAATTAATATCGTTGAAAATTAAAATTAACTGTGAAATTGAAACTGGTAGGAGAATATACTTTGGAGAAGCTCGTGAGTAGTTTTGTATTGACTCATAACCATTATACTTTAATAGCCCGTTAGTTAGCTAAACAATTCGACAAAGAAAAAAAAGGAAGAAGAACGTGATGTTATATGGAAATTTACTACTCCATATCATACAAGCATATCTCAGTGTGCACCAAATGATCCAAGATTTCTTTGTTGGTTACTTTAAGCAGAAAAGACAAGGTATAATAATAAAAAAAATGTATCTAAGTTGTCCATTTTTGTTGTTTTTTATAGCCTTTTTATTTTTTTTATTTTTTTTTTAATTTAATTACAAACATATCAAATTTTGATTTTTGTGTGTATTTTGTTTATGTACAATGACTATTTTATCCTTTGATGTTTATGGTGGTTAAAAGCGTAAGGGTAAAATATTCACAAAATACACATAAGTTGAAAGTTGAAAGATATGTGTTTTAATAGCAAGAAAAAAAAGGTACAAGAGTCCAACAAAATGGACAAGGAATATATGTGAAATCATACATGTTATCGAGCTACAATATTCTTGGTGGGAATTTTTATTTCCCTCTGTAGACATATATTATATTATGAACGTATCAAAGGCGTATATTCTACTATGTATGATCCACCGGTGTCATCCAAATCACAAATTATCTTGATGATAGAACTAACAACTAAAGGGATCTTCATAGTTATCTCTGATTTTGTGTTATATATGACAAACTCAGCCTAGTTTTAGCACAACATCGACAATGATGTACCTATCACACACGATGGACAAAAACATGTAAAACTTTTAAGATTCTAAATCTCTTGGAGTAGCCGAACATCATAGATTCTGATGTACTTGATTCCTTTCTATTTTTTTTTGTATTATATTGTCGATTAGAAAGTTATTTATACCATAATTTCATTTGAATGAAGTCTCAACTTAAGGTGCATTTCTCCAAATATTATACAACAACTCATCCTACCAGTAGTCATAACCTTTGAGTTTTGAGGTTAAGTTCACACTTTTATCATGGGATTACAAAAGCTTCCAAAATTTTGCATGCAAATCAAGGAAAACAAAGAACAATTTCACCCTCATCTGCCACTAAACACCAAAAGGTTATTTCTCCATTTATGTTGGTGAAAGTACAAAGAAGAGATATTTAGTTCCACTAGCTAGCGTATCTCAAGCATCCTTCATTTCAAATGTTGTTGAATCTGTCCGAAGATGAGTATGGCTATGCTCATCCTATGGGAGGTCTAACAGTTCCATGCAAAGAGGAGACCTTCATTGAACTCACCTGAGATATTGTTAAATATTAACAAAGGATGACTCTTCTAATTGTCATTGTAGATATTTAGAAGCTTTCCATTTTATAGATAGTGATTATCCAAACATCTTGTTAGAAATATAGTAAAATACTAATGTATGACTAATTTATAGTCTCACAAAAATCATTGCTTTCTCGCTATCTGAAAATCTTCTATTGCATTCTGTGCGTAGTGTCAAACATAACGTGTGGAACTTCACAACAATTAACTTGACCCGTATGGTTCCATCAACTCCAACTTCAACAGCTTTAATGGCTTCCAAGCATCACACAACACATATATAGTTAAGAGTTTTGGAGCCTTAGAGAAATTGTAGACATACACAGGGTTCATGGCTTTACCATCCTCGCGAGTGAGTACGCCCTTGAATAAAATGGGCAGGCTAGTAATGCACTTCAACCAAGCATCTTACCGACTTGATCTTTTGTCTGTTTAGGGACTACATAATTATTTGTAGATAATTGGAGTGAAACTAAATCGACGTTGTGTAATTATAACTACTTCAAACAATATTCCAAACACTATCTCATATCCCTGTTATGTTAGAGCTTCAATTATTTGATTACTGTATTTCACATAATCACTTTATAAACACAATACTGAACACCGCCTTGGTGAAGGAAATTTGCAGCTGTAGGGGAGCAGTAAGGTGGTCCACGGTACAAATAGACATGAAGGACAACGTCTGAAACCAGAAGTACGAATAAAACTAACCAAAAAGAGAAAATTGGGTAACTGGTGAGCATCATTTGCACTTAGATTACCGTTATGACCTCGCCTGGAAAGTTCGTGTAGTATCAATAATCATACACGATTATTAGTAGTTAAAAGATATATTAAACATGTTGTATGCTTACAATCCACTCAGAAATATAGTAACGATTTATTTCATTAAAGCGTGTGGTTGTGTATTGTTTGTTTGTTTATATAGAGCGTATACTTCATCTTGCATCAAACTGAATCCAAAATGGCATTTTGTTCCTCATCATGCCATATACAGTACGATAAACTAGTATATCTATGATGTTACATTGCATACACAGAAATTGTCTACCTGCAGGATTTGCCAACTGGTGCGTAGCAGTTGGAAGTTGGAACTACAATAATGGGTGCAATGCTGATGTTTTGTAACCCAATATAGTTGTCGACATATCTATTTTGCTCACATCTACAAGAATTCTTGGCCGGATACTGTCATAAAAGTCTTGTGTAACACTAAGTTAGAAACACGTACATAATATCATAATTTAAGCTATAGTTTTTACATCATTTGGAAGAATACATGACTGTATGTAACCAGAAAGAAACAATAATTAGACTTATGCAAAGAACATCAAGAGTAGACGCTAACGCTCTTTAGCTTTCAGCCATTTCAAAATGTCAAATAGCATCGTCTTCATCTCTTCCATCAACTTCCTATATTTCTACGTCATCTTTGTTTCACTTTTTTCAAACCAAAAAATCGAATCAACACCAGCCATTATAGTCCATTTTGTCATCATTTAGAAAAATTACATAATCTGCAACCAAATCGCTGTATACACAATCAAACACATTAACTAGACTACTAATTTCTGCGCAAATAACATCTAGATTAGCCGGTCTTTCTATGTCATCTTCTTTCTACTCTTTAAAAAAAATCATTCAGTGAACTCCATTTTAGTCTATATCTTAACTACATTATAATGCATTTAGGTCATAGTTAAGGAAAAAAACTTAAAAAAATAAGCCTACCCACTTACTATAAGAGGAAGACTTATAATTCAATACATCTCATTTTCCACTAAATTAAATATTTTTCATATCATTTACAGCCCATTATTAAAAACGTGTAACCGCTAATATTATTATCAGTAATGATTATTAAAAACATATAACCGCATCCACTATATAAATACACACAAACCGTTTCATATCTCTCTCACACACATCTAAAACATCAGCAATAAGGCCGAGTGTACCCGCCGCCATAAAATTCCCGCCGCCGTATTTCGCGGGTACCCTGCTAGTATCTTATAATGCACCAATTAGTGACCGGCATAGGTTCAACCATTGGTATGCAATAGCCTTATAATTTTGTGTGTGTGTATTTATTGACATTATATGTGTACTTTTCATCATGAGAAAACTTAGAAAATGCACATCCGTACCATTCGTTAAGGTCAGCCCTCGTACCAGTAACCTAGAATAGTTGCTTAAAAACCATGTGTTGTATTGGCTTCAGATTTTTAACCAACCAAAAGGTTGCCAAAGAAGTCCAAAAGCAACTTTGAACAAAATCAGGTGGGTCTCTGTTCAAGTTGCAAGAAATGTCGTCTTATCATGGAACAATGCTACCCTTTTAATTGTTAAAATTTAATTTAGCAATCTGATCGGGTAGTAACAGAAAAATCTCAGTCTTCGATCAAATGTCACTTATCTTGTAGCGATATATATATCGAAAGGTTAGGGGTCTAGTTTTGGAACCAAACAAATGTATTCACACCACATTATATGACCATTGATAGATAAATGATACTTGGTATTGCCTCGTACTATATTTTGTTAATAACGAAGCGGAAGTATCATTTATATTTAAACACTGATTGAGTAACATTTCTAGTACTAGCGTTTGAACAAAATGCATAACGTTCAACGGTCCCATCAAACAAATTTTGTTCTTCAAGCGCTAAACGCTAGTTGATTGTTTCAAAATGATGCTCGTCAAACATATGAAATCAAAATATTATTGGAAAAATGAATTCTTGTGTAAATATATAAATTTTTATTTTTCTAATATTTGTGTTTTGAAAAACATAATTATAGGAATTAAAAATATAATTTCCAAAAATTAAAGAAAGTTTAGTGGAAGCGTCACTAGTTCAATATATTTCGCCCATCATATTTGACTCGGGAGTGTGAGTCCAATTAGTCTACTTACTAGAATTTGACAGAAGATGCCTACAATGACTCCACTGGCCCAATTAGTTTTCGAATAAAGACACGAAACAAGTAGTTTGAACCCATGCAGACAAGCATGCATTGTAATATATGAAGTTAAAAAACGTTCTCAACTTATATATAAGATATCATGAACACAAAATGCTTGTTTAAAATCAATTCTATTTTACTAATATCCATTGAAAAACATTTAAAAATAACAATACATGGAATAAAAATGAGATGGAAAGAGTAATACTTTTATACCGTACGTTTATAAGTAGAAATATTAGGTACCCAAGGGTAAAAAATATATATATATCAAGGCTATATATCGTTGTTATCAAATCCGTCATTTCCGGATAAACGGGACCAAATTATTACTAGCTACTGTAACAACAATATTATTCAAATTTTTTTGGAGGGGACTAGCTAACGGAGTATTAGAGAGGTAAGATGTATAATATCATAATATTATTTGGGTAAATTATTGTATCAGTTTTGTAACATTTGAAAGGTTGGATGAGTGTTTTATACATTCAATTCTCTTAGTTAATCTTTGGCGCTTTTATTATATTGCAAATGATATGATGAAATATAAACTCAAGATATTATGTTCAATATTAAAAAATGGTGTGCGTGGGGTTCAAACTTCAAAGTTCAAACTACATTGTTTATGTTTTTATCTGGCAACTACCAGGAATATTAGTGTCATTGTAGGCATCTATAAGCAAACGATCAATATAATTCCAACTATAAATATCAAGTCTTTGGTATCACAAATCACAGAGTCACTAGCCAAAGAGAACACAAACATATATTCAAGTTCACACATTTAAGAAATATGGGAGCAGGTGGTCGAATGTCGGATTCATCTGAGCATGAGGTAAAAGATATTCTCAAACGAGTCCCAGTTGATCCACCGTTCTCGTTAAGTGATCTGAAGAAAGCAATCCCTGCTCATTGCTTTGAACGATCTGTCATTCGTTCATCTTACTATGTTGTTCACGACCTCATTGTTACCTATGTCTTTTACTTCCTCGCAAACACTTATATTCCTCTTCTTCCCACTCCTCTAGCTTACTTAGCGTGGCCGGTTTATTGGTTTTGCCAAGCTAGCATTCTCACTGGTTTATGGGTCATTGGTCACGAATGTGGTCACCATGCTTTTAGTGAATACCAATGGATTGATGATACGGTTGGATTCATCCTCCATTCCGCCCTCTTCACCCCATATTTTTCTTGGAAATATAGTCATCGAAACCACCATGCTAACACAAACTCACTAGATAACGACGAAGTTTATATTCCTAAGCGTAAGTCCAAAGTAAGGTGGTACTCCAAGATTCTTAACAACCCGCCTGGTCGATTGTTCACTTTGGTTTTTAGGTTGACTCTTGGATTCCCTTTATACCTTTTAACTAATATTTCTGGCAAGAAATATGGAAGGTTTGCCAATCACTTTGATCCCTTAAGTCCAATTTTCACTGAGCGTGAACGAATTCAGGTAGTGGTGTCGGATATTGGCATTCTTGCCCTTTTATACGCAATTAAGCTTCTTGTAACTGCAAAAGGAGCAACATGGGTAGCGTGCATGTACGGAGTTCCCGTGCTAGGTGTGCATATGTTTTTTGTTTTGATCACTTACTTGCATCACACTCATCTTTCATTGCCTCATTATGATTCAACTGAATGGAACTGGATCAGAGGGGCCTTATCAACGATTGATAGGGACTTTGGATTCCTAAATAGGGTTTTCCATGACGTTACACACACTCACGTCTTGCATCATTTGATCTCATATATTCCACATTATCATGCAAAGGAGGCTAGAGATGCAATCAAGCCTGTCTTGGGTGAGTTTTATAAGATCGATAGGACTCCAATCTTTAAAGCAATGTGGAGAGAGGCAAAGGAGTGCATCTACATCGAGCCAGATGAGGACAGTGAGCACAAAGGCACATACTGGTACCACAAAATGTGATCAATCACAAAAGGCAATTATATTGTAAAGCTGCTCCATCGTCACCTTTGTTTTTCTTGAAAGCTACCAAACTGTTGCTAGAACCATACAATACTGTGTATTTTACTGGCCAAGCTATGTCAATTATGTGTACTTGTATTTGTTACTAATTTCCCTATGTATTACTATTTAATGTGATAAGTGTTCGTTCCCTTTTAATTGGTTACAAATATAAACATAAGTTAACTAACCGACTTCCATGCTAATGAATTAAGTTTAAAAATCGTTTAACAAAGATAAACATTAGAGAAAGATTTACACAAGTTATTTTCAACGTTTAAATTCTCATTAGAAATGAATTAAAGAATTTACTAAGATAATAACAATCTAAGTTGAATAATAATATTTGGTGATCTTCTCAATTATTTTAAACACAAGCCAAAGTTATTGTTTAAGAAAGAATTATTCTAACCATACGGAAAGCATTCATGGTCTTAGATCTTATGTAGGAGTAAATCTCTTTTAAACGTGTATCACATTAATTGCAAGAGGTTACATTTACTCCTTTGAAACATTCTATTTTATAGGCAGAATACAAGGTGGTTACCCGTAGAGTAATAGGGACGTGTTGAGCATCTATAGTACACTGCTACCTAACGCATTAAATGATTCTATTCTTGAATGTGTTAAATCCCACTTTAGGAATAATGTTAATGACTGTTCACACCTTTATACCAATTCTTGTATTTTTTTTTTTTTTTTTGATAAGTGTTTTCTATTTCATCTTCTCAAAAACGTTCCCACCGAATATATAAGATACTTAGATTTTTTTAATTAAATATCTAAATCTCTATCGATGTTGATTGTTGAGGAGATCAGGGGGAGTCGGTGGGTTATTGTGAGTACTCATTAACTTCATCATCATCTCCTTTCTGGTTCAGGGACTTAACTTGCTGAGTTCCGTCTTAGGACGTGGTGAGACTTTCTTTGTCACTGATGAACTATGAAGATGACTCCTTGATTGTTTATTCATTCAGGGACTTCATTTACACTTAGGATATTTCATGTTCAAATCGTAGTAAAAGACCATTAGGCTCTAAATTGGCCCAACAATCTCCCCATATTTGAATATACAAATAGCCTGAGTGTTTATCAGTGTAAGTTAGCATAACAATTTCTTCTTGCTATCTGAATTAAAATAAAGTAATTAACTGATTCTAAGAAAAAAAATGAGACAAAATATATCATTTTTATTCATAGGTTACAAAAATAACAAAATTACATAAGTCATGATCAATCTTGTTCTTCAGTTATTCCCATCAGCTCTAGCTTCACTTTCTTTGTCAGGAGGAAGTGTTTTTCATCCCTCTAGTTGATTTCATCCTCTAAGATCTTCACAAGTCTGAGTCATTAAGGGGTCTTTTCAGTTAGTGTTGAGTCTTGAGGATGAAGAAAGTTTAGGATGTGCATTTCAGAGACTCTCTAAAAAGCCGGTTCACCAAATGCATCAGTGAAAAGATTCACCAAATGCATCGGGTTCAGAGGGAATGATGGATCTGTTCCTCTTATTCATCTGTGGAGAGGTCTTAATAGGATCCTGAAGAGTGAGAGGCATTTTGGTATAAATTCCTAGCAATTTTTCATGTTGCCTAATTTCTTCAAATCTTTTTCCTAGGGTTGAGTTGAGTTCATAGCATTAGTCCTTTTCTTTTTGTTCAAGACATCAAACATCATTTTCCCATTCCTTATACTTAAAGAGTACCAGTTTGAACATCACCGATGACTTCATAGTTTGAGTCATCAGTATATCTGATAATGGTCACTTTGAGTCATTAGTAAATGTTGAATCTTGAGGATGAAGAGAGTTTAGGATGTGCATTTCAGAGATTCTCTAAAAAGTCAGTTCACCAAATGCATCAGTGAAAAATATTCCATGCTGAGGCTATTCAATTACTCTACGTTTTCTCTTAATGGAAATCCCTCAGAAGGAAGTCTCTTGTAGTGAAGTCCAATAATGAAAGGTTCAGGTTCAGAGGGAATGATGGATCTTTTCCTCTTATTCATCTTTGGAGAGGTCTTAATAGGATCCTGAAGAGTGAGAGGCATTCTGGTATAAATTCCTAGGAACTTTTCTTGTTGCCTAATTTCTTTAAATCTTTTTCCTACGTTTGAATTCAGTTCAATAGCATTAGCCCATTTCTTTTTGTACAAGACATCAAACATCATTTCCCATTCCTTACACTTAAAGAGCCCCAATTTGAACATCATGATGACTTCATAGTTTGAGTCATTAGTATATCTGATAATGGTCACTTTGAGTAGCTTGGTGTTTGGAATAATCTTGATGTCAGTGATTACCCCTAGGCTTCCTGACAAACTCCATCATGTGCTTGTAGCTTTCATACACACTCTTCCTCTTGATGCCTTTTCTTTCAGTTTCTCCTTGCCTGCCTTGAGTTCTTGAAGTTGAAGAAGTTTGAACTCTCTGTTTTTTTTAGAACTTGCTTAGTTGCCTAAACATCTTCATGAAGTACTTTGGCTATTTCTTTGGCAAAAGCAACATCATCCTGAGAAATTTCTTATACCGTTTCCTCAGCTTCAAGGAGCTTAATGGGTTCATTCCTCGTAGCCTTGATGATAACCTAGTGTCCAGTTGGTAGTCAATTAGTTCAGAGCCCAATGAAGATGAAGATTAACCAAATGCACTGGTATTTATAAGGATGCATTTGGGTGTGTGTGACACATGGAGTGATCGGTGCATTTTACATACACCTTACATTGCGTTAATTGCTTGATTATACATTGTTATTATCCTTTATGTAAGCAACTTTGAGGTGCTTTGTGATTGTGTAGGTTATGCTTAAAAAAGAGTTAAGATGATGATATTACTATAAAAGAATGAAGGATGAATGTTATATGATTCATAACCTACGAAGACTGGACGTTTAAAAGTTGCACAAGAACAATACCGATACTAAGTTATTAGTAGAGGTGCTATATCTTTCCTGAGAGTTTATTTGGAACGCAACCCATGTCTTACCAAGAATAGTACCGATACTAAGTCATTTAGTGGAGGTATTATATTTTTCCATAGAATTGCTTAAAGGAACGTGTAGAAGAATTAAAAGTAGTACCGCTACTAAATAAGTAGTAGGAGTACTATATTTATTGAAGACTAAAACCAACAATAGTAGTGGTACTAAATTATTTAGTAGAGCTACTATATTTATAAAGAGAAAAAAATGTAAGAAGTGAAAAAGAGAGTAACCTCAGTCGATTATTAATGCTAAAAAGTAGAGTTACTATCATTACTTGTACATTTCACCAAAACCACGACCCGTAAATTATTCCTAAACTTGGTAGCCCTACTTCTATCCTTAAATATGGATCAATCCCTACACCCTTAATTATCTTATTCACCAAGAAGTTCACCACTCCACAAAAATCCTAGCCACCATTAATCCTTTAATTATATCTTTATCAGCCATTAATCCTTTCAAGACTTTGAAGAGGCCATCAATGACAAAGATGCATTCATCAACATCCATGGAAGGTTAAGGTCCTGTTTGATAGCCTTTGAATTGAGCAATTAAGAGGATATTACATGAATCGGTCAGAGCCATTGTTGTTTGATAAAAGAATATATAACGTTGAACGATTAGGATAGCTTCTGAATCATGCATGGCCAAAAGAATGAAAATTGATACATCACCTACCTTTTCATATTCTATCCTTTTCTATTTTTAGTGAATGACTTTTTTCATTTTAACTTGACTAGAAAAAGAGAACTAGTACTTTGCATTATTTCATATATATTAAAAGGTTTAATTTTAAGAGATTAATATAAAATTGTTATTTTGAAATTGATGAAATGTCATTTTTTTACTATCATGATTCCCGCGCGATGCGGCTGTGGGTACTTTACAATTTTATTTTTTTCGGCTATTAATTTATTTCATTTGTATATTTTTTGACAATAGTTTTAGCGATTAGTTTGTTTTGGAGTTTTGATTAGTTTGTCTTTTTTTTAGTAGCTTGCTTTTTTGTACAATGAGTTTTTATAATTGTAATTTTCACTGAGAAGGTGTATTTAATTAGTGACATTTAATAAAAAATTATGTTCAAAGAAAAAGTTGAATCTAACATTTGTACTCCTAACTTTATTACTTAGTGACATTTATAAGATAGTAAGATTATTTCATGAAATACATTTTCTTTCACATAATAAGTTAATTTTAATCATTTAATCAATGTGAGACGATTATTCATGAGTTAAAAAAATATTTTAATATAAGTGCGTATAAAGGATAAAATGGTAATTTAAATCACTCAGAGCGCTGATTCAGAATAATTCTCAAACGTTTGCTATGATTCAGAACCAAGTTCATTCAGGATCTTTAAATCATTCAGCAACTTTGATTTACTCAGCGCTAAATCATAACATTTTATCAAACAGCCCCTAAGCCTATTGTAATCTCTTCCGATGAAAGATCTTTGGTTTGATTATGTTTATGGATTTTACTTTGTTTGTCAAACATTGATTCATATGATTTTAATGTATATTTTTGGTTTGATTTTTGATCGCGTATAACCCTCCCAGCACTTATACGGGTCGGGCGCGGACTAACCATGATTGTGTAATACCCCCGGCACTCATATGGGTCGGTCGCGGACTAGATACGTACCCCGTCAATGGTCACTAAACCATTCCGCGGATAGTAGATACGTCCGAAGGAGAACGCAACCGCGCCCAACATTAAAGGTAGGGAATCTCGCTCAGGCTTGGCGTACTACAGCCTGCAGTCCCCAAAAAGGGAAAGCGGGACAACTCCCGCCCAAAAACATCGCTGTCACAGCAACGGGACAAGCTCTGGAGTTGACCTACGTCACTCCCCACTCACAAACTGTCGCTCTCATGGCTCGTGACCTTGAGAACACGACAGAAAGGTCAACCATATAAATAGAGGCCTCGCCACTATTCAAACGGTAACACTTACACACTCTCTCTCTAGAACAGACTTTATCTCTCTAAAACTACCACTTACTCTCACGCCGGAGGTTGACCGCGGAACCCCGTTCTGCGGTGAGACTAACGGTGTTGGTTTTCTTAGCAGCTTGCAATCCAGGATCATACTTAATACAAGATCTATTTCCTGAGGAGTTAGCTTACACTAATCTTCATCAGGGGAGCGCCCAGAATTGTATTAACAAGTTGGCGCCATCCGTGGGACCAGTGACATAACTGCGTTTCCAAAGAAAAAAATTCTAATGAGCAACTTGGCAGAAAACCCTTCCCCGTCTCCTGAACCGTCTACGGTCAGGAACACGGGTGGGAAGGAAAAAGTGCAAGACACGAACAATACCGCCCTAACGCGCATGATGACGACGGCGTCAATAAGGGAGTTCGCGAAGGCACTACCATCGATCTTGCCCTTCATGGCGTAAAAGGTCCATCAGAAAATCGGACCGAGTCAAAACCCGTCTGGATTTCGATGATGAGACTAGAAATGAGAGATCTCGAGAACACGCCCGGAATACTCGCCGTAATCTAAAAGAAAATGGGCACCTAAATGGAGGTGCGAGGCCGCCCTAGTGCCAGTCGGACCTTCGAATATTCCAAGTCACGGAGTGTCTTCTCGAGACTCAGCAGTCGAGACGATGGGTGTTCTAGAGAAAAGAGCCAGTTGGAAACCAAGAGGCCGCGACCGGATGTATTCTCAAGACTGGAAAAGGAACGTCCGCGCGTGACCACGAGACTTGGTGACCAAAAACCGACTGTGTTCTCCAGACTCCAGTCAAAGGTAACTTCCCGCAGGCAACGTAAAAGAGAAGCAGAGAAGCAAAGAAAGCGGGACACGACTGAAAAGGATTTGGTCGATAGACACCAACGAAGCCGGAGTGTGACCCGCGGCAGCGCTTCTCACTCGAGGTCTAGCAGAGGAGAAACATATCACTCATGTCACAGCAGAACTAGGGAAGTGTCTCCTCCAGAAAGCGAGGAAAGCACGAGAGGGCATCGGAAGTCCACCCCGAAGAGCAAAGGAGGAAGGGAATCCGATGAACTTTATTCCCCGTATGACGTGGCTGACATAGATCCCTTCACCCGCTGTATACGGAATTTTGAGTTCCCAAAAAGAACAAGAATGCCAGCTCACATCAGAACGTACGACGGGACAGGGGATCCGGAAGATCATCTGAAGATCTTCCAGACCGCGGCCAAAGTGGAAAGATGGGCCATGCCCACATGGTGCCACATGTTCAACTCCATGCTAATAGGGCACGCCCGCGTCTGGTTTGATGAGCTGCGTCCGGAGAGCATTGATAGCTTTGAAGAGTTGAGATCAAGTTTTCTCTCATACTTCCTCCAGCAGAAGAAGTATACGAAAGACCCTGTTGAGTTACACCACATAAAACAGCGGGAAGGGGAATCCACGGAAGCATTTGTGGAACGCTTCAAAACAGAGAGCATGCATGTGAAAGGAGCCCCAGAGTGCATGAGAGTGTCCGACTTCATGCACGGGATAACGAACCTGGAACTGATCAGAAGGCTCAATGACAACATTCCCCAGACACAGGATGAAATTTGGAAGGTAGTAAAAGCATTCCTCAGAGGTGAGTTGGCCGCGGCCAACCAGTTAAAGAAGAAGCACTCACAGTGGAAGAACCAGGACGGAGGACAGAAAAACATCCAGATCTTCGAAAGAAAGGGGGAGTTCAAGACCCGCTTGAGGCCGGAGAGGAAGAGGGGGGACAGGTTCACTCCCCTCACAAAGACATCGAAGGAAATCCTAGCCATGGATACAATAAAATTCACAGCCCCCCCCCCACCAATGTCCAGCCCGATCGAGTCTAGGAATAAAGACAAGTACTGTGACTTCCACAGAGAAAAGGGGCACAACACGGACGAATGCTATCAGTTGAAAAAACAGATAGAAGAGGCAGTCAGGTCTGGACAGCTCGCAAATCTGGTCAAAGAAATCAAGAATGGAGTACAAAATAATGGTGGTCCCAAAGGTGGAAAAAAGGATACCGCGGCCAAGGACAAAGCTCACGCCATATACATGGTCCACACTTGGCAACGATCGGTCAAACCCAAGCTGGGTCCGGACGCGGTCCTGAACATGGAAATATCTTTTCCCCCCATATCCGAAGATTACTGGGACGACCACCCGCTGGTGATCAAGGCGGATGTAGAAGGGTGCACAATTCACAGGATGTACGTGGATAACGGAAGCGCTTCAGAAGTTCTATACGAGCATTGCTTCAACAAGCTAAGCCCGGAAATCCGCAAAAGACTAATTCCCGCTTCATCACCACTACTGGGTTTCAGTGGAGAGCTCTCGTGGCCGATAGGGCAGATTCTCTTGGAAGTGACATTGGGAGACGAGGAGAAGTCAGCTAGCGCTTGGATGAACTTCATGGTGGTACGATCTCCCTCTCCCTACAATGGGATAATCGAACGTCCGGGGATTAGGCTGTTGAGAATAGTGCCATCCACGGCGCATGGGATGTTGAAATTTCCTACCTGTGATGGAGTCGTAACTTTGCACAGTGACAAGGTAGTCCCGGTTGAATGCAGAATGGTTGCGGAACCAGAACCCTATCATACAACCACAGAGGCAGAAGTAAAGGAAAGAGTCCCAGTCGCGATCAACCCCAGGTTCCCTGACCAAACGGTCACTATTGGAGGGGGGTTAAGTGACAAAGGGAAAAAGAGCCTCTGCGACCTGCTCAAGAATAACTTGGATATCTTTGCTTGGGAACCTTCCGACATGACCGGAGTTCCGCGGACAATCGCGGAACACAAGCTGAATGTCAGGGATGGTTATGACCCCGTACGATAAAAGAAGAGAGGACAGGCTCCAGAAAGAAAAAAAGCCATCAATGAAGATGTTACCAAGTTAGTTGCAGCAGGAATCATGAAGGAAGTACACTATTACGACTGGTTGTCTAACCCTGTCCTCGTCAAAAAGAGCGACGGAAGCTGGAGAATGTGTGTGGACTTCAAAGATCTGAACAAAGCCTGTCCGAAAGATTGCTACCCCTTACCGGAGATTGACTGAAAAGTCGAATCCCTCTGCGGATACCCGTTTAAATGCTTCCTTGACGCATATAAAGGGTATCACAAGATACAAATGGCAGCCGGGGATGAGGAGAAAACGGCATTCCACACAAACCAAGGCATCTTCTGCTACACCAAGATGCCCTTCGGCCTGAAGAATGATGGTGCCACATACCAAAGACTCGTGGACAGAGCGTTTGAGAAACTGATTGGAAGAAATTTGGAAGTGTATGTGGACGATCTAGTCATCAAGAGCCACTCAGAAGAAGAAGTAATCAGAGATGTGAAGGAAACCTTCAAGACCCTAAGGAATATCAACATGAAGCTTAACCCCAAAAAGTGCACATTTGGGGCGGAGCAGGGGATGTTTCTGGGTCATGTGGTGAGCAAGGAGGGCATCAGAGCTTGCCCAGACAAATCTGCGGCCGTAGTCACCCTCAAATCCCCAACAACCAAAAAGGAAGTGCAGTCTTTGAATGGGAAATTGGCCAGTCTCAGTCGCTTCATGTCTAAGTCAGCGGAAAGGTCCCTTCCATTCTTCAAGACACTAAAGAAATGCATTAAAAAGAGCGACTTTTACTGGACGACTGAGGCGGAGCAAGCATTCAAGGAAATGAAGCAGCACATTGCCAACTTGCCAATGGTCATCGCTCCGCAACCAAAGGAGGAGTTAATCATGTACTTGGTCACATCCCAAGAAGTCAGAAGTGCGGTTCATAGCACGTAGGAGTCGCGACAACGGCCGATGTATTCGCCACCGCGCCTAAAGGGTCCGGAGATAAATTACACCGATTGAGAAGCTTGTCTGGCGATATATGCATCCCGCAGATTACGGCGATACTTCCAAGCACATCCAGTGGCGGTCATCACGGACCAACCACTGAAGCAAGTCTTGACCAAAACAGAGAAGAGTGGAAGGATGGCCGGATGGGCAATAGAGCTGGACGAACATGACATTACCTTTCGACCCAGGACAGCCATAAAAGGGCAAGTGCTAGCGGACTTCATTGCCGAAATTCCAGAAGCGAAAACTCCTGACAAGGAAGAAGACCAGCAACAATAATCGGAGCCGTGGAAACTATTCACGGACGGATCTTCATGCCTGGAAGGGTCCTGAGCAGGTTTAATCCTAACAAACCCAGAGGGACAAGAGTTCACATACGCCATGCGTTTTGAATTTGAGGCATCCAACAACGAAACTGAGTACGAGGCACTGATAGCAGGACTGAGGATTGCCGAACAAATGCAGGTAAAAGACTTATCAGCAAATGTCGATTCCCGCCTCGTGGCGAATCAGATAAACGGAGCATATGAGGCGAAGGAGGAGAGCATGGCGCGCTACTTGGCAAAGGCCAAAGCGTTTATTGAAGGGTTCCGGACGTTCTCCATCAGACAGGTTCCCCGGAGCCAAAACAAGCAAGCAGACGCGCTAAGCAAGATTGCATCCACCAGCTTCGCCCACCTGACAAAACAGGTCCTCGTGGAAGTCTTAAAAGAAAAATCCATCGAAGAAAAGGAGGTACTGGCAATCGTGGAGGAAGACGGGGATACGTGGATGACACCCCTGATCGAATATCTGAGGGATGAAATACTACTGGTGGATGACAACAAGGCTAGAAAACTACACGTTGAGAGACGGAATCCTATTCCGGAAATATTTCCTAGAACCGTGGCTCCGATGTGCAGGCCCCACCCAAGCCAACTACGTGCTACGAGAGATCCACGAAGGGTCGTGTAGCATGCACTCATGCCCAAGGGCGGTAGTAGCAAAAGCAATTCGGTCCAGATATTACTGGCCGACGATGCACAAGGACGCTCGTGAGCTAATACAGAAGTGCGAAGATTGCCAAGTCCACCGCCCGGTACCAAAGAATCCGCAACAAAATCTGACCCCAATCACTTCTCCTCGGCCTTTCTACAAGTGGGGTATAGACATCTGCGGACCTTTCCCAGAAGGACCCTGCAAGGTGAAGTTTATGATTGTAGCGATAGACTACTTCACCAAGTGGATTGAAGCTAAACCTCTAGCCTCCATCACAGGAAGACAAGTGAAAAAGTTCGTCTGGGACAACATAGTCTGTCGATTCGGTTTGCCAGGAGAGATAGTGTCAGATAATGGAAAACAGTTCCGCGACAACCCATTTAAAGACTGGTGCGAAAAACTCAACATAAAACAACGATTCGCCTCGACCAAGCATCCGCAAGCAAATGGGTTGGTAGAAAGCGCGAATGTAAGTTTGGGAGAAGGATTAAAGCAAGGTTGGAGAAAGGAAGCAAGGACTGGGTAGAAGAAGTGCCGCATGTGCTTTGGGCTCATAGAACTATAATCAAGACAAGCAACGGGGATACCCCATTTTCCCTCACTTACGGCACCGAGGCGCTCATCCCGTCGAGATCGAGATGTCAAGCATCCGATGCACGGCCGTAAACCAAGTCTCCAACGACCAGAACCTCCGCCTAAACTTAGACATCCTGGAAGAAAGGAGGGAAGCCACAGCCATTGAAGAAGCGCGCAGCAAGGCGAGGATGGAAAAATACTACAATGCCAAGGTACGAAGTACGGTATTTAGGCCTGGAGAATTCGTCAACCGCAGCAACGAAGCTAGTCGAGCGGAGGACACAGGAAAGCTCGGCCCAAAATGGGAAGGGCCGTATGAAGTGGTGGAAGTAATAGGAAGCGGAACGTATAGGCTTCGAAGCACGGATGGGAAGATACTCCCAAGAACATGGAACATCCGTAACCTGAAGAAGTGTTATGTGTAAGTGTAAGAAGGTTTTCCCCATCTCTTGTAAGTTGATCACGGATCAGGTCCGGACAACAGGGGGAATCGCTTTAATTTTCATGTTTTTCATTTTTATTGTAACATTTTCTAATCATTAATGAAATGTAGAAGCCTGTCCCGCTCTACAAATTTTCCAAAACAAAAATTCAATTACATTTTTCATGTTCGCATCTCGTACATATCTCTAATATCCGCGACAAACAATGTCGCACATAAAGGACGAGCAACCTCAAAATTGACTCAGGCATATAAGTGGTATTGCGAGCCCATTGACCATTCCATGCTACCCCCGGACTCCTAAAGTACGGCCAAGGGTACAACTCAAAGCCCGGAACAACTAGCTCTGGCAAACAAATAAAAGCGTATATATACAATAAAGTCAAAAACATTTCCATTAAGTACGCAAGATTTTTTACAAAGACATAGGGGCATACCCCCAGATTACAAAACGAAGGCACCGCGATAACCACGGCCCTAACTAACGACAGAGTTAACAAGCTTCACATACATTGGAGAGGCGGCATAGTCTAAATGCCGCCCGTGGAAAAGATACCTCAGACATTTCCGGCGCGATCAAGAACGCTCGTGTCAAACATGTCATCATGGGTAGCCTGTTCCTCCTCCTCTTTTTCATCCTCCCCAGTAGGACCAGTAACCGCGGAAGAGGGGGTTGGGCCGGATGGAACAATCACCATAGAAGGCTCCCCGGTAGAAGTCACCTGGTGAACAACATCGGAGATAGTCAAATCAGGATTCCAGAGGTCAAACTTCGTACCCTTTAGCTGCTTCTTCTTCTCCTTATACGCGGCAATGGCACGCGGACGCCTAGTAATAGTCTGTAGCAGAGAGTTAGGAAGCAAGATCTCCTCTGCTGTCGGGGGATTAAACACAAAGTTCCCCGAACAGCTGGGTCTCTCTTCTTGCAGCACCAGCTGCGACATAAGGAATTCCAAGGAAGAATCCTTGCAAGCTTCTAAGGAGTCTAGGAGCGGTAAAGGGACGTCGCTAAGTGGTATAACCGACTCACGGTAGATCTCCTTTGCCCGCAGATTGTAGGCTTTAATCTGTTCTAGCTTCACGCCCTTGGATCCGTGCACAACTCCCGCCTCCAAACCCTGCCTCAAGCCTTCCGCAATCGCCTTGCTTATGCAATCCCCCAGCCGTGTTTGCAACTCTTCACACTGTTTGAATGCCATCCACGCCCTACGAAAGCCGTGCCCAATTACCCATCGCTTACCTTCTATTGCAAGAAGCGTGCTAGGGAATAGATCTTCATCAAAATCGCGGTTCAACTCCGCTAGCCTCTGATCCAGTTGAGCAAGCTGAGTGTCATAAGTATTCTGGACCTCTTGCTCACGCTCCTTCAGCTTCTCCTCAAGCGAACCAAACCCCTTCACCTGTTCCTTAAGATCATCACAAACGGAGGTAAATCCGGCAACCTTACCCTTCTACTCAGCATTCTCAACAGTCAAATTAGCCAGCTGTTCATCCTTAGGAGCAATCATGCCCTCCAATTGTGCCACGCGCTCCTGTAACCTCTTCACCTCCTTAGACTCGGACTCGAGCAAACCAACACGCTCGCGGAGCCCCTAGCCTCCGCAACCTCGGTTTCCAACTCCTGAACCCTACCCCTAAAAACCTCAACCTTTCTATCCCTCCTTTCGAGCCTCTTGTTCAGCTTGTTGGTCTGGTTTAGTTCAAACTCTAGCCGCATGCGCACTTTGGAAGACATGCAGGTCTGCTGCATGGTAATAGTGTTATACTGCTCCAACAAGTCTGTGTGCGGAATATTACGCAATGTGGATAGATAGCCGGGAGTGGCAAGATTATCCAGCATACTCCGACAAACCCAACCATCGTTCATGCGAAAATCGTTGGTGGGGAGCCACTTGGGGACATATACATTCTTGGCTTCCGCCGTCTCCACAGATAGAGACTCGTAAAAGTCATCATCCGAGGCCGCAGGACGATGGATGATTGGCCATGCGGCGGAGACTCACCAAAACACTCTCCCGCTGCGGTGGTGGTGGGCGGGATGGACCGACATCTCAATATCCAAATTTTCTTGAGGCGCGAGTGGATGTCTTAGAAGTCGATCCGGATCCGATGCGGATGTGGGGTGGCCTCGGAAGCAGCGGTCATATCCAGGGCCGGGCTCGAATCGATTCATCACGAAGCTCCATAACGGAATAGGCCCCACGGCAAAGATCACCTACATAGCCAAGAAACACTTGGGTTATTCCTCCATATATATAAAAAATTTAGGCAAAACCCGTATCAAAGAAGCTGATCCGGAACCCCGCTCCCGTGGAGTAATCCTTTTTCTCTCGGGTCGCTTGGTGCACGCTGAGCCGACTCTTTTCTTCCCAGTGGTCTTACCGGCTTTAGCCGCCTTCACATTATCCACAGTGGTCTCTTGGACCAGAGTAATCAAGTTATCAGAAGTCTCTATGACGTGCGCAGCGGTTTCTTCTTGGAGCGTCTTCTCCCCCTCTTGCAAAGTTCTCTCACCAGATGTCACCTCAAATGGATCCGGCTGGTTGATAAAGGCAAATAAAGACATCTCTGAAAAAAAAAAAAAAAAAGGCTTTAGTAACTAAAAGAAAGGAGGAGAGAAAAGAAGACAATACGATGCGGCAAATCCTAAAATAAAAACCCACTCTCAGTATCTGAAGCCATAAAGGTAGGCCGCGCCGTAGCATCATCCCAGGCGCGGCTAAGGCCAATCACGCAAAGGAAAGGCTCCGGAAACTTTTTAAAGGGAGCACGCTGCGTGTCAAGATGACGCAATAACCCAAGGTCAACGTCATCATCAGCCGGGGGTGGATCACGGTCAACAAAGACCTTCTCATTCCATGAGATAGCCAAAGGGAAAACGGTCGCATCAACCCAAAAGAAATACTCCTTCCAATTCTTTACAGAATCCAAGGGAGCGGTATAACAAACCGGCACAATCAATGACTTAGGACCCTTCCGCTTCTCTAGGGTCATCCAACCATCTTTCATCCCGTAATAATAAAACTTCCTAAACAAAGACACAGTGGGGGTTCCACCATGAACGCGGCAAAGGATCTCAAAGTGACTAATCCTAGCGGCGGCTAACACGGATAACTGCGACAAATGGATCTGAAAATACTCCAAAACTCTACACAGGAACGCGGAAAGGGGTATCCTAAAATTGTTGAATTCAAAAAATCTAGTATATACTCCTATCTTACCCCGAGGGCATCCTTTATGGTATGATCGGGACTAGGAAGAAGAGGTGGACGAGAGAAGGATATGGTATTTAGAGCAAAAATCACTAAGATCTTTCTCGTGATAACTTACAAGTAAAATCGCTTAGAAGTTTTTAGCCAAGGAACTATAATGAGGGAGAAAACCTAACTCGAACAATTAAGGACGCACACGCGGGCTTGATAGGCTTTTTATTTTTACACGCCAAGAGGAAATGGCAACAGTAGCCAAGAAAGTAAAAAAGAGGGGTATTTATACTCTTTTAGAAGTAAAACCAACAGGCCAATCGAACGGCCGAAAAAACGCCACGTCTCCGGCTTGTAACCAACGGTCCAGATCTGCTTAGATCAATGGACAAGATGGAAGCAGCCAAAACGTCATGTCAGTCAGAAAACACGCGGTTTAGGGCGGTTCGTGAATCCCAAGGGACAGCTGTAACGCTTATCTTTGGCATGAGTGGAAAGTACAGTCAGCAGTGACTAGGATTATCCACGGAACATCCAACCGCGGGTGAACGGAACAACTTAGTCTAGCAGCGCTTATACTGGACCAACAAGCACACTAGACTGGGGGGACTTGATCGCGTATAACCCTCCCAGCACTTATACGGGTCGGGCGCTGACTAACCATGATTGTGTAATACCCCCGGCACTCATATGGGTCGGTCGCGGACTAGATACGTACCCCGTCAATGGTCACTAAACCATTCCGCGGATAGTAGATACGTCCGAAGAAGAACGCAACCGCGCCCAACATTAAAGGTAGAGAATCTCGCTCAGGCTTGGCGTACTACAGCCTGCAGTCCCCAAAAAGGGAAAGCGGGACAACTCCGCCCAAAACATCATTGTCAAGAACGGGACAAGCTCGAGTTGACCCACGCCACTCCCCACTCACAAACTGTCGCCTCATGGCTCGTGACCTTGAGAACACGACAGAAAGGTCAACCATATAAATAGAGGCCTCTCCACTATTCAAACGGTAACACTTACACACTCTCTCTCTCTAGAACAGACTTTATCTCTCTAAAACTACCACTTACTCTCACACCGGAGGTTGACCGCGGAACCCCGTTCCGCGGTGAGACTAACGATGTTGGTTTTCTTAGCAGCTTGCAATCCAGGATCATACTTAATACAAGATCTATTTTCTGAGGAGTTAGCTTACACTAATCTTCATCAGGGGAGCGCCCAGAATTGTATTAACAATTTTAATGTTTGAATAACATTATTTGATTAGATTATAGTAAGACATGTTATTGCGAGTCAACGAGTCGTGCCGAGCCCAATTAGTTTAGGAGTTGTGTGGTAAAAATAACTTGTACCCAAAATTGTTCATTTCGAGTGATTGTTTGAATAAAATTATTTTATTAGATTATTATAAGACATCTTATTGCGAGTCAACAAGTCGTGTCGAGCCCAATTAGTTTAGGGGTTAAGACGGTTCGTGTGGTAAATATAACTTGTACTCAAAGTTTTTCATTTCAAGCAATCTAAACTATGTCTATGTGGTTTGGAACCCAAAGTTTTTCATTTCAAGTAATCTAAACTATGTCTATGTGGTTTGAAATCAAACACTAGTTAATAATCCGTAATTTAGTTATATCAATATATCCGGATACAGAAGAGATTGCTTTTCATCCAACTGTTTACAAATCCTATTTTTAATTGCTTATTTACATTCGAGTTATTAGTAGTTTAATTATTAATTTTTCAAACAAACAATCAATCAATCATTTATTTTCGTACAACTTTATCTATAACCACATACTCCCCGTGGATTCATTACCCGCTTACCCTATCTAGTATAAGGTAATTAGGTTTATTTTTGACCAGTACTTCGACACCGATCATGAAGTTGATCCAGCAGTCGCGAATGATCTAATGCTCTTGGATGGACCACGTGTTGATCGTTATACGAAAGATATAAGAATGACACGTAACGTGATATTCTTGGCTCATGCGATTATTGGAATATTCGGCAAGATCTTCATTTACTAGCGAAATATCCGTGGCACTATCTCTGAGCGAATGAGGTTGGTACACGTGACATTTACCATGTAATGGTTTTCGGGATAGATATATCATACCGAATCGAAATCTGTATTATAGGTTATGAGCACTATAAACGAGTATTATCTAATTAATGGACGTGTTCACATATTGGCCCATCATATTTGACTCAATAGTGAGTGCGAGTCAACAAGAATTATTTTGAAGTTTTGCTTGAACCACAGGTAGGCAATGACTGCACTCACAAGTAGTAGCCAGATAAAAACAAAAGCTAATTAGTTGGAACACAAGCAGCCAAGCATTTTTAAATGTAAATTTAAAAACATGTTCTAAAACTGTACATAAGATACTCTAAATACCAATGGATTCAAAAAAGGCAATTATATTGTAAAGCTGCTCCATCGTCACCTTAATTTGTTTTTCTTGAAAGCTACCAAACTGTTGCTAGCACCATACAATAATGTGTATTTTACTGGCCAAGCTATGTCAATTATGTGAATTTGTATTTGTTATATTCTTCCCTATGTATTACTATTTAAAGTGATAAGTGTTGTTCCTTTTTAATTGGTTACAAATATAGACATAAGTTAACTAACCAACTTCCATGCTAATGAAGTAAGTTTAAAAATCGTTTAACAAAGATAAACATTAGAGAAAGATTTACGCAAGTTATTTTCAACGTTTAAATTTTTATTAAAAATGAAAGAATTTACTAAGATAATAACAATCTAAGTTGATTAACAATATTTGGTGATTTCCTCACTTAATTTAAACACAAGCCAAAGTTAGTGTTTGAGAAAGAACTATGCTAACCATACTGAAAGCGTTCATGGTCTTAGTTCTTATGCAGGAGTAAATGCTCTTTTTAATGTGTATCACATTATTTTCAAGAAGTTACATTTACTACTTTGAGACATTCTCTTTTAAAGGCATAATACAAGATGGTTACCCGTGGAGTAATAAGGGGGTGTCGAGCATCTATAGTACACTGCTACCTAACGCATTAAATGCTTCTATTCTTGAATGTATCAAATCCAATTTTAGAAAACAATGTTGACGACTGTTCACACCTTTATACCAACTCTTGTATTTTTTTTTTTTTTACTTTCTTTGATAAGTGTTTTTCTACTTATCTTCTCAAAAACGTTCCCACATAATATATCAGATACTTAAATATTTTTAAATAAATATCTAAATCAAGAATGCTCTTGATTGTTGAGGAGATTAGGGGGACTCGGCGAGTTATTGTCAGTACTCATT
Source organism: Chrysanthemum lavandulifolium (assembly GCA_022545495.1). Classification (NCBI taxonomy): domain Eukaryota; kingdom Viridiplantae; phylum Streptophyta; class Magnoliopsida; order Asterales; family Asteraceae; genus Chrysanthemum; species Chrysanthemum lavandulifolium. The sequence continues at coordinate 48,280,581 of CM040238.1, read as the reverse complement.
AACTTCATCATCTTCTTTCTGGTTCAGGGACTTAACTTGCTGAGTTCCGCCTTATGACGTGGTGAGACTTTCTTTGTCTTTGATGAACTCTGAAGATGACTCCCTGAATGTTTATTCATTCAAGGACTTCATTTACACTTAGGATATTTCATGTTCAAATCGTAGTCAAAGACCATTAGGCTCTAAATTGGCCCAACAATCTTCTCATATTTGGATATACAAATAGCGTAAACGTTTATCAATGTAAGTGGGTATAACAATTTCTTCTTACTAACTGAATTAAAATAAAGTAAAGAAGTAACCGATTCTAAGAAAAAATGAGACAAAATATTTCATTTTTATTCATGGGTTACAAAAATAATAAAATTACATAAGTCATGCTCAATCTTGTTCTTCAGTTGTCCCCATCAGCCCTAGCTTCACTTTCTTTGTGAGGAGGAAGTGTTTGTTATCCCTGTTGTTGATTTCATCCTCGAAGATCTCCACAGGTTTGAGTCCTTCAAGGGTCTTTTCAGTTAGTGTCAAATTTTGAGGATGAAGATAGTTTAGGATGTGCATTTTAGAGACTCTCTAAAAAGTCAGTTCACTAAATGCATCAGTGAAAAAGATTCCATGCTCAGGATATTCAATTACTCTACCTATATGAATGGAAATCCCTCAGAAGGAAGTCTGTTGCAGTGAAGTCCAATAATGAAAGGTTCAGGTTCAGAGGGAATGATGGATCTTTTCCACTTATTCATCTTTGGAGAGGTCTTAATAGGATCCTGAAGAGTGAGAGGCATTCTAGTAAAAATATATAGGAATTTTTCTTGTTGCCTGATTTCTTCAAATATTTTTCCAAGGGTTGAGTTCAGTTCAATTTCATTAGCCCTTTTCTTTTTGTTCAAGACATCAAACATTAATTCCCATTACTTATACTTAGAGAGTCCTAATTTGAACATCACTGATGACTTCATAGTTTGATTCATGAGTATATCTGATAATGGTCACTTTGAGTAGCTTGGTGTTTGGAATAATCTTGATGTCAGTGATTACCCCTAGGCTTCAAGCTCCATCATGTGCTTGTAGCTTTCCCACACACTCTTCCTCTTAGGTGCCTTTTCTTTTAGTTTCTTCGTGGCTGCCTTGAGTTCTTGAAGTTGAAGAAGTTTGAACTCTCTATTTTTTTTTAAGAATTGCTTAGTTGCCTGAACATCTTCATGAGGTACTTTGGCTATTTCTTTGGCAAAAGTAACATCATCCTGGGCAACTTTCTTATTCTGTTTCCTCAGCTTCAAGGAGCTTAATGGGTTCATTCCTTGTAGCCTTGATGATAACCCAGTGTCCAGTTGGTAGTCAATTAGTTCAGAGCCCGATGAAGATGATGATTAACCAAATGCACTGGTATTTATAAGGATGCATTTGGGGGTGTGTGTGACACATGGAGTGATCCGTGCATTTTACATACACCTTACATTGCGTTAACTGGTTGATTATACAATGTTATTATCCTTTATATAAGCTACTTTGAGGTGCTTTGTGATTATTGTACGAAAGTATCAGCAACAATAAATTCACAACAATACTTTATTCAAACCTAAGCCTCAATAGTCGGCTTAGATTAAACCAGCAATAGTATCCAAAGTGTTACAAGATTAGGTTAATGTCTATGAGACAATAACCAGACAAATGCAAAGAAGAAACAAGATCAGTATAATGATCAGAAAGAAGAGAAATGTGAGACAATGACTACACACAGTTATTTCTAACCCTAGATTAAGGGACTTATTAAATAGGAGATAAAGATACACAAAGACCCCTCTAACGGCTATAAAAGACGCATCAGCAGAAATGAGAAAAAGGCTTCAGCAGAAATGAACTTCTAGGAACTTTAAACCATTTATGCTTTGACCATGATTAACCCCTGTAATATGCCTGCAATGAACATAACTTGAAAGCCATTAGCAATTGATAGAATGACATGTTTGCCACAGATTATTACCCCAAAATTTAACATTCCCCCTTAATCTGATGGGCAAACATATCAAACAATATCAATTTTTCACACAAGAATTTATGCTGATAAACAGGAAGGTTTTTGTAAGAATGTCTCAGCTTGGTTTGAAGAGCCAATCTTTTGGCACTTATAACACCTCTTGCAATTTTTTCCCGATGAAGTGAACATCAATTTCAAAATGTTTTGATCTTTCATGGAAAACAGGATTGACAAAGAAGTTGCAGAGCGATTTGTTATCACAAAAAGATTAACAGGAGATTGATATCTACTTTTAGATCTTTTAAGATTTTTGAATCCAAATAATTTCACAGCAGCAGAGACATAGATCTATACCGCTCGTGGAAGATTTTGAAAGAGTGTTTTGTTTTTGCTTTTCCATGAGATCAAACATCATTAAAGAAAACACAATAACTGTAATGATTTCCGGTTTTCTTGCATTTAGCCCACCGCATCACTATACCCTTCAAGATGGTTTTCGAGTTCTTTGAAATTGTACCTTAGACCTTTTCTCGAGCTCCTTTTAGATATCTCGAACATTGAGGCACATTCTAGATGAGATTTCAGAGGAGAATGCATATATTGTGCCGCATAATGAACCGAGTATGAGATGTCGTCTTGTATGGGTGAGATAAATAAGTTTCCCAAGTAACTTCGATAACCAAATGATGTTGACAAGTAAGGGATCATCGCAGTGGGTATGTATGGAAGAACGAGTTGGGTTCCATAGGAGTGGACACAGTTTGCACCCAAGGAGACCAAATTTTTGAGGAGTTCAAGATGATTTTCTTTGGGTGAGACATATGTCATTCCCGCTTTTAGAACCTCAATGCCAAGAAAATATTTTAAGTTTCCCAAGTCTTTGATATGAAATTTTGATTTTAGAAACTCTTTGAATAGGTTTATCTCATCAATGCGCTTCAAGAAGAACAATATCATCCACATAAACAAGTAGAGCAATAAACTTGTTATTCTCTCTTTTGGTGAACAAAGAGTGATCATTGACATGATTGAACAAAGTTATTTTCTTTTAAAACACTAACAAGTTTTTCATTCCATTTCGGGAGCTTGTTTAAGGCCATATAGAGACTTGACAAGTTTACAAACTTTATTCTTATTGTTCTCATTACAGAACCCTTAGGGATGGTCATATAGACATCCTCATCAAGATCTCCATACAAAAAGCATTGTTAACATCAAGTTGGAAAAGAGGCCATTTGTTTTTCACAACTAAGGCAATAAGACATCTAACAAGAGACATTTTCACAACAGAGAAAAAGTTTCATCATAGTCTATTCCTTCCTTTGGTTATAACCTTTAGCAACTAATCTAGCCTTGTATCTATCAACTTCACCATTGGCTTTATATTTGATTTTAAAGATCCATTTGTAACCAATGGGAGTTCTATTAGAGGTAGATCGCTTATATCCCAAGCATGATTTTCATTTAAGGCCTCAATTTCGAGTTCATAGCATCAACCCACCATCGTCAAGGATAGCTTCTTCATAATGTAGGTTCAATACTTTTATTAAGACTAGAAGCAAAGCAAGAATTATCTTTGTTAAGGTTAGAGTAATTAACAACCTTTTCAACACCATATTTAACTTTCCTTCAACAATAAAGTCATTAAGATTACCGGGCAACTTAGAAACTCGTTGACCTTCTAGCAAGAGTGGTCGGCAAGCCTTCTTCTTGTTCGTAATTCGATGTGAATCAAGATGTACCACAGAATCAAGATGCATCGCCAGGATGTGATTCATGTGATACAAGGCCCTCGTGGTGTGTATTATCATCTATGGAAGTTGCAACAGTTCATCATCCCTAGTAGGATGACCCAACACCGTGCCATCTTCATAGGATGTCACTCTCCTTCATCATTGGGACTTATTTGTGAGTCAAAGAAATTTTGTGATTTAAATCTTTAGGCACATAAGTTTCAACAAAAGGTTTTGACAAAGAATTTTTCATTTTGAAGGGAAAACAGTTTCATAAAATTTGACATCTCCGAATAAAAGATATTTTTGTTTCTAAACTTAAAAGTTTATAACCTTTTTCTCATTTGAATAACCAATAAAGACACTTTTCTGACCTACTACCAAATTTATCGAGATGTTGAGAATGGTGGCATAGCATAAGCACCAAAGACTCTAAGGAGAGAGAGTGAAGGGTCATGCCCATACACAAAGGAGAAGGAGACTTGCTGACAACACCAAGAGGTAACCTGCTTATGACATATGCAGCAGCTTAGAACACATTCGTGCCAAAGATATAGAGGTAATTCCCCCGAAACATAAGGGATCTAGCCACATTAAGGAGATGCCTATGTTTCCTTTCTCGCAATACCATTTTGTTGTGGTGTGTAAACACAAGAGGTTTGATGTAAAATTCCTTTTCATGAAAGAAGTGTTGAAGTTTGTTATTGACAAATTCGTCCCATTATCACTTCGAATATCTTAACATTGTGTTCAAATTGATTTGATAGCATATGAGTAAAGTTAACAATGGAAACATAAACATCATCCTTTCCTTAAGCATATAAACCTGCATCGCCCTAGAATAGTCATCAACAATAGTTAAAAATATTTGTAACCATCTCTGCTAGTGACTTTATATGGTCCCCATACATCTAGATGAACAAGTTCACCAATTTTAGTTGATTTATGTTCACTTAGAGGAATGGTTCCCGGTTTGTTTAGCTTTATTGCAAGTATCACAAAGATGGTCGATTCGGATGTACTATCAAGTTTAAGAGTGGATTTAAGATATGTAGGACTTGGTCGAGGATGACCAAGTCTTTGATGCCGAGATTTCTAGAAACATGACAAAATGAAATGCAATTATTAGAAGTAATCTTACATGTAGAATCAATATCAAACATATATAACCCATTGCATTGTTTACCAATCCCCACAATCCTTTTTGATGTAAACTCAGATATAGCAATTAGATTCATTAAACCCAACAAACATCTTGTTGTCTCTAGCAATCTTATGAACAGACAAACAGACCGACATTGTACTCGTGAACAACCGTAACATCAAAAGAGTTAGGTCATTATTGACCTTTAAATCACCAATTTTAGTAATTAAAGCCCGAGTACCATTGGGATGTCCAACAGTTAGACCAAGATTTGAAATGTCAACAACATTAATTAAAATTTTGTAGATACTGGTCATGTGTCGATTTGCACCGAGTCAACAATCCAACCAAGACCGATGTTTCCAGATAAGGTTTTTGTGTTGTTGTTAAAAATTTGTTGAAGTTTATATTAAACTTGACACGCCATTAAAGAAAGTTCCCGAAAATTTTTACCGCCATGTTGGCATTAGCAGAGGACACATTGTTGTCATTAAGAAGACTCATAAGTCCGGAGAGTCGTTCATTTGACAAAGAGACAGGGAGTTGCTAGCTCTATTATCGTGATATGATTAGCATCATGGAAACATTGTTATCACGATGTGTTTAGCATTAAAGTTCCTTTTGACATATCCAAGCAGATAACCAACAAGATCATAACATCTATCAACAAAGTGTGACCGTGTTTTTTGCAGCTTAGTACATTTGAGATTCATGTTTGGTCCTCTGTTGTTTGAAATGTTACCAAGATTAAAACCGAACCTTTATTAAAAGTGTTGTTGTTAAATCCTTTTTGTTATCAAAAATTTTCCACCATCGAAGTTTTTGCAAAGAAAAGTCGTAGCATTGGGTTTAGCGAGCTATTCCTGCATGAAACATTTCGTGAGATTCTTCTCCGAGACAACAGAGAAGGCGCTTTGACATTAGGCAAAGGATCTCTCGTTAAAATATTACTCGATGGGAACATAGGAGTCATCAAGACCCATAAGAAATTGCATTAATTTGATTAGTCGATTGTGTTTTTCAAAATGTTTTGCGACCTCACAAGTGCGTGGAGGCAAGCTAATCATACAATCAAATTGTTTCCATAAAGAGTTAAGGTTGTTGTAATAATCGCAAGAGAGGACCCACTTTGACTAAGAAAGTTTATATTTTTATGTAAATTAAAATGGCTGAACCATCAACCTTATCATAAGTATCTTTAAGATCATTCCACATTTCATAAGCGCTTTAGCATAGATAGCACCAAAGAAATAGTTCAGATCGAGAGAGTTAAGAATCCAAGTAACCACAACAGAGTTAAGGTGTATCCCATTGATTAGCAAGACTAGGATTTGAGTCATCTCTTATGCAAGTACCATCAATAAACCCTAACTTATTATGATTCCTTAAGGCAAAGGTCATGGCCATATTCCATATTTTATAATTTTCGGCCCAGTGAGTTTGATGGAAATAATAGAGTACCATTGGTGTTATTAGGTGTAAATACAAAGCATCACCAAAGGATAAGCTTTTCTCTGGAAGAACCACCACCAAGATTATCATCACCAACACCATAATGCAAACAATAAGATGTATAAATAACACGCATGAGATAATAACTAGAGCAGATAGACAAATAAAGAAATAAATAAGACTTTGTAATTAAGAAACAACAAGCACCAAGCTCGTGGACCTGGGTAAACCAGAGCAGTATTCATACCACTCGAGGTGGCGATCAAGATGTTAGTCTACCCGTTTGCACCCACAAAGACTTAAGTACTCGCTTTGTTTGAAGAAAAGAGTAGACTTAGACTTACAGAGCAATATGCATGGAAAGAACAAATCACAATTACCCTAGATTCACTTAGTCTAGGGCTAATTGTGAATAGAAAATAACCAAGTGATTACGCCAAGAGTAATAACCCCAAACCACCGCTTTGTTGTCAAGAGATGTCCCAAGTTTCTACAAAGAAACCCTTGGATGGTGAATCAACAATGATTATGAGCTCAAGCTCGATACCATGTACGAAAGTATCAAGAACAATAGATTCACAACAATACTTTATTCAAACCTAAGCCTCAATAGTCGGCTTAGATTAAACCAAAGAATAGTATCCAAAGTGTTATAAGATTAGGTTAATGTCAATGAGACAATAACCGCACAAATACAAAGAAGAAACAAGATCAAGATAATGATCGAAAGAAGAGAAATGTGAGACAATGACCGCACACACAGTTATTTCTAACCCTAGATTAAGGGACTTATTAAATAGGAGATAAAGATACACAAAAACCCCTCTAAAGGCTATAAAAGACGCATCAGCAGAAATGAGAAAAAGGCTTCAGCAGAAATGAACTTCTAGGAACTTTAAACCATTAATGCTTTGACCATGATTAACCCCTGTAATATGCCTGCAATGAACATAACTTGAAAGCCATTAGCAATTGATAGAATGACATGTTTGCCATGATTATTACCCCAAAATTTAACAATACTAAGTCATTTAGTAGAGGTATTATATTTTTCTAGAGAACTGCTTAAAGGAACGTGTAGAAGAATTAAAAGTAGTACCGCTACTAAATAAGTAGTAGGAGTACTATATTTATTGAAGAGTAAAACCAATAATAGTAGTGTTACTAAATTATTTAGTAGAACTACTATATTTGTAAAGAGAAAAAAAATGCAAATAGTAAATAGGAAAGTAACATTAGTCGATTATTAATGCTAAAAGGTAGAGTTACTTCTACATTCCACCAAAATCCACGACCCATAATTTATTCCTACACTTGGTAGCCCTACTTCTATCCTTAAATATCGATCCCTACACCCTTAATTATCTTATTCACCAAGAAGTTCACCACTCCACAAAAATCCTAGCCACCATTAATTATTTAATTATCTCTTTATCAACCATTAATCCTTCCAAGACCTTGAAGATGCCATCAATGACAAAGATGCATTCATCAACATCAAACACTAGTAATAATCCGTAACCGGAGCCAGAAGAGATTGTTTTTCATCAAACTGTTTACAAATCCTACTTTTAATTGCTTATTTACATTCGAGTTATTAGTAGTTTAATTATTAATTTTTCAAACAAACAATCAACCAATCTTTTATTTCGTACAACTTTAGCTATAACCACATACTTCTCGTGGATTCATTACCCGTGTACCCTATCTAGTATAAGGTAATTAGGTTTATTTTTTACCGGTACTTCGACACCGATCATGGAGTTGATCCAGCGGTCGCGAATGATCTAATGCTTCTGGATGGACCACGTGTTGATCGTTATACGAAGGATACAAGAATGACACGTAACGTGATATCTTGGCTCATACGGTTATTGGACTATTCGGAAAAATCTTCATTTACTAGCGAAATATCCGTGGCATTACCTCTGAGCGAATGAGGTAGCTACACGTGGCCCGTGTAACGGTTTTTGTGATAGATATATCATACCGAATCGAAATCTGTATATACGTTAAAACATAAATTCTAGCCTAAATATGATATCATGTACTGTAGTATTATAGGTAATTATAAGTGCTATAAACCAGTATTATCTAATTAATGGACGTGTTCACATTTTGGCCCATCATATTTGACTCAAGAGTGAGTGCGAGTCAATAATGACTTCACTCACAAGTAGTAGCCAGATAAAAACAAAAGCTAAGTAGTTGGAACACAAGCAGCCAAACATTTTTAAATGTAAACTTAAAAAACAAGTTCTAAATTGTACATAAGATATTCTAAAGAGTAAATTGCAAAAATCGTCGCTAAAGTTTGGTCAATCAGCACGTTTCATCCCAAACGTTTGAAAAGTGCTGAGGATCGCTCTCGCGAAACTTTTGCAAGAAAAATCGTCCCTGGCTACATTAAACGACTAAAATACCCTTCTATATTACTTTTCGACTTCTTGCATCAATGGTCCCCGTGTCACGTCGAGTTTGCAAATTTAGTCATTTTTTTTTTTAATTTAACTTTTAGTACTATTTTATTATATCGCCATCAGTTTTTTTGTCCTTTTTCTTACTTTTGGTCCGCTTTTCTCACGTTTTTCCGCTTTCACGCTTTTTTTTCCGCTTTTCTTACGTTTTGTCGCTTTGTCCTTTATTTTTACGTTTTTTCTGCTTTCTAACGCTTTTTGTCTGCTTCGCACGTTTTGTCCGTTTTCTCACGTTCTTCCGCTTTCATATTTCGCTCGCTCTTTTCCGTTTTTGTATGTTTTCTCACGTTTTGTATGTTTCATACGTTTTGTCCGCTTTGTCCCTTTTTAACGTTTTTCTGCTTTTCTCACGCTTTTGTCTATTTTCTCACGTTTTTCCGTTTCGTATGTGTTTGTCCATTTTTCTTACGCTTTATCCATTTTCATCGTTTTGTCCCTTTTCTTACATTTTTGCTTTCACGTTTTGTCTTTTTATACGATTTCGCTCGTTTTTATACATTTACCGCTTTCTTACTTTTTATCGCCGTCCGCCTTTCACGCTCTTTTTATTTTCATCACGTTTTATCGCCGCCGTTTCATACGTTTTATCGTTTTCATACGTTTTCACACGCTTTTATTTTCACACGCTTTTTCACGCTTTTTCACGTTTTTACGTTTATTTTTACGCTTTTTCATACTTTTTACGTTTTTCATACGTTTTTTCGTCCGCCTTTCTTACGTTTTTTTTTTTTTACACGCTTTTACACGGACGAAAACGATAAAACGGACAAAACGATGAAACGTAAGAAACGTAAGAAAACGATGAAACGGAAAACATAAGAAAACGGACAAAACGCATTTAAACGGAAAAACGTGAGAAAAAACAGAAAAACGTGAGAAACCAGACAAAACGTAAAAGTAGGACAAAACGGACAAAACGTAAGAAAGACGGACAAAAGTATGAAAACGAACAAAATGTGAGAAAACGGACAAAACGTAAGAAAACGTAAAAAATCGGACGAAACTTATGAAAACGGAAGAACGTGAGAAAAACGGACAAAACGTATCAAAGCAGACAAAACGTAAAAATGGACAAACGGACAAAACGTAAGAAAACGGAAAAACGTATGAAACGGAAAAACGTGAGAAAACGGATCAAAACGTAAGAAAAGGACAAAAAAACGGACGAAAACGTATAAAAAATAATACTAAAAGTTAAATTAAAAAAGAAAAAAAAGGATTAAATTTGCAAAATATGGCGGCACGGGGACCATTGGTGCAAAAGTCGAAAAGTAATATAGAAGGGTATTTTAGTCATTTAACGTAGCCATGGACGATTTTGCCAAAAAGTTTCTCAGTGACGATCCTGACTTTCCAAACGTTTGTGACGAAACGTGCATTTGACCAAACTTTAGGGACGAATTTTGCAATTTACTCTACCCTAAATATGAAAAGCTTGTCTTAATTATATCAGTGATTCAGTTCGTCTAACTTATATATTTAGTAGTTGCTATTATAATAAACATATATCATAATCAAGATTAAATGTATTTTATCATAAAAATGCACATGTTTATCTAACAAAAAGATTAAAATATTACTTGAAAAGTTCAAAATAGTAACTTAATAGTAGCTGATTGATTCAATTAATAAAGCATGATATTGATAACGGAAAGTATATAAAAAAAAGGATCAATCCTCAGAAGTGAAGAAAGAACAAATAATTGAGCCGACAGTCTTGAATACCTCTAAGGCTCTAACTATAAATATCATTCATTTTGTATCACAAAGCATAGAGTCACCAACCAAAGAGAACACTAACATACATTTCTCTATAAGGTTGTGTATTGCTAACTATTTTCAAGTTATCACATTTCAAAAATATGGGAGCGGGTGGTCGGATGTTGGATTCATCTAATCATCAGACGAAAGATATTCTCAAACGTGTCCCGGTTGATCCACCATTCTCGTTAAGTGATCTGAAGAAAGCAATCCCTGCTCATTGCTTTGAGCGATCTGTCATTCGTTCATCTTACTATGTTGTTCATGATCTCATAGTTACCTATGTCTTTTACTTCCTCGCAAACACTTATATACCTCTTCTTCCAACTCCTCTAGCTTACTTAGCATGGCCGGTTTACTGGTTTTGCCAAGCTAGCATCCTCACTGGTTTATGGGTCATTGGTCATGAATGCGGTCACCATGCTTTTAGTGAATACCAATGGATTGATGATACCGTTGGATTCATTCTCCATTCCGCCCTTTTCACACCTTATTTTTCTTGGAAATATAGTCATCGAAACCACCATGCTAACACAAACTCACTAGATAATGACGAAGTTTATATTCCTAAGCGTAAGTCCAAAGTAAGGTGGTACTCCAAGATTCTTAACAACCCGCCTGGTCGAGTGTTCACTTTGGTTTTTAGGTTGACTCTTGGATTCCCTTTATACCTTTTAACTAACATTTCTGGCAAGAAATATGGAAGGTTTGCCAATCACTTTGATCCCTTAAGTCCAATTTTCACTGAGCGTGAACGAATTCAGGTAGTGGTATCGGATATTGGCATTCTTGCTCTTTTATATGCAATTAAGCTTCTTGTAGCCGCAAAAGGAGCAACATGGGTAGCATGCATGTACGGAGTTCCCGTGCTTGGTGTACATATGTTTTTTGTTTTGATCACCTATTTGCATCACACTCATCTTTCATTGCCTCATTATGATTCAACTGAATGGAACTGGATCAGAGGGGCCTTATCAACGATTGATAGGGACTTTGGATTCCTAAATAGGGTTTTCCATGACGTTACACACACTCACGTCTTGCATCATTTGATCTCATACATTCCACATTATCATGCAAAGGAGGCAAGAGATGCAATCAAGCCTGTCTTGGGTGAGTTTTATAAGATCGATAGGACTCCAATCTTTAAAGCAATGTGGAGAGAGGCAAAGGAGTGCATCTACATCGAGCCAGATGAGGACAGTGAGCACAAAGGCACGTACTGGTATCACAAAATGTGATTAATCACAAAAGGCAATTATATTGTAAAGCTGCTCCATCGTCACCTTAATTTGTTTTTCTTGAAAACTACCAAACTGTTGCTAGAACCATACAATAATGTGTATTTTACTGGCCAATCTATGTCAATTATGTGAATCTTCACTATGTATTACTATTCGAAGTGATGAGGTTGTTATTACTTCTATAGTTGTATGTTTATGCTAAGGGACTGTTTCAATTCCATGTTTAGTTGTTTACACTATGATTAAGAAAGAGTTGTTTAGACGTCTTCCATTCACGAGTCACTATAACAACTATGTGTTTTGCAAAAAAAAGTGTAGACACTTATGAGAAATCTTGCGCGGGCAAAATATAATTGTTGGTACAAGATTTGTCATCTTAATAAATAAACAAGCATGCTAGTCGACCCGTCTATTAATTCCCTTGTCATTGTAGCTAGTTGCAACATTCCAAAGTAAACTGGCTTTACATTCCTCTCACTTGTGTAAAAAGTAGTAATTCAACTATCTCAGCAACCTCAACATTTATGATGCTTTATGTTAGTCGGTCGAATACCAAAACCTAGATACTAGCGCGGATAACCTCGATATCGTAAGAAGAACACACACAAGCAATGTATATCGACAGAAAGTAAAGAATATAAGCACAAAAATATAACCCTAACCGAATGACTGATTAGTGAAACCTTGAAAGAATGACATACATTATTCCTCGCCCCTCACCTTTATTTATAGAGATGAGGGGGTGTCTTCTAATCCCTAATGGACTAGGCGTCACGGCTTACAAAAGAGAAAACATGCCTTTAGACCGACTAATTTAAGAAAACAACCGACCTAAAAGACCCATTGACTTGCCATGCACATGCAAACACACGTCAAGCCAATTCTAATCACTTCAACAGCTCACTTCCCCGTCCTTCCTGTGAAATGAAATCATACATTGATGTGCTTCGTCCGCTTGTGAAACACATGATTCCGCGATAAGTGAACTGCACTCAGATTATCACAATTAACCACCATAGTGTTTGGTTCCGCGTCCAACTCTCCAAGAGTCCTTTTAGCCAAATAGCCTCTTTTACCGCTTCCGTAAGGGCCACATACTATGTCTCTATAGTTGAAAGAGCCATCACATGTTTTAACATTGCTTTCTAGCTCAGAACACACCGCTGTACTAAAAATACATAATACTTAGCATTGTTTGAATCAACAAAACCTGTTACGTCCACATGGTTGCCATAATCCGTCCCATACACCAAACCTACATTTGTAGTGCCCCGCAAATATCTCATAATCCGCTTGTTGGAAAGTGCTCATATTATATTAAATAATTATACGGCTAGAAATACGTGAGCCTATGGGGTCACGCACGTATACACCGAAGTATTACCAATTAGAATGTATTAAATATATTTATAGTAAATATGTAATTTATATTAGTTAATAATTCACGAATCGCTTAATAGGCGTCAATTAAGCCGTTGGACGCCTTAATTAACTTAAGGCTTACTAAACACCCTCTTCCTTAGGGTTTTGATTGTCGAATTCTACAACGCAAATTACATGTCTCGATCTGGTAAATAGGAAAAATTGAAATGTTATGTTGAAAGAATATCATTCTCTTTTGAAAAACACATTAACATATGTACGTGACCGACATTATCAAATTTCCTTTTCGAGAAGTGATTTGAAGACGTTCATGCCTAATTTTATGTTTAAATATATGTGAAAAATACTTCATTGGTTGCAGTAATCGAGTCCATTTCCTTACAACTCAATAAGCTAATGACACTTAAGTTAGACATAAAATTAGTAATGAGTTTTAGGTCTTCTAATATTCTTTTCTGGTAATGTGAGAACGTGAATGTATCCCAACTAAATAATTATGTGTTCAAGTTCTTTTTTCTTTTTTTTTTTTAATTTTTTTTATTACTACCTCCGTCCCATATTGAGTGTCATGTTTGACTTTTTAAAGTATTTCTTTGTCAACTTTGACCTTAAATATTTTTGTTTGTGTTTTATAATACTTGATAAAAGTTATATCAATGAAAATATATTTAAACCACCATTTTATTCATATATTTTGCATAAAGTATTATATAACACAAATAAAAATATTCAAGACCAAAGTTGAAAAAAAAAGACTTTGAAAAGTCAAACTGGACAGTTAATATGAGACGGAGGGAGTATTATTATTTTTTTGCTAACCATGATTTCCGACATTTTTGGCTGACTAATCCACGGGGTTTGAACCCACTGCCATACAGACTCAAACCAGGTAAATCCCTTCTTTTTCAGGAGGTTGGCGTGACCACTTAAAGCTGTTTGCACATAGTAGTAATTGAACTTGAGACCTCACACACATTTTAGAGTGATAGTTACAAGTTCTTTTACCACTAGTCCACCCTAAATTGGTTATTATGTGTTAAAGTTTAAAAAGTGATTAATGCAATATATATTTATAATGTGATTTGTCTTTCTAAAAATTAAACCGATATATTTATTCAAAAGAAAAGAAAAAAAATATATATACTATTTTCCTTATATTACCCCACGGTTTTTGTTTGTCACATTTTCACTTTACGGGAAAGATGCCATATAGGCAAAGGAAAGAGGAAACATCACAATGTGCTTTACCGGAAAGAAAAATAAAAATCTTTACGAAACTCAAGTCTCGAACCAATTTAGAGAGTGAAAATTGATTTGTGTGAAGAGAGAGTGCATTTTATTAGTTATTGTTAGTGTATGTATATGTATTAAAGGTAAATTGAAATGATAAAAAATATTAATGTAAAAAAAATAAAATGTTGCAATAGTTGATAGAAAATTGACCAAAAAAAAATAAAAGAAAATATTTTGTAATAATGTGAAGCTCGTGTAGCAAGGCAAATCTCCCACCACAACCTCCGCAATTAAAATTAGATGCAAAGTATCGAAGTAGACAGTTACACACTTGCTTTAAAAGGAATGTGTACAATAACGGAGATCGTCTCATTCTGGCCCCGTCATATTTGACTGAAGAGTGATTACGGGTCAACAACAATTATTTTGTAGTTATGCTTGAACTACAAGTCCACAATGACTCCACCACCCAACTCCCAAGTAATTACCATTACCAATAAAAACAAAAACCAAGTCGTTAGAACACAAGCAAACAATAGCTTTTTATATTTAAACTTAAGAAACACGTTCTAAACTTTTATAAGACACTTTAAATATATATGAATAGCTTGTCTTGTATCAATTCGACTTGCTCAGTGATCTAATTAATTAGTTTTTTTTTTTTTTTTTAATGATTAGAAAATAATGATTGGTTTTTATATTTTATCATGAGTTCGACACGTTTAGTTGTAAAATAAGGATTTTAATACAAAAATTGTCATCCTTCGTTCAGTTTTCACGAGATAAGGTTTTGTTGGCATGCTAGTAGCTAAAAAAGATAATACACCAAGCTAATACTTAACACAACAAGTATCAATGGCTTACACGCACTGTGAAGAAAAATACACTTTATTGAGCCGACGGTTTGGACTACCTCTAACTATAAATATCATTCATTTGGCATCACAAAGCATAGAGTCACCAACCTAAGTAACACAAATATACATTTCTCTACATAGAGTCGATCTTTTTCTTTGCCTTGAACTTTATGTTCTTGTACTACTGACTATTTTCAAGTTATCACAATTCTAAATATGGGAGCGGGTGGTCGGATGTCGGATTCCTCAGACCATGAGGTAAAAGATATTCTCAAACGTGTCCCAGTTGATCCACCGTTTTCGTTAAGTGATCTAAAGAAAGCAATTCCTGCTCATTGCTTTGAGCGATCTGTCATTCGTTCATCTTACTATGTTGTTCACGACCTCATTGTTACCTATGTCTTTTACTTCCTCGCAAACACTTATATTCCTCATCTTCCCACTCCTCTAGCTTACTTAGCTTGGCCGGTTTATTGGTTCTGCCAAGCTAGCATCCTGACTGGCTTATGGGTCATTGGTCATGAATGCGGACACCATGCTTTTAGTGAATACCAATGGATTGATGATACTGTTGGATTCATTCTCCATTCCGCACTCTTCACCCCTTATTTTTCTTGGAAATATAGTCATCGAAATCACCATGCTAACACAAATTCACTTGATAACGATGAAGTTTATATTCCTAAACGTAAGTCCAAAGTGAGAAGTTACTCAAAGATTCTTAACAACCCGCCTGGTCGAGTGTTCACTTTGGTTTTTAGGCTAACTCTTGGATTTCCTCTATACCTTTTAACTAATATCTCCGGCAAGAAATATGGAAGGTTTGCCAATCACTTTGATCCCTTAAGCCCAATTTTCACAGAGCGTGAACGAATTCAGGTTGTGGTATCGGATATTGGTATTCTTGCTCTTTTATATGCAATTAAGCTTCTTGTTGCCGCAAAAGGAGCAGCTTGGGTAGCGTGTATGTATGGAGTCCCCGTGCTAGGTGTACATATGTTTTTTGTTTTGATCACTTACTTGCATCACACTCATCTTTCATTGCCTCATTATGATTCAACTGAATGGAACTGGATCAGAGGGGCCTTATCCACGATTGATAGGGACTTTGGATTCCTAAATAGGGTTTTCCATGACGTTACACACACTCACGTCTTGCATCATTTGATCTCATACATTCCACATTATCATGCAAAAGAGGCTAGAGATGCAATCAAGCCTGTCTTGGGTGAGTTTTATAAGATCGATAGGACTCCAATCTTTAAAGCAATGTGGAGAGAGGCAAAGGAGTGCATCTACATCGAGCCAGATGAGGACAGTGAGCACAAAGGGACGTACTGGTACCACAAAATGTGATTAATCACAAAAGGCAATCATATAGTTAAGCTGCTCCATCGTCACCTTTGTTTTACATGAAATTACCAAACTGTTGCTAGAACCATACAAGACTGTGTATTTTACTGGCCAAGCTCAATTATGTGAACTTGTATTTGTTACATTCTTCCCTATGTATTACTATTTAAAGTGATAAGTGTTTGTTCCCTTTTAATTGGTTACAAATATGAACAAAAGTTAACTAACCAACTTCCATGCTAATGAAGTAAGTTTAAAAATCGTTTAACATAGATAAACATTAGAGAAAGATTTAGACAAGTTATTTTCAACGTTTAAATTCTTATTAGAAATGAATCAAATATTTTACTAAGATAATAACAATCTATGTTGAATAACAATATTTGATTATCTTCTCACTTAATTTAAACACAAGCCTGCAAAGTTAGAGTTTAAGAAAGAATTATGCTAACCATACTGAAAGTATTCATGGTCTTAGTTCTTATGCAGGAGAAAATGCTCTTTTAAACGTGTATCACATTAATTGCAAGTGGTTACATTTACTCCTTTGAAACATTCTCTTTTATAGGTAGAATACAAGGTGGTTACCCGTGGAGTAATAGGGACGTGTTAAGCATCTATAGTACAATGCTACCAAATGCATTAAATGCTTCTCTTCTTGAATGTTTTAAATCCCACTTTAAGAAACAATGTTAACGACTGTTCACACCTTTATACCAACTCTTGTACTTAATTTTATTTTTATTATTATTATTATTATTATTATTATTATTATTATTATTATTATTATTATTATTATTTTACTTTTTTGATAAGTGTTTTCTATTTTATCTTCTCAAAAAGTTCCCACCTAATATATAAGACACTTAGATATTTTTAATTAAATATCTAAGTGTATAATCCTCTTGATTATTGAGGAGATTAGGGGGAGTCAGTGGGTTATTGTCAGTACTCATTAACTTCATCATCATCATTTTCTTTCTGGTTCAGGGACTTAACTTGCAAAGTTTCGCCTTAGGACGTGGCGAGACTTTCTTTGTCTCTATGAACTCTCAAGATGAATCCCTGAATGTTTATTCATTCAAGGACTTCATTTACACTCAAGATATTTCATGTTCAAATCGTAGTCAAAGACCATTAGGCTCTAAATTTGCCTAACAATCTCCTCATATTTGGATATATAAATAGCCTGAGTGTTTATCAGTGTAAGTGAGCATAACAATTTCTTCATGCTAACCGAATTAAACTAAATTAATTAACCGATTCTAAGAAAAAATGAGACAAAATATTTCATTTTTATTCATAGGTTACAAAAATACATAAGTTATGCTCAATCTTGTTTATTAGTTATCCCCATCAGCTCTAGCTTCACTTTCTTTGTTAGGAGGAAGCGTTTGTCATCCCTCTTGTTGATTTAATCCTATAAGATCTTCACAAGTTTGAGTCCTTCAGGGGTCTTTTCAGTTAGTGTTGGATTTTGAGGATGAAGAGAGTTTAGGATGTGCATTTTAAAGACTCTCTAAAAAGCCGATTCACAAAATGCATCAGTGTAAAAGATTT
Organism: Chrysanthemum lavandulifolium; assembly: GCA_022545495.1. Lineage (NCBI taxonomy): Eukaryota > Viridiplantae > Streptophyta > Magnoliopsida > Asterales > Asteraceae > Chrysanthemum > Chrysanthemum lavandulifolium. Next base: position 48,262,409 of record CM040238.1, on the reverse strand, counting down.
CATGCTCAGGCTATTCAATTACTCTACGTTTTCTCTGAATGGAAAACCCTCAGAAGGAAGTCTATTGCAGTGAAGTCCAATAATGAAAGGTTAGAGTTCAGAGGGAATGATGGATCTTTTCCTCTTATTTATCTTTGGAGAGGTCTTAATAGGATCGTGAAGGGTGAGAGGTATTCTGGTATAAATTCATAGGAATTTTTCTTGTTTCCTGATTTCTTCAAATCTTTTCCCTAGGGTTGAGTTTAGTTCAATAGCATTAGCCCATTTATTCTTGTTCAAGACATCAAACACCATTTTCCCATTCCTTATACTTAAAGAGTCCCAGTTTGAACATCACTGATGACTTCATACTTTGAGTCACCAGTATATCTAATAATGGTCACTTTGAGTCATTAGTTAATGATGAATATTGAGGATGAAGAGAGTTTAGGATATGCATTTCAGAGACTCTCTAAAAAGCCAGTTCACCAAATGCATAAGTGAAAAAGATTCCATGCTCAGGCTATTCAATTATTCTACGTTTTCCTTGAATGGAAATCCCTCAAAAGGAAGTCTATTGTAGTGAAGTCCAATAATGAAGGGTTCAGGTTCAGATGGAATGATGGATCGTTTCCTCTTATTCATATTTAGAGAGGTCTTAATAGGATCCTGAAGAGTGAGAGGCATTCTGCTATAAATTCCTAGGAATTTTTCTTGTTGCCTGATTTCTTCAAATCTTTTTCCTAGGGTTGAGTTCAGTTCAATAGCATTAGCCCATTTCTTTTTGAACATCACTGATGACTTTATAGTTTGAGTCATCAGTATATCTGATAATGGTCACTTTGAGTAGCTTGGTTTTGGAATGATCTTGATGTCAATGATTACCCTTAGGCTTCCTGACAAGCTCCATCATGTACTTGTAGCTTTCCTACACACTCTTCCTCTTGGGAGCCTTTTCTTTCGGTTTCTCCTTGGCTTCCTTGAGTTCTTGAAGTTGAAGAAGTTTGAACTCTCTGGGTTTTTTTTGAGAACTTGCTTAGTTGCCTAAACATCTTCATGAGGTACTTTGGCTATTTCTTTGGCAAAAGCAACATCATCCTGAGCAACTTTCTTATTCCGTTACCTCATTTTCAAAGAGCTTACTGGGTTCATTCCTTGTTGCCTTGATGATAACCAGTGTCCAGTTGGTAGTCAATTACTTCAGAGCCCAATGAAGATGAATATTAACCAAATGCAATGGTATTTAGAAGGATGCATTTGGGGGTGTGTGTGACACATGGAGTGATCGGTGCATTTTACATACACCTTACATTGCGTTAATTGCTTGATTATACAATGTTATTATCCTTTATATAAGCTACTTTGAGGTTCTTTGTGATTATGTAGGTTATGCGTAAAAAAGAGTTAAGATGATGATATTACTATAAAAGAATGAAGGATGAATGTTATATGATTCATAACCTACGAAGACTGGACGTTTAAAAGTTGCACAAGAACAATACCGATACTAAGTTATTAGTAGAGGTGCTATATCTTTCCTGAGAGTTTATTTGGAACGCAACCCATGTCTAACCTAGAATAGTACCAGTACTAAGTCATTTAGTAGAGGTATTATATTTTTCTAGAGAATTGCTTAAAAGAATGTGTAGAAGAATTACAAGTAGTACTGCTACTAAATAAGTAGTAGGAGTACTATATTTATTGAAGACTAAAACCGACAATACTAGTGGTACTAAATTATCTAATAGAGCTACTATATTTGTAAAGAGAAAAAATGCAAGAAGTGAAAAGGAGAGTAACCTCAGTCGATTATTAATGCTAAAAAGTAGAGTTACCATCATTACTTCTACATTCCACCAAAATCCACGACCCATATTTTATTTCTAGACTTGGTAGCCCTACTTCTATCCTTCAAATATGGATCGATCCCTACACCCTTAATTATCTTATTCACCAAGAAGTTCACCGCTCCACAAAAATCCTAGCCACCATTAATCCTTTAATTATCTCTTTATCAGCCATTAATCCTTCCAAGACCTTGAAGATGCAATCAATGACAAAGATGCATTCATCAACATCCATGGAAGGGTAAGCCTCTTGTAATCTCTCCCGAAGAAAGATCTTTGGTTTGATTATGTTTATGGATTTTACTTTGTTTGTCAAATATTGATTCATATTATTTTGATGCAGATTTTTGGTTTGATTTTAATGTTTGAATAACATTATTTGATTACATTATCGTAAGACATGTTATTGCGAGTCAACGAATCGTGCCGATCCCAATTAGTTTAGGGGTTATGTGGTAAACATAACTTGTACCCAAAATTGTTCTTTTCGAGTAATTGTTTGAATAAAATTATTTGATTAGATTATTGTAAGACATGTTACTGCGAGTCAACAAGTCGTGTCGAGCCCAATAAGTTTAGGGGTTAAGATAGTTCGTGTGGTAAATATAACTTGTACCCAAAGTTTTTTATTTCAAGTAATCTAAACTATGTCTATGTGGTTTGGAATCAAACACTAGTATAATTCGTAACTTAGTTATATCAATATATCCGGAGCCAGAAGAGATTGTTTTTCATCCAACTATTTACAAATCCTACTTTTAATTCCTTATTTACATTCGAGTTAATAGTAGTTTAATTATTAATTTTTCAAACGAACAATCAACCAATCATTTATTTCGTACACTTTAGCTATAACCACATACTCCTCGTGGATTCATTACCCGCGTACCCTATCTAGTATAAGGTAATTAGATTTATTTTTTACCGGTACTTCGACACCGATCATGGAGTTGATCCAGCGGTCGCGAATGATCTAATGCTTCTGGATGGACCACGTATTGATCGTTATACGAAGGATACAAGAATGACACGTAACGTGATATCCTTGGTTCATGCGGTTATTGGACTATTCATCAAAATCTTCATTTACTAGCGAAATATCCGTGGCACTACCTCTGAGCGAATGAGGTAGCTACACGTGGCCCGTGTAATGGTTTTTGTGATAGATATATCATACCGAATCGAAATATGTATATACGTTAATACATAAATTCTAGCCTAAATATGATATCATATATTGTAGTATTATAGGTAACGAGGAAGAAGACGCTTTCGGTATATTTTTGCGGTTTAGTTGTGAGTTGTTTGTGTTATTGTTGTACCGAAAGTTGTCCTTTGCTGTGAACCTCACAGGAAAATCAATTCTGGATAAGCTGAATATCGGGCGGACCTTCATGTTTAATCAATAGATTTATCGGTTACAATGTTAATTTAAATGTGTATTCATAATTTGGTTCGGTTACCACATTTATAATACAGAGTCAATTTATTTTGCTTACTGTTGGCGTATGTCCCAACATATAAACTCCCCGGCACATTAGTAAAGTGCCGAGGAACCTAACTCTCCGGTCCTAATAAAAAACCGCCCGGCACAACATACAATCCTCCGGATAAAGCACTCCAGTCAACTTAGACCAAACGCAACTAGATCAACATACACCGGAGGGTTAGGCGTAACCCTCGGCATAACGGATTCCTGACATCATCATGTATATGAGGAAAGGAATCTTGGTCAGAACCACTGACCCTTTCCAGACGGAATCCAAATAGAGTAAAGTCAACTCCCGCCCGAAAGAGTCACTATCGCCCACGTGACCTTCGGGTGAGGACAAAAATTCCTCTCCTATAAAAGGATCCAAGCTACAACGCTCAAGGTCAACTGATTTCTAATCCCATTTCATTATACTTTACTCTGACATATTATCATACTCATTCTCACGCTGGAGCTGGGTCTAGGGATAAAACCCTAGGCGAGGCTAACGCGTGTTGTCTTTGTGTTTACAGATCCGAAGGTACCTAATCCGGAGGGCTTGACCGAAGGATTACCGAAGGATTAGCTTGTTAGGGTAATTACAACTTTTTACCTCAACAAATTGGCGCCATCCGTGGGACCGCTATTCTAACTACCAACACTAGAAAATGGCAGGTCCTACCACCGAAACACCCCCAGGTACCTCCACGGAAACACCGCCCGGAGGCAACCCACCTAACTTAGAAGAGCAAATACTAAACCACATATCATCGCTAAAGGCCTTGATACAACAACATAACACCCAAGGAAAAAGCCCGTTGCAACCCATACGGATAGATTTTGGAGATGAAGTCGAAGGACCCACCCTAGTAGAAAAGGAAAAAGACCCGAAAGGAAAGCAGGTCGCGGAAGACCTGCACAAACCATACAAAGATGCCCCCAGATCCCCGCTCACGCGACGGATATTAGAGTTCGCCGGACCAAGATATGAGCTGCGTAAGAACATAAAACTCTACAACGGATCTTCAGACCCGGATGACCACGTCACTCGCTTCTCCGGCAAAGAATCATGGCGGTGGCCAATGCCGGTATGGTCTTGGATGTTCCAAAGAACTTTGACGGTCCAAAGAAGCGGGTGGTTCGAGCGATTACCCAACGGCAGTATTGACAGCTGGGAGGAGCTCAGAGAGAGCTTCCTAGAGAGGTTCGCGCTCAGGAGGAAGTGTCTAAAAGACCCGATGGAACTCACAAAGATCGTGCGGAAGGCTCATGAAACCCTGCTAGAGTTCAAGGAAAGATGGACCGACGAAGCTAGCTACATCCCCGGGGTGCCAGAAATAATGCAGATATCCTCATTCACCAACGGAAGCAAATGCCCGGAATTGGTAAAACGATTCTCAGACAGAATTCCCAAAACAGTCACGGAAATGATGAAGAGGGTAGACGATTTCGTACGTTCGGAAGAAGCCTACAACACCATGGAACTCCCTAAAGGGGAGTGGAACCGCAAGGTATACACAGGAAGTCAGCCCGATCGAACCCTCCGAATGACGAACCTCCCGACAAACGAAGAGGAGACCGAAGATCAGAACAAAAATCCCGAAGCCAGTACAATCCTTACTACCCGACGAGGACTGATAACTACAGAGGCGACCACCGAAGCGATTATCGGAGGAACCATTACAGGAGTGATACTCGCCCCATTGATTTGAGCTTTCTCTCAAAAGCACCCAAAGAAATTCTGGCAACGGAACTCCAACTAAAGCTACCACCACCTGCACCGTTGAGAGGAGCACCAAGGAAAGAAAATTTAGATAAGTTATGTGATTATCATGGTGAGAAAGGTCACCTCACCAATGATTGCTACCAACTCAAAGAACAAATAAGGGTAGCCTTGGAGACGGGCAAGTTAGATCATTTACTAAAGGAAGTGAAGCAAAGGGGAAGAAACCCCCCAGAGATAATCAGCCCGGCAGAGGAAGGATAATAAACATGGTATCCCGCGGAAGAGACGATAGAAAAAGGAAGACAAGCAGCCGAGAGGAGGATTGGATGAATGTCCCTATAGCGTTCCCTTCCATTTTGCCCGGAGATGTTTCCGAGGAGCCGCTGATAATCGAAGCAGAGGTGGAAGGATACACTGTGAGGAGGGTTTATGTTGACCCAGGGGCAGCCGTGGAAGTAATGTACGAACACTGTTTTCAAAACCTATGCCCAGAAATCAAAGGAAAGCTAAGAGAAACGAACACACCTCTAGTAGGATTCTCAGGCGAAGCAATAAAGCCCCTCGGGAAAATAGACCTAAACGTTTGTTTCGGAAACGATGGCCTATATCGCCGAGCCGTAATGACGTTTGCAGTGATAAGATCCCCCTCCCCATATAACATTATCCTGGGACGATCAGGTATTATGGAATTAAGGGCGATCCCCTCAACCATCCACTCCATGATAAAATTCCCAACGCCAAGGGGAGTGGCAACCTTGGTTACCAGATCAATAATCATCTCTGAATGTAAGAGGTTAGAAAAACACTTCATGGCAAAGGGGTCGAAAAGCAAGGGTAGAGAATGCCCTCCGGAAGAAGAAGGGTCCGGTAACAAAACAGAAGAAGTAATGATAAACCCCCAATTCCCTGAGCAAATGATTACCATCGGGGGCAATTTTTCCAAAGAATGCAAGAGGCAACTGGTAGAACCATCGAAAAACAACAAGGATGTATTCGGCGTGGCAACCGCAGACATGACAGGGGTTCCCCGTCGAGTCATAGAGCACAAACTGAATGTCAATGTGAATGATGCACCAATAGCTCGTAAAAAGAGAACCTTCTCGGTGAAAAGAATCAGGCAATCAACACCGAAGTAGAAGAATGGTTGAAAGCAGGAATAGTCCGGGCGTTGAAATATCCTACATGGATTTCCAATCCAAGGTTGGTAAAGAAACCGGACGGATCATGGAGAATGTGCATGGATTTCAAAAGCATCAATGCTTCGTGCCCAAAGGATTACTACCCACTCCGTAAATCGATCGGAAAATAGAGTCGTAATGGGTTACAAGTACAAGTGTTTTCTCGATGCATACAAGGGGTACCACCAAGTCCAGATGGCCAAAGAGGACAAAGAGAAAACAGCCTTCTACACAGAACATGGAACCTTTTGCTACACCAAAATGCCTTTCGGTCTAAGGAATGCCGGGGCGACGTACCAAAGACTGGTGGATTCAAGTTTTAAGGAGCAAATTGGCAGGAATTTGGAAGTGTACGTCGACGATATGGTGATCAAAAGCAGAAGTGAAGTAGAATTGTTGGCGGACATGGCAGAAACGTTCGACAACCTCCGAAGGATCAACATGAAGCTCAACCCTAAAAAGTGCTCTTTTGGAGTGGAAGAAGGAAAATTCCTCGGTTATGTAGTAACATCCGAAGGAATAAGAGCCAACCCGAAGAAAACAAAGGCGATAGCCGACATGCAATCGCCCAGAACACTTAAGGAAATGCAGAGCCTCAGCGGGAAGCTGGCAGCTATGAACAAATTCCTATCCCGATCGGGCGAAAAAGCGTTGCCCTTCTTCAACACTTTAAAAAGTGTCACGAAAGACAACCAAAAGGAGTACCGGTGGAGCGAGGAGGCCGAAGAGGCGTTTCAGAAGATGAAGAGTGTGATCTTAGAGCTACCCAATCTAACAGCCCCGGTGGCAGGAGAAGATCTTTTCGTGTATCTAGCGGCAGCCGAAGAAGCCATAAGCGCTGTGCTAATGGTAGAAAGAAAGGGTAAACAAATGCCGGTGCACTATGTCAGCAGAACACTCCACGATGCCGAGCGAAACTATGCTCCTCTGGAGAAATTGGCTTTGGCACTACGGCACTGCTCTAGAAGACTCCGGAGGTATTTTGAAGCACATCACATCAAGGTGATCACAGACCAACCCATCCGTGACGTGTTAAGCAAGCCTGAATCTTCGGGGAAGCTGATGAAATATGCGGTAGAATTGGGAGCATACAAGATTACTTACATCCCTAGAAACGCCGTCAAAGGCCAGGTCCTGGCAGATTTTATAAACGAGATACCGGTCAGCAAAGTAGGGAGAGATGGGAAAAGCAAAGAAGTATGCAACATCTCTACAATAGAGGAGGAATGGACACTGTTCACGGACGGAGCATCTAACAAAAAAGGCTCCGGAGCAGGGTTGGTGCTGATAAGTCCTGACCAAACATAGTACACTTATGCTCTTCGGCTTAACTTCCCCAGCACAAATAACGAGGCATTGCTGGCCGGACTAAGGATAACAAAGGACATGAAGATCCAAGTGCTAAGTGCTAAGGTAGACTCCAACCTGGTGTCAAGCCAAATCAATGGAGAGTTCACCACTTACAAGGAAAGCATGATGAGATATTTAGCCAAGGCAAAAGAATACATTGGTTGTTTCAAACGCTTCAGAATACAAAATATCCCCAGGGCACAGAACCAGAAGGCCGATGTGTTAAGCAAGTTGGCATCCGTTGCATTTGACCATTTGACCAAGGAAATACTTGTAGAAGTGTTGGAGACACCATCGACGGAGGAAAAGGTAATCGGAGCAATCGTGGAAGAGGAGGAGGAAAACTGGATGTCCCCGATCATCCGGTGCATTACCGAAGGAAAATGGCCGAATGATGAAAACGAAGCAAGAACCCTGCGGATGAAGATACCCCATTATACAATGGAGGACGGGGTGCTATTCAAGAAGTCATATTTAGGTCCAATGTTGAGGTGCGTGGGTCCATTACAAGCCAATTACGTAATAAGAGAAGTGCACGAAGGGGCATGTGGCATGCACTCCGGCCCAAGATCTGTGGTGGCTAAACTAATCAGCAGGGATATTACTGGCCAACCATGCACAGGGACGCCAGAGAGGTCATTCAGAAATGCGAGTCCTGCCAAATACACTCCCCGGTTCCCAAATTACCAAAGACTCTTATGACCTCTATCATGTCTCCCTGGCCGTTTTTCCAATGGGGAATGGATGTGTTGGGTCCCCTCCCTGAAGCACCCGGGAAAGTAAAATATGTCATCGTGGCCATCGACTACTTTACAAAATGGATGGAGGCCAAGCCCCTAGCAAAGACCACAGGAAAAGAGGTCATAAAATTTGTATGGGATAACATCGTGTGTCGCTTCGGCTTGCCGCACATAATTGTAACCGACAACGGCAGCAACTTCATCCATGATCCCTTCAAGCGGTGGTGCGAAAAGCTCAATATCAAACAGATAAATACTGCTGTGGCTCACCCTCAAGCCAACGGTCTGGTAGAGCGGGCCAACAAAAGCCTGATGCACGGTTTCAAAACAAGACTAGGCAGAAGTAGGTCCGGATGGGTTGATGAGCTACCAAACATTTTGTGGGCTCACCGGACGTCCTTAAAGACAAGCAACGGTGAAACACCGTTCAGTTTGACATACGGAAGCGAAGCCGTGATCCCCGCAGAAATTGGCATGCCCACCTTCCGAACTATGATGATGACTGAAGAAGGAAGCGAAGAGGAAAGGCGTTTAAACCTAGATTTATTAGAAGAAAGAAGGACTCAAGTTTGTTGAAGAAGCCGGATACAAAAGAAGGTAGAGCAATATTACAACCAAGAGTTAGAGGTGAAAAACTCGAGTAGGAGACTTCGTCTATAGGAAAAATGAAGCCGCAGCAAGAAGACCTAGGAAAGTTGGGACCCAAATGGAAGGCCCATACCAAGTGATAGAAGCATACGATAACGGTTCATACAAGTTCTGATACCGAGGAAAAGAAGTCCCCCGCACTTGGAACGCGGTGAACCTAAGAAAATGCTTCTTGTAGGAAAATCTTTGTAACCGTAAAGCCCACGAGGCAATTGTTGACATATATTACTAATGAAATGATTAGCCCCCCGGATGTCGGAGGGCAATTTTCCGCACGTCTTGTTTTCTGAACATAATTAGTAAGTGATCTCCCCGATAGGCTCGCGACCTCTCGGGAATAGTGATCAGTGTTCAAAGATGGTTTATATCCAAAAGGATTGCCATAAAATGCCGAACGGTTTATACCCAAAAGGGTTGCCCAAAGATATTAAATGGTTCATATCCAAAAGGATTGCCAAATGCCGAACGGTTTATACCCAAAAAGGTTGCCAGCAACATATTAAATGGTTCATATCCAAAAGGATTGCCATAAAAATGCCGAGCGGTTTATACCCAAAAGGGTTGCCTAGGCAGCATATTAAATGGCTCATATCCAAAAAGGATTGCCAAACGCCGAACGGTTTATACCCAAAAAGGGTTGCCCAGGCAGCATATTAAATGGTTCATATCCAAAAAGGATTGCCAAATGCCGAACGGTTTATACCCAAAAAGGGTTGCCCAGGCGACATGTTAAATGGTTCATATCCAAAAAGGATTGCCAAATGCCGAACGGTTTATACCCCAAAAAAGGTTGCCCAGGCGACATATCCAACGGTTCATATCCAAAAAGAGTGCTATATACCAAACAGATACACCGAACGATTTATGCCTTAACGAGAATGCCAAAGAACGACTAACGATTTCATTAAAGACAGTCAAGCAAATAAAATATACAATGAGAGATATAAGAAGAACGACTAATGATTTCATTAAACAAATAAAAATCCCCAAAACAAATTTCCTTAAACATTACAAGTTTCGACAAATAACATTGTTCGGCAGCATCGCCATTACAAAAGAGTTGTCCAAAAAGTAACTAAAGCTTCAGTTAGGAGGAACATTTGTCCCCTCATCCTTACCCTCATCATCAACCTCTTCTTCAAAGGCACGCTCCGGAGCAGGATCAGGCATCAAGGCCGAGATAAAAGCAAACGGACGGTGGCAAGCATTTCGAACCTTGGCAACATGTTGCATATTTTTTTAAGTGCAATACAATATCACAAATGATAAATTAGTATATATTGGTCTCTAATAATCATGACCTATTAATATTTTCAAAGGAACGTGCTTGCGAGGCACATGATGATATATAATCCATATGGAACTTTATGAAGAATTGCAGCAAAGATAATTCTACATCCAGTAAACGAAAAATAGAAGATGATGCCTGATTGTGCAAACAAGATTGCTATAAAAAAAATAAAGATGACTAGATAAAGAGAATGATTGATGAAACAAAGATGACTGAAAAAGGAGCAGGCGAAGCAAGAAGCAATCCTTATGTTGCTTAGTTTAAAAATGCAATGCGAGTTTGGGGTAACCTAAGAAGGGTGCGCTCTATTAGGTCCAGAGCCACATTGCATGGTGCCGGAGTTTGTACTACTTTTGGGAATCACTAAGTGACTTATATGATCATTTTTATGGAAAAGTATTAATGTAGCATTTTATTTTTTTTATCAAATGTGATATTACTCTTAGAATTTTGTGTTACAATAAAATGTTTCATATCGCAAAAGATATAACGCTGCATATTACATATACCAAATATGTATAAAAATAATTAAAAAAACAACCAAAATAAAAAACTTGACATATTCTAAACATCAAAGAAAGTGTTGCATTAAATTTAATGAATAGCACAAGTGATATAAACATCAAAATCAAAACCAAGTGTTGCATTACTTTTAACAGAATATCACAAGTGATACGGATACAAAAGAATTGTATGAATCACAAAATCCTCATAAAAATCATTCCAAACTATTGAGCAAATATATATATATATATATATATATATATATATATATACTAGATTTCTAAGCCCGCCCAATGGGCGGGCATGACTTGTAATATTTAGTTGTTTAATAATAGATGGTTGTTAATTAATTGTAGTAATTGATTATTTGTGATTAAGTATTAATATTTTTTTTATACATGGATGTATTGTTTCTGTTTATGGTTTGGTATATGTCATTTTGGTTATGTCTTTTAATTGTCGTTGTCATATTTTACTATAGCGTGTTTGGTTTTTTAAATGATTAGAAGTGTGTAGATGATAAATTGTGTATTAATCTATATTCGATTGTTTGGTTTGAGGTTATCAACAAAAAGATTTGTCTTTGCCACTTTGTTTCTTTTGTTTAAGTTGTTTTTTTTTTTTTTTTTTTTTTGTAACTCACTTCCTTTTTGTTTGTAAGTTTTGGGAATATCCCCATTCATAGGTCCGAGATCTACATCTATGAATTGGAAGGTCCGAATGATCCATGCTTTTAGAAGACCCATATGTGCGTTATATGATAAGTTTAAAGACGTATTTGGATGGATAATCGCTTATATGATAACTATTTATGTTTAAAGATTGACGATTATGTATGGTTGTTATGTATGGATAATTTTATTTTGACGGTTTGTAAATTATTGTCTCTTTAATTAAAGGAAAGAGTACCATTGGACCGATGAGCGAAACTGGGCAAGTGTAAGGTGCAGTAAATGTAAGAGAAGTGGTGAACAATATTGTTTTTAAATAATATTGAAATATGATTAAGGGAATGTTTTTGGTTAAACAAAAGTGCTTATGTTTTAGTTGCACAATATAAAGGGTTAAAATTGCATCCCAAAAAGCATTAAACTATTTGATGTTCTTAAGGATTTTTTTTAATTAAATTATAAACAAAGTATTTGTTGTAGATTTTGCGTAGTTCCCTTCTTCATCGCAACATAAAATCTTTAATCCTTTTTGTTTGTCACTCTTGATTCGCCACGTAGAGTTGGCCGTGAGAGAATAGTCTTTGAAGAAACAATCCCACTTTTGTTAAAGTTTGTCCTTGACTTTTGTTGATGGTCATTGCAAAGCACAATACAACTGGAATTGCCTACGGTTTAATTTAAATGGAGGGCTTAAGACCATCCTTGGTATTAAAGCATTCCAACATTTCCACCGAAATAATTTGGATGGATAATCTATGTTTCTCATGCTTATAGCGCCTATTTTTAATGTTATTGAATGTTGGGAGACCGTATTTTGATGTCATAGGAAATCGTCGTGTAAAGTGACTCGTTAAAATCATTGTCCATATCAATAACACCTATCGAGTCCGAGCCGTCAGACGCCTTTTCCTTTCCTTCTAGATGTTGCAAGATTCGATCGCTTATCATGTCCACAAGCTCATGAGTTGGTGCAAGGATGGATGTTTGTTGGAAAAAGTTGGCCTTATAAAGGTTGTCTTTGAGATCCGGTAAATTTCTTCAATTATTGTACCTATATGATCATTAGAATCGGGATCGCATGTCATCTTCGAATTCCACCGTTGATTCTCCGTCATTTTTGTTCGCTTTTCCATCGCCAATATCCAAGATCCAATCATGAAATCTTGTATCTCTTTTTTCGGATGCGTTTGTGCCCTTTTCTAGTCTCATGTTAATTGTTAGTTCCATGACGTTGCAATGTTGCCACAAATATGAAGAGTTTATTGACGCATGCACGACATCATGTCTGGATCCATTTGTAACGACCGGCAGTATTTGGCGAAAATCTCCACCTAATAGGACCACTTTGCCTCCGAAAACATGTTTTGAGGGTTCAAATGTGTCTGTCCTGCAAATGTCTCTCAATGTCCTATCAAATGCTTCATAACAGTGTCTGTGTGTCATGGGGGCTTCGTCCCATATTATCAGTTTACACATTCTGATTAACTCAGCCAAGTCACTATCACCGAATATGAAATCACCCATTGTCATCATTTCATGAGGGAATGGCATGTTTGGGATTTGTTTCAAGCTTTTGTTGTTACATAGTAGCATGTGCTCGATGTATGTTAGGCAAATATTCAAATATTCTCTTCTCCTCGTCTGTAAGAATCAAATCGGTAAAAAGGTTAAAAATTTGTTAGGTCGTAGTTGATAATATTCATATTTTGTTTGACCTTCTACCCTTTTGATTCATGTTTATTGCTATTTCATTAAGTTTTTAGTTTTTTTTTTATTTTTACAGTCCTATGGGGCTACTTTGAGGGCAAGATTAAGCTACGTATAAGGTACAATAAAATTTCATAAAAGCAGAAATAGCTACACTACCTAGCCTAGATTATGTATACCAATTTTCATAGCATAAGGATTCAGTATTAAGCAAAGAAAAATCAAAACAATACCCACCAGGCAAGTATGTCTTGAAGAAGGAAAAAATGGGCAATGTACAATTTTTAGATCATATTAAGCTAAGCTAAAGGCTCCTAGTGCAAATAAACTAAACATATATTGATATAGGCATGTGAAGATATAAGAAAATCCATTTTGACACTTTTTGATGAAAATAAGCCGTTAAAATCACTTGGAATAGCACTATAAATTCAGTTATGCTATAAGGTTTTTACGCTTTTTTTTTTTTTTATTTCTTAAAACTTGGACTTTTAATTTCGGGTTTGGTAATACTTTTAAAACATTAAGTCCACTTTGACTTGCAAAGTAAAAGTGGGACCAAACACCCCTAACAGGGTAGACAACACTAAAGACCATTTTGTTTTTTTTTTGTTTTTTTGTTATTTTTTTTAATATTTTTACCTAATAACCACTAAAGTTCCTAATTAAGCTAACTGGAATCTAAAATAAGCTAAACTAAGTGGATGTAATGGAGGTTTATGTGATGCATTATCAAAAAAGCCTAATGGGGCTATTTCAACGGCAAATTAAGGTACGAATAAAAAATTACTAAAAATTATAAAAAATGCTATCAGCTAGACAACCAACTGAATAAGATGCTCGCCATATTTCAGATTAAAAGGCCTAATAATAATCTAATTAAAAATAAAAAGTCAAGCCACTTGGACAAGATGACCGTCTAACCTTTGGATTAATGTTTATTTGTATTTTATTAAGTTTTTGAAGTTTTACCTAATAAGCACTAAAGCTCCTAAATAAGCTAACTGGAATTTAAAATAAGCTAAACTAAGGGGATGCAAATTAATGTGTTGCAGTATCAAAAAAGCCTAATGGGGCTATTTAAAGGGCTAATTAAGCTACGAATAAGCAATTACTAAAAATTATAAAAAATACTATCAGCTAGACAACCAACTGAATAAGATGTTTACCATATTTCAGATTAAAAGGGCTAATAATAATGTAATTAAAAATCAAAAAGTGAAGCCACTTGGACAAGTTGGCTGTTGTAACACAAGCAGAAAAATGGTCATTAGGCATCTTTTGAGTGCAAATTTAGCTAAGATAAGGTGATACTAAGTGCATTTAAACTATACGCATATTGAAATGGGTATGTGAGGATGTAATAAAAAAATGTATTGGAAAAGTTGAGATAAGAAATAAGGTACAAAAAAAGCGCTTGGAACTGTTATGCGCAAGGTTTTTTGAGAATTTTTTTTTTTTTTTTTTTTTTTTTAAACTTGGACTTGTAATTTAAGCTTTTGGTAATACTTTTAAAACCTTAACACCCCTTAACAGGGTAGACAACATTTTTGATTTTTTTAGTTATACAATTGATAGACATGAATTTATATATTGTTTATGTGGGTGATAATTAAATGAATTTATTACGGATCATTTTTTTCTTCCGTTCGATACACTCAACATCTGCGCCAACACTTCCTGTGTTTTATCGTAAACAACCTCGGCCTTGACATGCTATCATCATAAGTAGCATGACATAAAATCTACGTAGGTAATTTCCCGAACCCCAGTAGCTTGCTTCCATCAGACCGTCTATGTATTCCTTGTCATCTTCTAAAAGACCACGTGCTTGACAGGCGTCTTTGTATGTTGGGTATATTACGTTTTCAAATTCTTTAAAATCACTCCAATCTTTAGCTCCTTTAACCTTGTTTAGCAATACCCGTAAATAAAAGTATTCTCCGTACGAAGGGGGTACATGATGTACACGTCCTAGTGCTGTGCCTTTTTGTCTTTTTGCCCATATTCTTTCTTCTTGCTTCCATACGTAGTGCTTTGGAAACTCGTGGTAAAGTAAGTGTCTTCCGTCAGTGTTTTTCTTGTTGTATTCCATCCATGCGACGAACTTTGTTTCGTTAACCGATGCTTTTTCCAACGCATAATCAATGCTTTCGGTGGCCTCAAATAGTACCGATTGTTCTCCTTCTAAGTGGAACGGTAGTCTTTCGACGGGGAAACAGAGTGTATATCGAATCCATAGATTCTCCCGCGCTTCACGGCCGAAGATACCTACAATCGTAGTATTCTTTTATTTAAATCAACGTCTTTGTCTTCCAATCCCTCGCCGATCCGTCGGCCCTTATTAATGTACTTGAACAAATATTTTATTGATCCGACTGGTTGCACCACTCAACGTTAATATGTGATTGGAACCGACGTAGCAATCCTGGATTGTATGGTACAACGTATCCGTTGTGCAATTCAGTACCGTTTTTTTTTTATAGTGGTTCCGTCATTTCTTCTTTTGTAGATCGCATAGCCGCTTTCGTCGATGAAAGTTTTGTCATTAAACTCCTTTGGGAATTTTTTTGTACACTTGTTCTTGACTGTGCACGGACAACTTGGATTTTGTGCGCCGCACGGGCCATGCATCATGTGATCTGTAACGATTCTATACAATTGAGGATCTTCATTTTTGTCTGGTATTTCTGCTGTGATAATTCGGTCAATCTGTGCCGGTTGTGTTATTTTATCGTTTTCTTTCAAAAATAAAAGAATGTGTGCGTGAGGAAGGCCTCTCTTTTGGAATTTGATTGTGTATACAGCTGTAAAGTAAGTTTAATTTAATTGTTGTTAAAAAGTTTAATCAAAGTGATATGCTAATTGTGTATGTAATATTAGATGGAGAAGTAATTACACCTTTTAGGTGCCCAAAGTAATGTTTATCTTTAAATTCTCTCATAAGGTGTCAAGCTTTTGTTTAAAACTCTTGTAATTGTGTGCAGTGCGTCGTCCGACCATTGCTTTCAAAGAACAAAGCGTTGGATCTCGTGCCAATTCGGGTTGCGGTGAATGTTATGAGCAGATCGGGTATCCGTAAGCCTTACAAATCATCATTGCGTCTAAATAGTTTTGCATCATATACCTTGGGCTTCCTCAGAGCGATGATGGCAAAGACGACTTTTTACCTCTTAGCTTCACTCCCGAGTTTTCATCTTCTACCAATTTAGCTAATCTTGAGTAAGTTTCGGATCTTAGGTCTTTATTTTGGTTTTAATGTAGCGCATCCTTTCGTGATTCGACCATGGTGTATGCGTCTACAATAAATTGTTGAAGTAGTCTCCTCGCATTTAGCACCATTGAGAAAATATTTGGCCTTTCTTGCAAGCGGTATGCGAAATACTCTTTCATCGTTAATCGAGTTCTCTTGTCTCATTGATGTTTTGTCGATTACGCCAAAGTGATATATGTACGTCCTATAACCATCCTCGGCATAAGGGAACAACATGGAGTACCGGAGTCGAGGTACGAAGGGTGTAGCTCACCGATTCTTTTAAGCCCTCCTTGTTGCGTGTGTAGTATTATGTCTCTCGATTAGTTGATGAATCAAAGTCTCCTACAATTAGAGCGGCTACCTCGCTTGCCGTTGGAAGGTTATAATCTCTTGCGTCACGTTCCTTGTACCAATAAGTCTTAACTTATATTTGTTATGTTGATTTTCGTTGTGAATATTTCGCCAACCATTCGAATTGGCACACTAACGGATTTATTTCATCGAGCATGTCGCGTAACTCAACAGCTTAGGCGGTGGTCAATGACATTGTTTTTGTAGATGATGACGTTTCGTTGTTTGTATTTGAAATTCGAATTTGTTAATTTTACTAATTTTTCAATCATTCAAATAATTTAAATAAATTTAGTAGTATGACCAACACCGGTATGTATTAACAGAGATTATTTTTTAGAACTTGTTACCCGACACCGTTGATCCCGTGTTGTATCTCGTTCTCTTTGTCATAAATATATTGTTGCGCGAACTTTGGTGCTTTTCTGTTTGGGGAGCAAAGTACCCATTCGTGGTAATTTTGCCCCCGAATACGGTAATAATACGGTCCCGAATCCATCGCCATCGACATGTCTTGTTTTGCGCCAATTGATGTGAATGCAAACATTGAGTTATAGCGTCGATATTGTCAATGAACGTAGAGCTTTTGGGTGTTCTCCATTAATAAGCTCCATCAAGAGTTTTGGCGGCCGCTTCCACCGATCTCCTAATTTTACTTTTCCTCTACCGCAACAAAGTGAATATTTTTGTGTCGTAGAATGTGTGTTTCCTACCATGCTTTCGCATTCCATAATAATGCTCGACACGATTCACATTCAATATCCGGATCTCCAAGGTCAATGTAATGTGAATATACAAAATAGCACAAGATAGTTGATCATTAATTACCATATCACGAAATATGTGTGTGTTTTTATTAAAATTGTATTGTTTTTACCGTTTGATATCCCAACAAATGAATCTCGTTGTGTGACATCTCCATCATTAAGACGTGTATGACCGCCATGGTGTTTGAATAAACGTTTATGTCTAACCATTCTTGTTTTTCTTTAATCCTTTTCGACTTGCGTTTGCATGTCCGTTCAAAATATTTGTTGCATTCAAAATCGGTTGTTGTTTCATTGTTCTTTGTAAACAATTTAAAAAAAATGGAATATTAGAGAGTTAGAAAAGAAAATTATGTATTTGTTGATGTTTTTATTGGAATGAGCATTACATGGTCTGGGTTGTGTTCTTTAATGGTCGGCCCTTTCCGAAAGCGGTGTTCAACGGAGTTCTCATTAGATGTCCCTACATATGTTGGTTTTATCTCTTACGATATACAAAATAGGTTACCTTGTATGATTTATGACTTAAACCGAACGTTACTAACTTTGTTCTTTGTATTACTTTTGGCGGTCTCCGCACGTCTTGGAAGTAGATCATTGTTCAGAGTTGCTAACAATCAAACACATTAAAGTTTAATAATATTATTATTTTGATGATAATATTTTAAAGATAGGTATATAAAATTACCTTTGAACGCATCTACAATGTTTAATTTACCTGAAGATCCATCGTTTGATGTGTTTTCACATGGTTGTTTGCCCGTTCGGCGAATATTTGTGTCATTATAGTCACCTGTGTAAAATATAAACATATACATACATAAAAAGTCATTGTTTAGAATTTTTTTGATGAATTAACACTTATTTGTGTTATATAATTGGTTACCTATATCGTATGGGAACATGTGTGGTCTTCCTCTTTGTTTTTTCCTTTTGGTTTATGTTTTATTGGTTGTGTAGGCGCATGTGAACGTAGTTGACCGGTGAATCATTAAAGAATCATGTGAACCTATTTTTCATGTGATGAATGTCGCATGTTGCGGTATACATGGATCCATTATTGTTCTTCAAACGTGTGTGTATATGATGGTATATATTTTATTAACTTTTGATATATATTTATTAGATTAGTGTTTATATTTTTGGATAAGAATATTTTATTTAAATTATTTTTTAGGGTTTATGGTCGGCCATAAAGGTGAGTGGAACAAAGTAATTTACTTTTTTATAAATAACTGGTTGGTTATCTTTTGTTACAGGATTTATTAGTATAAAAAAAATAAAAATTGTTGGGA
This sequence comes from Chrysanthemum lavandulifolium, assembly GCA_022545495.1. Taxonomy (NCBI): domain Eukaryota; kingdom Viridiplantae; phylum Streptophyta; class Magnoliopsida; order Asterales; family Asteraceae; genus Chrysanthemum; species Chrysanthemum lavandulifolium. Next base: position 48,243,628 of record CM040238.1, on the reverse strand, counting down.
ATTGGGCTACAACCTATGGCACAGCAAACTCCTATTTGTCTTAAAAGTTGTAGAATGAACTGATATACTACAACCTTTTAGTACAACTCTACTTATGTATGCATTATGGTGGCATTGTTGCCATTATTAAGATAGTTCATGTTGCTCTTGGTTTGATGAATTCCATCTCATCCATACCTTCATCGATTGTACCAATGCAAGAAAGCCTTTGGATCACAGACGGTGATAAAGAATTTTTTTTTAGATTTTATGCTGAGAGTGGATGAATGATGATTAACCATGCTGACGTATTTTATTAGTATTATAAAATTCGCTTGTCTTTCTCCAGGAAATGTAGGCTAGAGGGGTTAAAGGTGATCATCTTGAATTGCTTAAAGATGTTTGTGGTGCTTTCAGGTCTGGGATATTGACTGCTCTTGTAGGAGTTAGTGGTGCTGGAAAGACCATCTTGATGGATGTGTTAGGTGGTTGAAAGACGGGTGGATACATCCAAGGAAGCATCTTTATTTCATGTTTCCCAAAGAACCAAGCAACATTTGCTCGTGTCGGTGGTTATTGTGAAGAAAATGATATTCACACACCAAATGTAACTGCTCATGAATCTCTTCTATATTCTTCTTGGCTTCGAGTATCTTGGATGTAAATACAAGGTCACGCAAGGTATTTGGTAATATTTATATTCTATAGTAACATAACAATAATTCTCTTCCAGTCGGAAAATGCCACTCAGACTTAAGGCGATGGTTATCTCCAAGTGTATAATGCTCTCTTCTTTGAAAACCATAACCTCACCTATTTTATGGTTAGCTTTTATTTAAGTTGTTTTTTAACTATACATGTTTGTAGACGAGTTGATAGAAGTGATGGAGCTCAATCCTATAAGGGATGCTATCGTGGGTCTCCCTGGAGTAGATGGTCTCTCAATTGAACAAAGAAAACGGCTGACAATAGTTGTATAGTTTGTGGCAAATCCATCCATCATTTTTTTGGATGAACCAGCATCTGGTCTTGATGCTAAAGTGCGCCATTGTCATGCGAACAATAACAAATCGTGGACACGGGAAGAATCATTGTATGCACAATTCACCAACCAAGCATAGACATATTTGAATCTTTTGATGAGGAGTCTAGCAAAATAATTTTTTTCTTAATGACATTTAATCGGTGTCGATTGGTTCTTGATTGTTATGTTTAAGTTGCGATTGATTTTGATGAAGATGGGAGGACAAATTGTTTATCTTTGGACCCTTAGGTCAACATTCACAAGTCGATAGAGTATTTTGAAGTGAGTGTCATTGGTAACACTTAATTGGAGCTAGGTTTATGGTGATAATTTTGTTAGTTCCAATTGGTTGGTATAGGGTATTTTGGGAGTTTCAATGATTACGAATGGTTATAATCCTGCTACATGGGCGTTGGAGGTGACTTTTAGGACGCTGAGAATCAACTTAACGCCGACTTTGCTGAAATATATTTTAAGTATTCTCTTTATCGGTATGTAAAAGTCTTTTCGTAACGTGTATGAGGTCAATTTTTGTAGTTTGGGACATGGAGAATTGTATTCTTTTAGTCACGCACGCATAAGATGTGGCAGCCAATATAAGAATGGCGTTACGTGTCCATTCTGTTACTAAAAGAGATGTTAATATGATCTATGCATATGGAGACTTTAATGGGTTTCCGAGGCGGTTAAGAGAAGGTTGCCAAAGCACGTGTGTTAAGCTTATAGATGTACCGAATGGGAGAAAAGATGCTGCTGATAAAGCAATATTGGTTGATATATTTTTATAATTTCACATCATTATCCATCCACAAATTGATTTCAAAGTTCATTTTGGTCAAAATTGAAATTCTGTCAACAAAAGTCAAAAGTGTCAAAGCTGATTTTCACCAAACTTTGTCAATTTTTCATAGCTTCATTTCTGATCCAAACTAATTGAAATTTTGGGATATTCAAGTTCTGTTGGTTAAGTTTAGAAAATTGATTTTTGTTGAATTGTTGTAGTCGCTTATAAGCACTTAAAAACCTGTCCATTTAGGTAGTTTTATACACGATCACACTCAAGATATCTTGAGTATGATCAGGTTTTATTGCAGACCTTGTATAGTTTTTGTTTTTGATAGCTAGAGTCTGTTTTTTTGTTGGTTTTGCGCTGATCCACCCAGAACATGTATCCATCAATGTTTGTTGCGGTGAGGCACTGTGATGACAATCAAATCAGCAAAGTCTGATATAATTGTTTCTTGCAACGTTGTATATGTAGCATTGTTGAATGATGGAGTTGCTTCATCAAGAACCAAGATATTTGTTAGCCTCAACAATGCACAACCCAATCTCAACAGCTGGTGTTGCACCATGCTCCAATTTTTGAGCCGACTTTGCAAAGTAACTTAGAACTATTGTATGATGGATAAGAAATCTGTCACGACCGAGATATTGTGTTACAAACTCAGTCATATATGTAATCATCTGCACCTTACAGAGCCTTGCACCAAGTCTATTATTTCCTCCTATTTTTTCAGCTAAGAGGGCTTCTGAAGTTCAAGAAGTTATGGATGACATGCGACTATGCGAGTTAAATCAAACAGCAGCTTTGAGTTGTCTAGGATGATTGGTAATGCAAGCTGCCGCCATGAATGATTTGAAAGTTGTGTCTCTTGAGCTTGGTGGCAAATCACCTTCGATGTGTGGCTCTAGAGTTCAGGTATTATTGACAAGTCTGTTGTTAAGCTTGAAGATAAATTTTGGGATATTAAAGTTCTGTTGCTTAACTTTAGAAAATTGATTTTTTGAATTTTTGGACTCACTTATAAGCACTTAAAACACATGCATTTAGCTTGTTTGTCTTACGATGACACTCAAAGATATAATCGAGTATGATCGAGTTTTATTGCGACGTTCTATAGTCTTTGTTTTGATAGCATGGAGAATTGTATTTTTTAGTCACGTACGCACGTAAGATGTGGCACCGATATAAGAATGGTGTTACATGTGCATGCGTTACTAAAGAACTTTTAATATGATATCGCATATGGAGACTATAATGGGTTCCCAAGCGGTTAAGAGAAGGTTGCCAAAGGAAGTTTGTTAAATAAGCTAGATTAACAACTTTATAAACTACAACTGAGACCATGCAAACTTAAACTATCCTAATGTAACTGATATGAAAATTAAAAGGAATTTTGTGTTTTTGCAATTTAAACTACTGATTTTATGTAATTACCAACCTCAAATGCCCATTTATCAGTTAATGGCAATAAAAACCATATTCATACAGAATCGTGTTACACACCAAAGAAAGCACAATAACAAAGACGCTTCCTTTTATTTACCTTAAAGTCGAGATTATATTTTCCTTTCTTTGTTGAAAGAGGTAATCTGAATAACCACACAACAATAAAAGATAGTTATGGTTTATTTTAGAACTACGTATGAAACATGCAAACTTAGTTTTATTGAATGTGAATATAACTCACCGATAAAAGTGCTAATAAAAGCATATTCATAGTTGATGTAACATCGCTAATGAAATAAAATACTTTAAGTTATAGTACTATATGAAATAAAATACTTAAAAACATAAATCTTGATTAATCTTTTGGGGTTGATCAAAATGAGTCTTCGCTATTGGTATCTTGATTGCTTTCATAGTCGGTTGTGTTGTCATTAATGAAACTTGATATATCATCGATGATCGATACGGATCGTGACTATATGCATCGAATCTATTTCCCAAGTTTCTTGATCAATGTAATTCATATTAGCATCTTTTCCGCGGTTTACCATGAATATCAACCATTTCATCCCACATGTCGTCTTCATTAATGTTTGGTTTATCTAACTCATCTCTATCGATTCCTCATCAACATTGTGTATTTGGAATCACTGTAAAGTTTATAAATATATGTATATATTTATAAGTTTAATTTACAAATATTTATAACAATTAAAATTTAAACTTTTAATAAAAATTTATGATTAAAGTACCTGTTGGAGAGTCTTCGATGATATCGTCATCAGGGATGACATATCTTGGATTGTATTCCTTTAAATCATAGAATTGTTCAGGTAGATCATTAATATTTATCCAAACCCCATCTTTAGGAATTGCATTATTCCTAAAATTCTCATCATCTGTATCCTCGTCAATGAGCATATATTTTTTTTGTGTCGATGTTGAAGAATGTTTTTTCTTTTGCACGTTTAAAAGTAATTGGTGCGTCTTCATCAAGAATCTAACATGGAAAATTAATATTATATTACTACATATAAGTATATTTTTTGTTCACATTTATATAACATGTATTACTTTAGTGTCTTACCAATATGTGTTTTCATCATTATCATTGAAAGGTTTAATGACTCCATTTTTGGTTTTTGTTTTCGCCATCCGATGAAGTTAGATGAATGATTTTGGATTCCTTATAGGTCTCAATTTGTTTTCATCATCCGATGAAATAATGTCAATAGTATTTGCATTGCAAATTTTGATGTTTTAGTCGACCTTGACGTTTCCTTGTAAACCGATTAAGCTACAATTAATAAAAAAATAAAAATGTTTTGCATTATACAATTACGTTTAAAATATTTAGTTGTTGTGTAAGATTTTTTAAAAATTAGAAACATATGTTATATATCGCACCGCTCATCATCGGAGTTATGAATGATTTGTGTATCTTTATTCCTTGCATCTTTTATGGAACATGGAGTACTCTCATGTGTTGTTTTGTCCGCATGAACCATCATTGTGGTTAAGAATGATATCAATGTGGATATATAAAACAATAGTATTTTTAACTCAGCACCATGGTGAAATTTGAAATCTAAGAAAGCACCTAATAGAAACCCAACCACATAATAACATCCAATATTCACAAATGCAACAAATGTTTGTCGTCCACATCCAACACCAACCCCTATTTACTTGTCATGATCCATACACATTATCACCCTAAGGTTTAGAGCTCTCTCAACCTGTGATGTTTGTTTTTACCCTTAATCTGTTAGAAACACATAAGTTCACAGACTGACAAACCCTATATATTGTCGTTTCATTCGACGCACAACCTCTGGTGTTTTTTTTTTTTTCCTTTTTATTTTTTTGGCTATAATAGACTTTTTTTTCTGTTGATTTAACGATAATATATTGATAATAATTGATAATAAGGTTATTCATAGGTAGGTCTATTAGGTTAACAAAGAAACATAAAAACAATTTGGAGTAGATTCGATAATTACAACACATTGTACCTTTTGGTATACTTCGATGTCAAATAAAATGCGCTTCTCGATCTTTTGTTGATATTTAATGTAAGATAGCCTTTACGAATCGGTTATATTGCGTCCCTTGAAGATGTAAACTTGGGTATTTCGAGTTATCATGAGATAGATTTCCATCAAAAGATGATGGTTGCTTGCCAAAATTATTGGTTGCATATCCTTTTCCTAACAACAATTAATCAACGATAATGAAAGTATTCACTATATGGAGAAAAATACACAAAAGTAAAGATATTGTACCTTTGTTTGTCCTTCTTGAATTTAAAGCATGAGATCCATTGTTTATTCACGGTGTGTCACTTTCAAAGATGGACATGTCGATAGAAGTGTTTTTGTTTATTGATTGTGAAACTGTTGCAAAGAAAAACATGTTATCTTTCAAGGTTGAATGAAAAATTAATGTATTTTAACACGTGCATTTTTATTGTTAAAAAACCTGATAAAACCACAACCATAACTTGTTTATATACATATACCATACTAACAATACATACGTACCTTGCCGATTCAGTATAATAACATCATTCTCAACATTGTTTGGTTCTGTAAAGTTATCACAAATAACATGGTATGCATTAAATTGAAATTATATACACATATGTATAATTATTTTTTAATGACCAACATACCTTTTGAATTCATTTGACTACCTTTCCTCGGTTGTTGTTTTCCTGAGCACATGAAAATAAGCAATAAGATACCTATAAGCTACTATAAGGTACCTCAGTATAAAACTAACTTAAACTAACTTAACTAAGCCTCATCAAATGATTAGAAGCTAAAAGCATAAGTTTAAAGCATTTGAGCAAAATTAAGGTTAAAATCTCAATATCCAAACGGCCCTTAATCACCTACTTTAAGCACTTATTCAACTTTGTTTACAAAAATCCTAAAAATAAAATAAAAATATCTTGTTAAACACAACCAACCAAAGATAGTAAACCCAAAATTTGGGCTTAATTGAACTAAAATTGAGTGAATTAAGAATACAAAAGTATATGTTGTTTGAACATAAAATGGATATTTTGATTTTTTTTCTAAAAACATAATTTTAACTAAAATGAATTTAAAAATTATAACAAAAGATCCATTTAAACATATTGATATATTAAAACTGATTAGAACCTAAACGCAAACGTTTAAAGCATTTGAGCACAAATTAAGGTTAAAATTTAAATATCCAAACGGCCCTTAATCACCTACTTTTAGCACTTATTCAGTTTGTTTAGAAAAATCCTAAAAATAAAATAAAAATATCTTGTTAAACACAACCAACCAAATATAATAAACCCAAAATTTCAACAATTGAACTCAAATTGAGTGAATTAAAAATACAAAAGTATATGTTGTTTGAACATAAAATGGATATTTTGTTTTTTTCTCTAAAACATAATTTTGAGTAAAATGAATTTTGATTGGTTCTAAATGATTGAGAAATATTAAAATTTGCGTAAAAGTTTAAAATAATACGAGAATCAAGGTAGAATAACATAAACAACTTATGAGATCGGGAACTATGGTGATGTAATAAGCTCATGAAAATAAGCAATAAGTAAGGATAGACAATGTGTTACTCATTGGCACAAAGAAGACCTAACAATGTTTTGGTATTATTTGGAAAAACTAACACTGCTGGTGTGACTGCCAAATTGGTTTAGTTATTGGATTGCTGTTCATGTAATGGTTTCTATGGTATACTTCAACGTATCTTTAATCTTGATAAAGGAGATTGCACAAAAACAAAATTAAAAAACTTTTTTTAACCAGTTCAGGTTTTAACCCGGCTTATGTTTTCAAACCATTTAACTAAGTTTCTCATTAACAACCTAATAGACCTACGTATGCATAACCTTATTATCAATTCTTATGACTATATTATCATTACATGAACAGAAAAAGAAGTCGATTATAGCTAAAATAATAAAAAGGTTAAAAAAATAGAACATCACAGCTTTTTGGTCGAATGAAAGATAAATATATAGGGGTTCGATTTAAAGGAAGCATGTGAGGGTCGGGAAAAAAACTACTACAAACTTATACACATGCATGGGTAAGTCACCAACTAAAGAATTGTTATGACCATATTATCGTTACATGAACAAAAAGAAGTCGGTTATAGCCAAAATAATCCATCATTAATTCTTAATATCATTAACAGATAAATTATACACTAACGGCTTGAAAATAATTAATTACCAACATACCTTGAAATTGTAGATGAGCCCCTTTAATCATATGTATGTTGGCTGTTAATGAATCATGAACAAATACACAACAATAATATATCAAATTTTAAGATGAAACAAACTTGTTTTTGTTTAAATAACAGAGTAACTAAAATTGAATAACATTATATACATATATATTTTTAACCTGAGTTCATTGTAGTGTTTTTCTTTTCCTCTTGGTTTTTCCTGGATTCGTTGTTTTCCTTGCTTTTTGCAAACGTATGTGAGTCTTTATGTGGCTGCATGTTGCTGTCAATTTTTAGTCGACTATAAATTATGATAGAGTTCAATAAATAATGATGTATATATAGTGTAATATTAGGTTAAATAATAATAAAATCTTTATGATAATAATTATATATATTTACCAAACTTATCTTATCTTTTATTTAGGAAAGAATTTAAAAGATATACATACACGGTTTTTTTTTATTTTTTACCTGTAAATTGTAAATTGGTTTTTACCTTTTATAATATAGCACTAAACGTTTGTTGGAAAAATAATAGAAATTATAAAACAAAGTTATAATAAATGGCGATCCTTGCATGAACCACATTTTGGTTCCTTTAATTGATTATTTGGTGCCTGTGAGGCTGTTGAGCACATTATTCATCTCAGATGCAACATCAAAAGGAAGTGGCCCGGACAGACCTTTAAAATCCCTAAAAGAATGGTCAAACTCTGGTCGAACGTGACCGAAAAACGGCTAGGATTGTTGATGGAGCTGTTGGTCATGATATGGTGGATACGGGTGTTGATGCATTTGATGTGCACCAAGACCAGAAGGTAGGTGTGGAGCGTTTATGGGTGATTTGTTCATTATAGGATTAGGAGGGTGCAACATATTAGTCAAGTCTGTAAAAAGCGATGGTTGGTTGAACATATTGGGTGGGGCGCCTAACCATAATTTGAACCGATAAAAACCAAAATTATAAGTATTTCTTAAACTATAACATAGGTGTACCATAAGAGAAGAATATACTATTTTGAAGTATCGTTCAACCCGGATAGAAAGTGACATTGCTTACTCCTCCTTGTCGTTATTTTATACCATATGTTGTTACTTAATATGGATATTAATATCTAGGTTGATCTTCCCAATGGTATAGTATGAGCAACCTAAACAATCAACAAAAACAAACACGCTAATATACATGACACTCCTAAATAAGACACATCCTTGGCGCGGGTGAATGTTAAATAGACTTGGATGCCCCTTAAGTTTCAACTTTTAGAGTGTGAAACAGTCTAAAGACTATATGATATGTTTTAACACCAAATGAAGATTCCTCATCACACCCAAACTGTTTTCTTAGATATGCATCCATTACCACCTCTAACCATTTGGCTTCATCAGATGACATGGCGTGTGCTGTCAATGTAACAATGGGAATATGCAACTTTGTTCCCATTTATGCTATTCGAATTGCTTTAGTAGCTTCGTAACCATCAATCTTTGGCATCTGGTATTTCAAAGAGACAAAAAAAGTCAGAAGCTACCACATAAAAGGGTTTGCAAAATTGGTTATTTAAGTGCTTATCTGCTTTTTTAACAACAATTAACTGCTTAATTAAGAGCAAATAAGGAGGTTTTTAAAGCAGACAAGTAGTTTCAAATAAGCAATCCCAAACACCCTTCAAGATTACTACGTATTAAATTATGTAATATTATAACATCATTACCGACAATCCATGAGTATCAAGTCGCATGCGATGAGGATCACACATTTTTGTTTGAGTTTTGGGGCCATTTTCTAGAGGAATTTGTAGAGCCTCAATCGCATGCAACCCATCTCCAACCACCACAACTAATACCATCTTTTCAAGCATTATAGTTGCTACTACGGAGAATTGGATTATCTTCGCCAAAGAAAATACGTATGCCTTCAAGGGACTTGTTTCCAGTTATGCGCTTCTCTACATATCGAATACCTTTCTCCTGAAAACTTGAATTACTGATCTCTGGAACCGTCTCATTTGTGTCCAACTTGTTCCGCTGAAAACGTACTTCAGTTATATCAAGAAAACACCGAATGGGAGAAAAGATGCTGCTGATAAAGCAATATTGGTTGATATATTTTTATAATTTCACATCATTATCCATCCACAAATTGATTTCAAAGTTAATTTTGGTAAAAATTGCAATTCTGTCAACAAAAGTCAAAAGTGTCAAAGCTGATTTTCACCAAACTTTGTCAATTTTTCATACCTTCATTTATGATCCAAAGTAATTGAAATTTTGGGATATTCAAGTTCATTGGTTAAGTTTAGAAAATTGATTTTGTTGAATTGTTGGAGTCGCTTATAAGCACTTAAAACCCGTCCATTTAGGTAGTTTATACACGATCACACTCAAAGATATCTTGAGTATGATCGGGTTTTATCTGCACCTTGTATAGTTTTTGTTTTGATAGCTACAATATGTTTTTTGGTTTTGTGTTGATCATCATTTCACATCATTATACATCCACAAATTGATTTGAAACTTCATTTTGGTAAAATTGCAATTCATCAACAAAAGTCAAAAGTGTCAAAGCCGATTTTCACAAATGTTTGTCAATTTTCATAGCTTCATTTATGATTCAAAGTAATTGAAATTTTGGGATATTTAAGTTTTGTTGCTTAATTACCAACCCGTATCTTTCACCAAGAAGCTTATGAACTACAACAAATTTGAATAGACCTTTAAACTTATAATTAGCCTAGTTATTTTACATAAGTCCATTTTTAGCTTTCGAAACTCATGACTTATGAGCGATATTATCGAGATAAGAAGAATCGTTCATATGCAAAATAAAAAGTATCCAATAACATAAGATCCGAGTATATCAATTGATAATGAAAACCTAAAAGTTTAAAACTTATTGTTTATGAAAAATAAAACATTAAAATATGAAGATGTTGTAGTGTCGATTTATCTTAAACTTCCTTTGAGATATTCATTGATGCAATCTTCTTATTTTGTTGTGCATGATCGTCATCAATTGTTTCATGTTCGATTAGTCTACTATTTCCGAGGTCTTTTTTCCCAATGGCACCACTAACATTATTTGTTAAGGAATCCACACTATTCATTCTTGTGTTCCTTATGTCGATTTCGTTTTCACCTCAAGATCCTGTAATCATTTATAAAGAAATAAATTACTTAGAATTTGATTAAAAAAATATTATGTTTTTGTTTAACTATATATATATGAATATATAATGTAAATACCTCATTAACAAATTCAGTTGGATTTGAACCGTTATCGTCATCTTTCTGGAATGTCTAACATATAAAATAGAATAAGTATTATTTAAAAAATATGGGCGTGTTACACACAATATATAATGTAATATATGATACCTGGTCCACATTAATTGAAGCTTGTATATTCATATTATCAACATCTTCTAACTCATCTTCTGTATCAACTAACTCATCTTCATCATTCTCATAATCATGGTCATTATGTTCTAAATCATTGTTAGTATTATGTGAATCATTTTGTCATCTTCAAACTTATCTCCACCATTTTCAAACTCACCTTTGCGGTTGCTAAATCATCATCACTATTTTGAGACTCATCTCCACCATTTTCAAAATCATCTTCATTATTTTCATGATCATGTCCATAATTCTCATAATAATCATCATCATCATTATCAAATTCTTCTTCATTATCCTATTTTGGTTTGTAAAAAAAACAATTTTTTTATAAAACGGCATAAACAAATAAAATTTTATGTTATTAATTTCATGATTAATAGTTATTTTAATAATAAATAATAAATACCTCTTCATTTAGGAAGCCATCTTTGAAGTGGTTGATTGTGTCAACATCATCAGTGACTTTCTCAGTTCGGTATATATGGCTATTATTGTTGTGGTTAAATTCCGTGTATTTAATCTTGAATAGATATTGTTTTCCAATAATCTCATTAAGCTCATCTGGGAAGTATTCATCTGTATGGATGCCATGTTCTTGCATGATCTCCCATGCAGTCACCTTTGTCATCTTATGGACATTGTTGTCAAAAATTACGATTTGTGCTGTTCCACTCTCGTCTACAATGCGCACAATGATTTTGAACCTTTTCATAAAAAACAAAATGATTTTAGTTTTGTCTATTGAAAGTTTAGATGTACAAATGTTGTAACTAATTATATTAAAATGTATTTGATACCTGCATGAAACAGCATATGTTTCCCCATGTCTTTTGCAAAACCACAATTGATTTTTGTTTCTAGAATTCATTCCACCTTTTGCTGCTATTGGTGTCACTTTTGTATTGCATTCTTTGCAACCTGTATAAACCCATCCATTTTGATATTGGATGCTATGCACGATTGTATAAACAACACAACATGTTTCCTGCATTTTGTACATTTATTTTAGATATTCATGTTGTAGTTGTATATTATTTTCAATCAATATGTATACAAAATGCTCAAACCTAATTGCAATCTTACCGGTTCAATAGTACGAACCATTCCTACTAATCTCTTTACACACCCTTGCATAAATTCTGATGGTGTTACTACATGACTGCCTTGTGAATGCACCTGAATCTTGAATTCGCTGGCATCATATCCCTCTTGAGATTCATAGCTGTTTCATATAAAATAAAATTTGTTGCTATTTTTATGATATTATTTATATATTAAAACTCATATTTGTTAATGTAAAATAAATTACCTTTCTCGAAAAGACAATAATTGAGGTATTTTCCTGTTAATGTATATCTTGCTCCCAAATAACGCATTATGCACGGATGGTTTATCTGTCAATTGTTAGTTTTTATATCATCATAAGTGAAAACATAAATTATACTTTAATGTATTATAAAATTAAAAAATGATGTTGGTAAACTTACTATCCCAATATTTAATCTTTCCTAGCATAAAAGGATGTCTAAATGACCAATATCTTCAAGCTCTGTTATGTATTCATTCCACATGAGTGCCCAGTTGTCCCGAAAGTGCAATCAAGTGTATAAGATCCGCAAAATATGATATGAATTCGTGGTTATATATACATAATTTTGGTAAATAAATATTTACAACAATGAATAAACTTTTTCTTACTCAAGATCTTCAATGACAACTGCTCGTCGGATTTTAGGACCATCGTGGCCATTTATGGACACGATATTACCAATGACTACAACTGCTCCAATCACATCTATATAGTAACATGTGTATTAGTATTTTAAATAAAAATAAAATAAAAACAATTTAGCATTATATGTAAGCATAAAATGCATACCAACACAATCATGTTCATGGTACTCGTTGTTTCGGTCCAATATACGTGTGAATGGTTCATTTATGAATCCAACAAAGTTGTCATCAATTTGGTCAATTCTTGTGACATTTGTGTCTTTAAAAAAGGAAATTTTCCACTGTTTGGTAACAAAGGCAATCTTCCACCATTTTCGCCACACCAAAGTTAGAGATCATATAGCATTGACCTGTTGAAGTAGAGGTTCGAATTTAAACATGAACTCCTTTTGATGTAAATTTGAATTCTCTCGTCTGTAAATGTTATTCAAACAATTAGATGTTATACATATATTTTAGAGATCATATTAGATGTTATAAGTATACAAATGAATATACATATATATACCTCTACGTCTTGAAAACACAATCCAGTTGTATGGGTCATGTTCTTCGTTAAGTTTATGTGAATGCCAAATTGAGATACATCTTCCTTTAATTGCCATGTTATTGATCATAGGGTTGACATTTTTAATATGAGTCATCCTTAGTTCATTCATCTTTTGTGCTGAATTATTAAAAACACATTTAAAATTACAAATTCATTCAAAATTAAACAAATAGTGAAAAACGAATAAACAATCAACCTTGTGGGAAATTACCAACGGATGAAGTTTGCATTCCATATCCTTTTTTTAACTGTGGTTTCATGCCTGTAAAATTGAATTTAGAAAATTAATAATAACAACAATGAATATTCAAGAATAAATAAACAATCAAACCTGTTGAACCACTCTCAAATGATTGAAGAATGAATTCCAAACGGTTTTTGGTACCGATTTTCCACCTACAAATAAACATGTATAAGTATTAAGAATATGTTTTGATTTATATAAATTAAAATGCATTAACAATATATTAAGAATTAACCTTGTGAATCATTACAAAAGGAGGAACTTTTTAATTCAAACCCTTTATTTGGTTGTGAATTCACTCCTGTAAATCAATGGTTAATCATTATTTAAACATGGAATATAATATGTATTATAACATACATATAAATATAAATATAATTGTGTTTATTAATTTACAAAATATAAATTACCTGTTAAACTTCTTTTAGACCGAGTTGTATGCAATCCTGTCTCATTTTCTTGATAACCAAAACTTGGAGTACCTATTGCAGAACCTTTATATTGTTGCCATAGGTATATATATATATACTCAATTTTAACATTTTGAAAACATAATTTATTGAATAAAAGTAACAAAGAAAATTAAAAACAATTTGGAGTAGATTCGATAATTACAACACGTTGTACCTTTTGGTATACTTCCTGATGGCAAATAAAATGTGCTTCTTGGATTTTTTTCCTGATATTTAATGTAAGATAGCCTTCGTAATCGGTTATATTGCGCCCCTTGAAGATGAAAACTTGGGTATTTCGAGTTATCATGAGATAGATTCGACAAAATATGATGGTTGTTTGCCAAAGTTATTGGTTGCATATCCTTTTCCTAACAACAATTAATCAACGATAATGAAAGTATTCAAGATATGGAGAAAAAATACACAAAAAATAAAAATATTGTACCTTTGTTTGCCCTTCTTAAATTTAAACCATGACAACCATAGTTTCGACTTGGTGTGTCACTTTCAAAAATAGACATATCGATAGTATTATTTATGTTTCTTGGTTATGAAATTGAAGGATTTTTACCTTTGTTTCCCCTTTTTGAATTTAAAACATGAGATCCATTGTTTCTTCCTGGTGTGTTACTTTCAAACATGGAGGGTATTTCAGAGTTATCATGAGATGGATTCCCATCAAAAGATGACGGTTGCTTGCCAAACTTATTGGTTGCATATCCTTTTCCTAACAACAATTAATCAACGCATAATGAAAGTATTCACTATATGGAGAAAAAATACACAAAAATAAAAGATATTGTACCTTTGTTTGCCCTTTTTAAATTTAAACCATGAGAACCGTAGTTTCGACTTGGTGTGTCACTTTCAAAAATAGACATATCGATAGAAGTATCTTTGTTTGTTGCTTCTGAAACTGAAGGATTTGTACCTTTGTTTGCCCTTCTTGAATTTAAAGCATGAGATCCATTGTTTCTTCCTGGTGTGTCACTTTCAAAGATGGACATGTCGATAGAAGTGTCTTTGTTTATTGATTGTGAAACTGTTGCAAAGAAAAACATGTTATCTTTCAAGGTTCAATGAAAAATTAATGTATTTTAACACGTGCATCTTTATTATTAAAATACGATGGATCCAATATTGTCTCATTGATATCATCATTGTTTGTTTCGTAACTAAATCAACATACATATCTTATGCACTATAAACTAAAACATTATAAAACCACAACCGTAACTTTTTTATATATATATAACATAATAACAATAAATAATTACCGGTCGATCCACTATAATAACATCATTCTCAACATTGTTTGGTTACGTAAAGTTATCACAAATAACATGGTATGCATTAAGTTAAAATTATATCGCAAATGTATTATTATTTCTTAATGACCAACATACCTTTTGAATTCATTTGACTACCTTTCCTCGCTTGTTGTTTTCCGCTAACAAATCATCAACACACACACAATTAGAATTATTTATAAATAATCAAGGTCATCACAACGTTTAAATATAAAAAAAATTAAGAATTGGATTTGAACCCAACAACACCGCTTACCACGTACACAACACCATACACAATTACCAACTGTCCTTGGGTCTTTTCAATTAATTTTGCAATATTTTATGTTTAAACTCTAATTATCTTTTAACCTTATGTTACCAAAAGTAAATTTCATACGCATCAATGTTTTTCACTGATTATACTTTTTAATTTTTTCTATTGCACCTTAAAATTCATGGTATCGTCTAATAATGTGAAGGGTCATGAGGATTTATTTTAATGGTCTAGAATAATGTAAACGTTAATCTGAGTAACAAAAAAATTAAAACTAATATTCATCCTAAGTCATTGGTCGGATATGAGAATATAAATAAAATAGCAAAAACAATATGTAAACACACATATCTCGTCATTATCAAATGACAAAACTGCCATTAATATTTCACATGTGAATAAAATAGCAAAAACAATATATAGGGTCACTCAGTTTGATAACTTATGGGTTTCAATAAATTTAAGGGTCGGTATTTTAAGAAACCATGTGAGGTTAGGCACAAAAACCATCAGAACTTTTACACATGCATGGGTAAGTCACCAAATACACAATTTTATGACCATTACATGAGCGCGTTAAAAAAGTCGATTATAGTCAAAATAATAAAATAAAATAAAAAAAATAATAAAAACATCAAGAATCACAACAACGATCGCGACCGCGAAGAATGGCCACCGCACAACATAAGACCTAACAATGTTTTTGTATTATTTGGAAAAACTTGCACTCTGGTGTGATTCCCAAATATGTTTCGTTATTGGATTACAGTTCATGTAATGTTTTCTATAGTATACTTCAATCGACATAATTCTCTAACAAATAATAATGTGAAACATTATTTTTTTCCACTTAAATCATTCGTTGTTATCAAAAACTCATGTCACCTCACAGCCCTTTTACAATAATTATTTTATCATGGAGACACAAGTGAGATTAAAAACTATATCTTAGTGATCATATCATATGAATGTTATTTTATTCCACTTCAATCATTCGTTGTTATCAAAACTCGTGTCACCTCACGCCCCTTTTACAATAACAATTTTATCATGGAGACACAAGTGAGATTAAAAACTATATTTTAGTGATCATATCATATGAATGGCCATGGTTACGGTATATGTCGAACAATATATTACTCAGTATCTAGTCATATCAATATGGTCAAATTTAAATTGCATCTTATAATCAAAAAAATTATACAACAATCCATCATTAATTCTTAAAATCCAACATACCTCTTAGATTATGTGGAAAACCTTTTTTTTCTGGTTGATTACCTGTTAACAAATAATCAAAACATACACAACAGTAATATATTAGATTTAAAGATGAATATAACAAATTTATAAGCTTTAAAGATCAAATAAACAAAAATATTATATATATTAAAACATTTCATGAGAGCTTTTTGAGCTTAGTTTTAAGTTTTGATATGAGCTCCAAGTTAGAACAAAGCTGAAACAACAAAGTTAGTGATACGAATAACCTGGAAAAGCTAAATGGGAGGTAAGCTGGACCCTCAAACAGCTTAAAAATAAGTTGTTATCAGATTTTTGGGGACATTTTATGTTGATATGGAAATAAAAAATGGAAAAGGGCAACTTTCAACTTCAATTTAAACAAAGTTAGAGATAATCTAGGTGCAATTAAACTAACATCAGATGGAAACCAATGATTGAAGATTCATAAAAAACAATTTTTGGACAGTTTTGAATACAATTAAGCTGTGAAAAAAAAAATGCAAGCATGTCACACAGATGGAGACAATCTCCAAACCATTCTCATTAGGATTAGATCCTTAGAAAATAAGGAAGCTTACCTTAGGTATGATGTGGCTCAATCTATGAAGCAATATACTATTGTACTATTTTCATGATATAACCAAGTTTAGGTTAAAAACATGTAATTTTTTAAGCCGATCTTGTTAGAACTGTGGTTATGGCAAGCATATCAAAAGTAGTCCCTTTTCTAGCTTATAAATAAGCACTTATAAAGGTGGTGATGGTGGGTCATTGTGTGACAATTAAGAAAAAAAAAAAAAAAAAAAAAAAAAAAAAAACTTTTCTTTGCATACTACTCTAACATGATTATACAACAATCCATCATTAATTATTAATATCCAACATACCTCTTAGATTCTGATTCTGTGGAAAACCTTTGTTTTTTGGTTGCTTCCCTGCTAACAAATAATCAAAACAACACAATAGTAATATGTTAGATATAAAGATGTATCTAACAAATTTATAAGATTTAAAGATAACTTAACCTGAATTCATTCTAGTTTTTTTATTTTCCTCCTGTTCCTTCTTGGATGAATTACTTTCATTCGCTTTTAAAAGCCTTTGTGAAGATCTTTGTGCCTGCATTTTTTTTCACTGTTAATCGACTTATGAACTATGAGGTTTGACAATAAATAATGTTGTATATATAGTGTAATATTATGTAAAACCTAAAACAAAATAGTTAAGATAACAATAAATAACTACCATACTTATCTTTATTTTTTTTTTGGAAAAAAACCTTTTTTATTTTTGGAAAATATTTACTGAATCGTTTTTTTTTTTGATTTATGGATACGCTTTTTTTTTTTTTTTTTGATTTATTATCATTGTGGAAGCTCAACAGTGGTCGCATTGTGTTGCTGAGTCCAGAATCAAAAGTTGCCGAAGAAGGTGGATCTGAGAATGCAAACCTGACGTGTGCTAAAACGTGCTCATGTACTTGATCCCATTGTTAGAGTTAACTCGACCCAAGTTGGGCTGGAAAAGACAAAAGGCCAACGTTTCAGGTCTTGTATCACAATGATAGGCAAAAAATGGGTAAGGGTTGATCATAAAAGGCCACCCATTGTCGTTGTGGAAGCTCAGCGGTGGTCGCATTGTCTTCGAGTCCGTAATCAAAAGTTGCGAAGAAGGTGGATCCGAGAATGCAAGCATCGCCATCGAGTACACCGGAAGTGTTATCGACGGTGTTGATGAAGAAACTGCAGAGACATTTGTTTGTTTGTTCATTTGAATAGGTTGACCACAAATAGCATTTCATAAATTACTTTATCCTTTGGAGATCCATGTAGAAAGCGATGTGGGTTCCAGACTTTGAGGCGGTGATACGTGACAACCTATACTTGATCCGCCGTCCCTCTTGAAACAACTATCTATTAAAGACTCGTATCATATTCTGTACCTATATTACATTATTCGTTATTGAGTTTTGGCCTAGATTAGTTTCGATGTACGTTCTTTCACGGACTCACCACCGACATACTCTAATACTCTTTTACCATGAATCAATCTCAATGTTTAATCTTTTTCGAGCATGTTCATGATGTGTTGTCAATTATAAGCTCCGACTCATAATTATTGGTTTTCTGTATTATGCATTGGTGCGCACTAACTTGAAAGGGTTGTTTGAGGTTGCTTATCTACATATGGACTTTTTAGATTTACCTATTAAAATGTGCTTTTGCGTTAGAAAATCCATAGATTAGAAAACCATAGATTAGATCATAAATGGCTACACATATTCGCATTCATATTGAGATTCATAGTTGTAGCCTTTACGATTATGGTTCTCTTGTTAGAGTTAACTCGACCCAAGTTGAAATTTGGAAGAGACAAAATCAAAGTGGGCCGATCACAATCACTTATTCACTTGATTATAAAGGCCACCCATTGTCATTGTGGAAGCTCAACGGTGGTCGCATGTGAGATTCATAGTTGTAGCCTTTACGATTATGGTTCCCATTGTTAGAGTTAACTCGACCCAAGTTGGGTGGAAGAGACAAAAGTTCAACGTTTCGGGCCGTGTATCACAATCATAGGCAAAAATGGGTAAGGGTTGATTATAAAGGCCACCCATTGTCATTGTGGAAGCTCAACGGTGGTCGCATTGTGTTCTTGAGTCCGAATCAAAAAGAAGAAGGTGGATCCGAGAATGCGCAACGCCAGAATGCAAAGTGTTATCGCGGTGTTGAAAGCTGCAGAGACATTTGTTTGTTTGTACTTGATCCCATTGTTAGAGTTAACTCGACCCTATCTATTAAAGAGTATCATATTCGTGAAAAGACAAATTATTGAGCTTTGGCCTAGATTAGTTTCGATGTCTCGTTTCTTTCACAGACACACGGCTAAGAAAACCCGTGTATTTTAAATATCTGTATAAACGTGAACCACTACTTATGCCAGACATCCAAACACCAACCCGGTTTATCTTTGCCTCCCCAGTACAACCATTTTTATTAACTGAAACAGCAGACCCAGGAACCAACCTCCTTTTGCAGGCCAGAAAATAAGTAAGTCGGCAATACGTGAAGAACACTTTGTTCGGAAAAAGTTTGATGTACAAACTTGGATCGGCTTAAGGTGGTTTGGCAAAAATGCAGAATCTCATTGCGGTTCTTGACTTGGTCATGTACTTCCTCATTATTTTTTAATATATCACTCATATTGAGATTCATAGTTGTAGCCTTTACGATTATGGTTCTCAAACTTTAACTTTGCCTATGAATACATGAATATTATCAAGCTTACAACTTCATATTCAGTAGTGAATAACATATAATTATCAAACTTACAACTACAAATTCATCTGGCCAAATTTCGAAAATATTTTATGATATGGTTTTTTTTTTTTTTTTTTTTTTTTTTATGGATCGTTTTTTTTGATTTATTATATTTGTCTTGCAAAATATAAAACAAAAATTGAATTGCTCTAGTGGTAGAGATGATGATTAAGTTTGGAGAGTGACCAAGGTTCGAACCATACTAAATACAATTTTAAATTACAATTTTTAAACACTTACAATTTTTAAACATTTAATCTAATAAAAAATAAATAATTTCGGAAAAAATTAAAAAATTAAAACATAATTAATTTCGAATTAAATGTATTCAAATTAAAAAAAAATTAAAAATGCTTACATGGCAACAATGTGATGGCATGGTAATAATAATTCTTGGGCAATGAGGTGGGCGTTTACGTGGCATTATCTACGTGTAACGCCTCCCGTTATATATAATATATATATATATATATATATATATATATATATATATATATATATATATATATATATAGAGTTAGGATCAAATAAGAATAATAATAAAATAAGAAGGATAGGAAGAACCACAACCACTCATTCTAGATGCACCTACAAAATGGATGCATCTTCATTCAAATTTTCCTCCCATATTAAAATGTGGGTAATTACTTCTTACCCTTCTCATTTTAATTATTCTTCTTATTCGATCCTTCCATATATATATATATATATATATATATATATATATATATATATATATATATATATATATATATATATATATATTAAATATTGAAAAGCTATGAATTACAAACGATACATCAAACAAAAGAGGTTAAAAAGAAGGTAAAATCATACTTTGACCGCAGCAGATTCACCTTCAACGAAGCCGCCTCCAGGAACACCGACGAGCCCGCCTGCCTCCAGGGGTCACCGCACCCGGGGCAATGCTAGGGAATCTTGGTAGCGCACTATCGAAACTCTAGGAACCCAAAAACTTATCCTCGGAGTGTCAATAAACTCATGATGATTAAATGACTTAGGTGTTTTCACACTATTAAAAGTTGTAAAGAAAGGTAAACACACAGTAAATAGGGTATCATCACAACTTTTAAAAAAAAGAAAAAAAAAACTATGATTATAAAACAATAACAATAAAATATCACAAATGGTACTATACATGACATCTAAATAGTGTTTAACCAGAAAACATCAAAACCTATCGAAATAAACAAAATATCATAAGTAAAACTACAAATATCACAAGTGATACTACACATATGATACAGAGCAAATTAAAACAACAATCAGACATAGAAATATTACTGGTGATACTTAGCCACATTACAACAAGAGCATTAAAATATTAGCCAACTGTACACTAATAATCCTTTTGGGAACTGAATTCACAAATATATGTGCATACTAGAACAATCATGTTTTACCATTTAAGACGAGACCGAAGATGTAAAGGTAGAACTCAAAGAAAGTATGAATACATCTTGGTGTTCCATGTACACAAACACATCAATACCACTACATGTCTCGTATTAAACCTACATTAACTAAATTTCTCAAAACCTAAGTCACAATCATTCAGTAAATCCTCCTAACAAAATACCTACATTTACAATCAGACAACTTCAATATCACTGGTGATATTTAAAACAACAAATTAAAACAACAATCAGACATAGAAATATCATTCTAATGTATTTAAAAGCCAAAATTCAACTAACAACATAATAAGCAAAATTACATGAGAGGATAACAAGATTATCAAATATTTTTCACTCACACATTTCATCAAACACTCTAACAAGATCCACGTATATAAAGCTTTCTAATCAAAGCTTGTACCTAATAACCTTAACTAACTCCAGATTCTTAAATAAATTCATCCATAACAACCTCATCATCAAAACACATATTCAACACGCTGATTAAGATAAAAAGAAACCATTACTGATTATTGATGATTGTGACGAGGTTATGATCGGAATAATATGGAAGATTGTGACATGGTGAACCAAAAATGATAGAAGAGAAGATGGAGGAAGATAAGAGCAGGGAAGAGGTTGGGAGAAAACACACACGAAGTGTATTAAAAATGATGAGAATGAAAAAAAAAAAAAAAACTTTATATAATTGGTGAAAAATTGGGTTTAAAAATTAAATCTTAGGTTAATCTCCACCATTAGATCAAACTAGATGAATGGTAGGGATTTGTTCCTTGGTAAACACCAAAATAAGAGTAAGCAAAAGAAAATTTCTCATCAAACTAGATAAATTATAAAGATTTATACTTTG
This sequence comes from Chrysanthemum lavandulifolium, assembly GCA_022545495.1. Lineage (NCBI taxonomy): Eukaryota > Viridiplantae > Streptophyta > Magnoliopsida > Asterales > Asteraceae > Chrysanthemum > Chrysanthemum lavandulifolium. The sequence continues at coordinate 48,221,345 of CM040238.1, read as the reverse complement.
TTAAGCATAAAAATAATAGTAAGCATTTGAACTTTTTATAAATCGTAGTATTTCTTTTTACCTTAACGGGGACAAACTTTTTGATAGATGTTAGAATATCAGTGATGATCTGTCATCTGTTTGAATGTATTGGCGTATTTACAAAAGGTCATTGTTTTTACAATATAAATACAAGAAAAGAAATAGATAAACCATATCAGAAGAGAGTCAAATATGAATAATTACGAATGCAAAGATTTTATTGATATCGTTGTTGCCATCCTGTACCAACAAAGAAAGAAAATATAAAACAATGCAAATCATAAATCTAACACCGCCACTGCTTTGGGCGGTTATTTCTTCTACCTAAATGGCTTAAATTACTTCATACATATCGTCGTCGGTTACAAAATCCCCTTATTTATGGGTTTTATCGTTTGTCCAATTTAGTTAAAATAAGAGAGCCAATTTAGGGACCCCTTTTTTTCTTATCTTTCTTCGCGTGCTTAACAACAATTTGAAAAATTATACTAGAAAACATTAAATCGGTTATTCAATAATTTGCTTATAAGAAAGAAAGTTACAATATTATTTATTTGTAAATTTTCAAATATGAATCTCGTGACTAGTTACAATCTTCTTTAGTACATCGACACTTAAGCCAATTCTTGCACTTTCCATGAGAGTTTTTGAAAATCTCGCCTACATTTCATTTCGCACACTAGCTTAAAGCAAAACCCCGCAAATTCTTTATGGCATTGATCATTCGCTTCCGGGTATCACATCTCCCGCAATGATGCTAAATCATATAATATGTTACATATTAAGTTACATGATTAATAAGAATAACTTAGGATATGTTTGTAAATAAATGAAAAAATATATATATATATATTGGGGGAATTGCATATATACCCACTAAAACTTAAAAACTTGAATATTTCCCCATAATACAAGTTTTTATTGCATGATGTACAATGCATTTTAAGCATGTTTTGGGTATATATACAAATATGTAAGTTTTAGTGGGTATATATGCAATTGACCCATATATATTTCACAAAAGAAACAAAAATACCTAAAGAAACGAACACATTTGCAAGAAGAAACAAGACTAAAATGGATACAATCTTCATGGCAAGACCTTTTTAATAAACTTTCAATGAAGAAAAGTATTTTTTGAATGACTTACTCTTGTGAAAAAGGTATATATATACAAGTTAATGTGACCTAGCTTTAAATGCATTTAATATTTATTAAGTAGTTGATAGATGGTAATCTTTAAATTTATTATGTCATATAGTACGAAGATTATTAGCGTAATATTCTCGTAATATTTAGAAAACATATATACGGAATAATGTTACTTTGAAAACTAATTACTATATGATAATATCCTTTTCAATTTCTTCACAATCACATTATCTCATCTAATCCTGAACAATTCTTAGCTATATAAGTCACAAAACAAAAATCCTTTCCTTTTTCATATCTTTGGATGATATTGCATTCTACAGTTAAAAGCTTTAAGCAAAATCATGGGACCAATTGTAGTGATTAGATATAAGCCACAATTACGAAATGTTAAGATTCAAACTACAAGGATCATCGCAAAGAAAATACATATGCATATCAAACGTTAAGGTTTGAAAGATTCTGGGTGTTCTCTTTTAGTATTCAAATTACGAGTCACCAATTCTCACACTCTTATGGTAGTCAACATATAAAATTCCGAAATCTAAAAATTAAAAACAGGAATTGAAGATAAATTTAACATGAGGACGTATACTTATTTGGTTTAACCAATCTTTAATTTGTTTCTAGAATTGGTAAAAGATCTTGACGAGTGTAAACTTATTTGTGAATGTATGAAATTGAATTTGCATGTAAAAGAACCTGTATTTTTCTTCTTGTTACTCTCCTCTATTAATATTGCTGCTTTCTAAAAGAAAATAAACATGAAAAAGAGAAAAGTGATTTAATTTGTATTTTTTATTCTAAAACTACATTCTTAGATATATTTTCCGTCCCAAATTATAAGTCAGTTTTGACTTTTCAAAGTCTTTTTTCGACTTTTGACCTTAATTATTTTTTAATGTTATATAATACTTGATGAAAAGTATACAAATGAAAATGCATTTGAATCACATATCAATTTATATATTTTCAACAAGTATTATATAACTAAAAAGATAATTAAAGTCAAAGTGCCAGATAAAACGACTTTGAAAAAGTGGACTTACAATTTGGGACAGAGAGGAGATTGTTTTCAAACTACAACAGTCAAACAAATCTCTCCTAATTAATGTCATTAATGTGATTTTTGAACGATACAATTATTTTGTGAAACTTAAAAGGGCATCATAGTCTTCTAATATATAGCATGAAACGTTTGTTTTGCTTAAAAATTTTAATGGCATGACACATCTAATTAATGATATACGAAAAAGTTGAAATTTTCTAACGTTTTTTCTATTCATTTATGATGATTCATTAATTTATCTTTATTGTCGACCATTAATTTATCTTTTTTGACACACTTCAAATTTAGTATATTTTAGTGGCATATTATAAAACTTAGTATATTTGTAGTGACACATTACGTGAGTGCACAAATTTTCTTGACACACATTTAATGACACGCCAAAAATTTTGTTGATACGTTTGTAGCGACACACAAATATCTATGACACATTTTTGTGAGACACACTTAGTCTTTTAATACATTTGCAATGACACACTAAATTTTTAACAAATTTTAACTGACAATTTAAGTTTACGACACACTTAGTTTCATGATACATTTATAATGACACACTTAATTCTAACATTGATAATGATAAAATATATTAGGGTAAAAGTCAAAAATGCTAAACATGCTTTCTCAGATGTAGCAATATGCTAAACATGATCATTTATATACTAATATGCTGCTAAACCAAAGTTCAAATTATATACATTAATGGGTAATTCTTCACATCTTCATCTCTTACATCCGCATCGTTATTCCTTTATACTAACGACCATTAGTAAATAACATAAAATTTGGTTTTCTTACGTTTTTGTACGTTTTTACATGTTTTTGTCTGTTTTAACCAAAGTTCAAATTACGTTTTAGTACGTATAACACAAATTGGTATTATATATATTTGTCTAAACTCATTGATTAAACAAAGAACGTATTAAAATAATTTATCAACAGAGTACATAATAGAGGACTTTTTAAGAACAGAATAATTTAAAAGCACAATACCTTGAGTTGAGACTGCTTTCCTGGTGTGTCACTTTCGAATATGAACGTATCCATTGTAGTGGTTTTCTTTTTGGGAGCTTTAGCTGCAAAAAATTTGGAAAACATCAAAGTCTGAACTCATTCATGTAACAAACAACATATGTAAAACAATTTATCAACAGAATACCCAATGGAGGACTTTTGAAGTTTCTTTCTTGTTGTGGTGCACTTTTATCTTGTTGCTTCACTGTTGTAAATAAATAAACATATACGCATTACACCATGAATTTGTTAAACAGTGTATCATAAATTATTCATAAACAAAGTACCTTCTAAAGGATACACAGAGCTTTTGTTTTGGTTAGATCTTGAAAGCATTTCAGAGTGTCTTTGTGACTGCATCTTGATATCTATACTATATTATAAAGCATTTGGTACATTCCTAAAAAGGAAGGCTTAAAAAATTAAGATTCTAACACTTGCTAATAATGGCAAATTTTAATAAGTACATCTATAATAGCATTTGTTGCAACACTTTAAAGCACTTTTTTTAAACATGTTTTTTTTTTAAATAATAAAAAAATACAAAGTAATTTAATATAAGAAAAAAAACGTCCATAACAATAAATACCTAATAAATGTTATTTTTAAAACATCCCTAATATACAAAATACATGTTATTATACATATTGTACAAACTAATAAAACACACAAATCTTCATGCAATTTACATGTAAACAAACTCATGGTACATATGGTTTTAAAAAACGGACCGGGCCAACGGGTTCAACCGGGAACCGGAGTCACCACCGGTTCGGCTAGCCCATAAAAGTCGTCCGAAAACGATATTGTTAAATCGACAGAGTTTAAAAATGCATATTAAAATACAATGTTCAAAAAATATTATTAAATCGCAAGAGTGCCTCGAGAATCAACATATGCGCCTTTTGGAATTTTTTTAATAAAACTTACCGTAAAACTAAAACTTTGTTTTATAAAATCGGACGATTTTTCAAAGCAAATGATGCAAAGGTGCAAAGTGCTAAGTGCTAATTATATATATATTTGAATAGTAATAATTATACTCTTTAAAGTAACCCACATGATTTATTGAATATTTTTTTTTTACTTTATCTTTATAAGTAATCTTTTACTTGTATTATCCATCTATGTGAGACAAATTTAACAAACATTCTTTTTGAGAACTAAATTTTCTTAGTATAATATAAGTGATTTTTAAAAGTCGCTATGGTGTTATTATTTAATGATAACTTATAACTACGGGCTATTGTCAACTACTTTTATCTCATACCTTTACAATATGCCTACTACCAACTCATTATTGTCACCACATCACGTGGATAATCTACAATTTTTATATGAAAATTTTGTTGTTGCATAACAGTATTCAAAACTAAAATTATCGTCGTCTGCATATCTATTGTATTGTCAAATATAGATCTAAAAAAAATTCGCTGAATATTTTAATTGTATGGTGCCCGCCGCTGTAACGCGCGAGTACCCTGCTAGTATGTTCTTTATATATTGATTTGTGTTTCTTGTATATTGATGTGTGTTTTAGATTGGCGATGCATCATGTATATATAGTGTAAAAATAAGGGAAAATGTAGAAAACTAGAAGGGGTTGAATAGTTTACCGATTAAAAACTTTGTTTTGAAACTTATTGAAAGATCAATTGATATTGATCTTAAGTATGTTAATGAAATATGCAAGCAATATGTAATAAGTAAATAAGGAAAGAAATGATCAAACCACAACAAGTTGTTTATAGTGGTTCGGCCTACAAGGACTCTTTTCCTTGCCTACTCCACTCCCGAGTCTCACACTCGAGAGTTTAACTTCACTAGTCAACAAGCTCCTTTCACCGCGGAGAAAACCTTTACACTTCGCTTACACTATTTCCGACACTAAGCTAGATGTCGAGTTCTTTCCAAGGGTACAACTACTCCCACACACAATGTATTTTGAGGACTAAAATACTAACCACTCACACTCACAAGATTATGATGGTTTGATACAACAATGAAGTATGGATCAACACTAGATCATACAACACTAAACAAACAAGACTTCCAACTTCTCGTTGAAGCTTGAATATGACTTGATCTTCTTTGCTACAAAGAGATCACTAATATGATATGAAACCGAATTAGAAAGGTTAGAGAAGATATGTATGAGAGTATGTTAGAAAGGGATGAGAAACTACTTGGCTTGGCATTGCTATTTATAGCCAAATTGGACAGGAGGCGTCCACGGACGGCGGACCCTTAAAGGGTTCCGCCCGTGTACCATTTTGGTACCGCATGATCGACGACCAAGATATCAAATCTTGCCTAAAGTCAACTCTATCTAAGTGAGATTGTGCAAGATATGAAGAGTACAAATCTTCACAAAATATCTAATGGAATCTTCTAATGATTTCCATGATGTAATACATGATGTCAAATGTTGTATTACTATTTATAGAAATATGCAAATGCTTAAGTAGTGTTTGGTTTAAGAACCTAACACATTCTACAAACTACTATCATACATAATGATTAGAGTCATATCAAGATGTTACTAATCATAAATGTAAATGCTTGAATGATGAATATATTGTTTGAGAAAGCTTGTTTTAATATCTAATAAACTTGACAAGCTTTAAGCTTTTATAAATTAAATTTACTTTTGTCGTTAACAAAACTTAGGCAAAGATCAAAAATATAAATAACGTTTAATGGCGATATTTGTATTAACAATCTCCCCTTTTGTTGAGGACAAAATATAAATTTTATTTTATAAAAGAAACAAAGTTTGTACAAGAGTTATAAAAATATTAGTTTTAGAACTTGAAAAGGAAATGATAATGCAAGTGTATGAAATTTGACTTTTATGAAAGTCAAAGAATTCACTAGTTGATGCATGATGTTGACTTTTCGAGAAAGTCAAAGTATGCGTTTGACTTTTTAAGAAAAGTCAAGTATTATCAATGAGGGTTCTGTTTGACTTTTAGAAAGTCAAATGTATGCGGTTGACTTTTCGGAAAAGTCAAATATAAATAATTTCAAAGTTCTATATTTTCTCCCCTTTTGTCTCAACAAAAGAAGAGGCTATCGCGGAATGTAATGAGCGAGCTATTATCTCCCCTTGTTCAAAGCTCCCCTAAATTGGGTGCTTTAATGGGAAGATACATGGATTGTGAAAATAAAGCTACAAAAAATTGTTAGTAATAATGATCATTCACAAGCATTTCCAAGCACTATGTAATGACACCAACAATATGATAAACAACATTCATTAGTTAAAATTTTTCATGAATAAAGATCATGAAAAGAGAACACAATGATGTGTTTCTAGTACAAGAAAATAAAAATTATCCTAAGAAAGCAAATAAAGAAAGACTATTCTAAAACCATCCTAAAGTGATGGTGGATGGGAAAAGCGTTGAGGCGCTCAAGAATGTGGTTGAGGATGAACCTCATTTCTTCGTGGAAGTCATGGACCATAACCGGGTCCGTTCACGGTTTGACCCGTTGCTCACAAGTTGAGCAACCATGCCTTGGAGGGTAGAAAGTTTGGGGAGGTTGTGGTGGTGGAATGGTGGATGTGTTGGTGGTGTTGGGGATGTTTGGAGTGGTCATGATGGATGCAAGCAAAGCACTTTGCATTTGCATTGTCTCACTTAAGTGAGAATCCACCATGCCTTTGAATTGGTGGAGGTTGTGGAGTTCGGCTTGAATCTCCTCTCTAGTGGGATTGTCATCCACATGCACTCGGAATGTCCTCAATATGAGGGACATTGATGATGGAAGTGGATGATCCCGTATAAAGGACCATGAATGTCCTTGTGAATGGGGTGGAAAAGGAGAGGTCTTGGCCCTAATGGGCGTTTGGGTCAATGGATGACCGAGGTGACTCATGAGCGATTCGCTCAATTGTGCCAAAGGATGGCAATGGTGGTGGATGACTTGGCCTAGGAGGCAAGTCTTCCAAGTCCTCTAGGAAAGGATTTGGTGATGTTGGTGGAGTTGAAAATAACTCCATGGGAGTGAGAGTGGGAGACCTTGGTGAAGGTGGTGAGGTGTTTTGGATGTTTGGATGGGTGCGGTGGAGGTGAAGTAGGTGTTTTGTTGGTGGTGGAGTGGTGATCACAATGTGTGATGAAGTGGGTGTAGCTAAGGTAAGATTTGTATCATCTCTAATGGGAGATGAGATTGTGAGTGGTGAAGATTCGGATGATGAGCTAAGATGAACAAAACAACAAGGCCTTACGCTAATTCTAGCGGTTTTCTTGCAAGGTTTTGGTGATGATTTAGTCATTTTAACTTGGGTTTTGATTTGCTAGATAGTAGTGAGAATGAAGAAGGTGTGAGGATGATCATGGTAAAGCCTTTCAATTTATAGAGGTAAGAAATTGTTGAGAAATGGTTTGATTTGATGTTGAACCATTGAAGAGATGAGGTTCCTAATGATTTGGAAGTGGGTTGAATGCTAGTCATATCACCCAAGTCAATCCATACAAAGAAGATGGAGTGAAGAAGAAAAGATATGCAATAAATGTGTTCTAGTGAGTGGAATTTCCTAATATTGATTACCCGGTTTGAAGGTACCAAAATTTGGTTCCTTCCTTTATGCAAAAGGGCTCCTTGGGTGGATTTTTCAAATTTTGAATTTTGGTGGAAATGGATTTCTTATATACCTTAGTAAATAATACTAGTTCTAATAACAGTATAAACTAGTTAAGATTGATTTATAAGTGATGGAAGATAATTTGGAATCACGAAAGAGTCGAAATTGAGAAAATTACGGAGGATCCACGGCACCAAAATCATACAGACGGTACCCTAAAAGGGTGCCGTGCAGTCCTGTCTGGTATGGCGGTACCAAACTACATAAAGGGCGGTACCAAAATTATGGTGCCGTCGATCCGTGGAGTCTTGAAATATGGACGAGTTCGTTTTTAGGTGTCGGGAAATTTCGAAAAACGAAATTTTTCTCAAAAGCTGTTATACTAAACATTTCTAGTTAGGAAAAGTAAATAACACATATGTAAACATAGTGGAGCATAGATTTTGAGCAAGGCTTATTGATTTTCACAATATAGTGAAAATGGGTAAAATTGATAGCATACTTGTGCTATCCCCGCATGAGATTGTTAGCATACACCATTGTTTCAAGTTATATTATCATCCTACATAATAAAAGCAACTAAATAGTATCAAACATTAACGATAATGCATTGTTCCAAACACTCCTTAAAGTACCCTTATTTGTCCAATTTCTTGTAAATCTTGTTCATCATCCTACCAAGGCACTTGAACATTCCCTTAGTTTGCTTGAATTCTGTGATTCATTCTCAATCTCGGGAAGAGATCGTAATACTCATGAGGTGGAAGATGAGAGCTTGGAAGACCATCCTCGGAGCTATTTGATGATGATGATGAAGGAGTTGGAGGTTTAGCTCTCTTGCCTTTAGTCTTAGCAACTCGAGCATCACTCAAAGGTACAAAGATGTGAGGATGAGTTCATAGTGAAGGTGCATCCCTTTTGGGGTTGGTGGAATTGGAGCGAAGTTTCTATAGAGGCGGGTGAGAAGCATCCCGTATGGAAGAGCAACGGATCCTTGAGTTGGAATATCAATCATTCTCCTAGCTATGTAGTAGGCTAAGTTGAATGGTTGTCGGGTGGACAAGTTGTAGAGCATGTGGCAAAGACAAGCGTTTATGTGATCCCTATTCCTATGGTGCTAATGACGTTGGCTCTAAGTAGTTCCTCCCATTTCTTAAATTCGGGCTTAAGTTCATTTAGCTCCATTCCATATGGATCTCGGTTTACCTCTTTTCCCTTTCGGGTAACTCGGGTTGTATCACTTTTTGGGTTAAAAAGGTGTTCACGGATGACATCCTTATCGGCCAAACGGGTTATGTAGGGAAGAAGGCGGTCATTGATTGTATCAAGAGCCATGAGTGACCACTTATCCGTGTAGACACAAGTTCCTCGGTTGGGAATTCCTAACACTTGAGCAAAGTTGCTTAAGGTGATGGTGTAGTCATTTTGGTTGATTCTAAACCTAAGACAAAATTCATCATCGTCTTCATCACTAAAGCCGGTCACACTAGCATAGAATTCTAACACAAACCTAGGACAAATTGGTTCATCGATGTCAAGAAGACAATCGAATTGAATGGCGGCTAGTTCTTCACGAAGATTGGTATTTTCAAGGAAGGATGAGTGAATGGTTCTACCCTCATGGAAATACCTTGATTCTAGACTCTTAAATATTTCTACTTGTTCCTTGGTAAGTCCTTTGGTTTTGTGGTGTTTGGGAATGTAGTTAAGGGTGTCTTTGTGATCATAGAATCTTGCGGCTACCATGGTTATTCCTAAGGACAAGAATTAATATGTTAAAAAAATTGAAAATAAATTTTAACGTTTTTGATTCTAGTGTGTGCCTATATGAAAACAATTTGGAGTTGCGGTTATCTCGACTCATTTTATGCACAAAATGGTTTTAGTGGGGTGTTTGGCAAATACCATGAGATAACCCAAATGCTCCTAATTCAATGTGGCTACATTTGAATATACCCGGGAGTGCATATTAGTTATGCAATACCTTTAGTATTCAAGAGCATGCAAGTGATGAAAATTCTAACGTTTCTATTTGTATTAGCAATGAAAAATGTTTTCCTACAAGTGAGAAGCTTTTCAAAACTTTTGACATGGGGTGTTTGGTTGTTTGAATAAGGCCTTATATTTATTATCTATCAATTAGTGGGAAACATGATTTGTTTATGCAATATGATAATGTAGTACCTAATTTGAATGACTAGTTATGCAATTTGCCAATTGAATTCATATTTGGTATAAAAGCATACATAAAACCCCATGTAATGATTTGTGATAGTTTTGTGCATAAATAAGAATCCTAGACTCGAATTAAGAGATGAAATGTAGTTAGGATACTTACAATGATGTTATCTTGATGATTAGTGAGTGGGAAGATGACAATAATGAGCTTGGTTTAAGTTTTACACGTTTTGGTAAAGTGGGTTGTGAGGAAGAGGATGTTATGTATATAGTAGTTTTGTACAGAGACACCACGGACGAGACGGCACCAAATATTTGGTTCCGTCCGTGTTGTCGTTTGGTGCCGTGGCTCTGATAGCGAGATATAAGGCAAAATTGTTTTGGTTTGACTATTCTAATGTTTTAGGCTATGTTTATCCTACATGTTTGGTTCCATTAACCCTAAACCAAGTCTAAGAAGATTAAAGGTTCTCGTTTAAGAGGTTTAGTAAAGATGTCGGCAATGTTGTCTTGGAGGATACTTTCTCGATTGAAATGTTTCCTTTTGAACATTGTCGCGAAGAAAGTGATAATGATTTCAATGTGTTTTGTACGAGCATGTTGAGCAGGATTCTTCTTTGAGATCGATGGCTCCTTTGTTGTCATAAAGTATCACAATGTCGTTGAGATGAATTCCGTAGTCTCGAGAGCTTGCTTCATCCAAAGAGCTTGTTGACATGCTTTTCCGGTGAGGCGTATTCGGCTTGATGGTAGAGATGGCTAAAGCCGTTTGCTTCTTTGCAAACCATGAGGTGAGACAATGTCCAACAAAAGTGCAAATACCACTTGTACTTTTCTATCGACATAATCACCGGCATGATCCGAGTCGGCATACACTATGGTTTCTATACCCGTTCCTTTGGGATACCATAATCCTAAACACGTTGTTCCCTTAATATATCTAAAATCCTTTTAATGCTTCTAAGTGTGATGCCTTTGGGTTTTCTTGAAAGCGAGCACATAGACAAACACTAAACATAATGTCGGGTCTACTAGCCGTAAGATAGAGTAGGCTACCAATCATTCCTCTATATTTAGTGTTATCTACGGATTCACCTTCTTCGTCCTTGGTGAGTTTAGTGTCCGAGGACATGGGTGTTTTAGTTGGTTTGGAATCTTCAAGACCAAATTTCTTAAGCATGTCTTTTATATATTTAGATTGGTTAAAGAAAATACCATCTTCTAGTTGTTTAATTTGAAGTCCTAGAAAGAAGTTTAACTCACCCATCATACTCATTTCAAACTCGTCATGCATGATTTTAGAGAAATCATTACATAGTTCTTGACAAGTTGATCCGAATATAATGTCATCAACGTATATTTGAACAATAATAATTTGCGATTCCTTTTCTTAGTAAAAGAGTATTATCTACTAATCCCATAGTATATTTGTTATCAATAAGAAAAGTCTTAAGGCGGTCGTACCAAGCTTTAGGTGCTTGTTTAAGGCCATATAATGCTTTCTTGAGTTTGAAGACATGATGTGGTTTCTCAAAGTCGGTAAAACCGGGAGGTTGAGCAACATACACTTCTTCGTTAATAAACCCATTAAGGAAAGCACTTTTAACATCCATTTGAAATAATTTAAAGTCATAAGCACATGCATAAGCAAGTAATATTCTAATAGATTCAAGTCTAGCTACCGGTGCATAAGTTTCATCATAGTCAATTCCTTCTTGTTGATTATAACCTTGTGCAACAAGCCTAGCTTTGTTTCTAGATACTACACCATTTTCGTCCATTTTGTTTGAAAGACCCATTTTGTTCCAATTATAGTTTGATCTTTGGGTTTTGGAACTAGTTTCCAAACATCATTTCTAACGAATTGGTTTAATTCTTCTTGCATGGCAATTACCCATGATTCATCTTTTATTGCTTCATTTATGGTTTTGGTTCAATGGTGGATACAAAACAAAAATGATTACTTTGATTTTGAGCTTGTGACCTTAAGGTTCTTTGATTAAGTTGTCCTATGACCTTTTCTAATGGATGACTTTTAGATTCTTTGATGTTGACAATTTCCTTATTTGATGGTTCATCTTCCTTGTTATTATTAATTTGACTTTCTATTATTTGACTTTCAACTAAGTCATCATCTACCAAAGGTGATGTCTTAGAGGGAGGTGGACTTTCGTCAAATGTTATGTTCAACGATTCCTCGACTATCATTGTTTCTTTATTTAGGACAATGTAAGCTTTACTAGTTTGAGAGTAACCAAGAAATACACCTTCATAAGACTTTGGGTCAAACTTGGTGAGATAATCCTTAGTATTAAGAATAAAACATTTACAACCAAAGACTTTAAAATATCCTAATGTTGGCTTTTTACCTTTATAAAGTTCATATGGTGTTTTGTTTAGGAAAGGACGTATTAGGACTCTATTTAAAATATATGTAGAAGTGTCAGCGTTACACCAAAACTTTTGAGGAATGTTTTGTTCATTAAGCATTGTTCTACTCATTTCTTGAATTGTTCTATTTTCGTTCTACTACTCCATTTGATTGAGGTGTTCGTGGGCGGAAAAGTTATGTGTTATACCATTTGTATCACAAAAGTTTCCAAATTGAGTTTCGTTGTCAAATTCACGACCATGATCCGTTCGGATCGACACAATTTGACACCTAGAAGATTTTGAATTTTCTTGCTAAGTATTTCAAATTTATCAAAAGCTTCATTTTGGTTTTCAAAAATAACGTCCAAGTAAACCTTGAGTAATCATCTACTATGACCAAAGTGTATAAGTTGCCTCCATAGCTTCTTATAGCGGATGGTCCAAACAAGTCCATATGTAATAATTCTAGACACTTAGATGTGGACACCATATTTTTAGATTTGTGACTACTATGTGTTTGTTTACCAATTTTGCAAGCGTCGCAAAAGTGTTGGTCATATTTTAGTTTTGGTAAATTTCTAACCAACTCTTTTGAAGATAGGTTTTGTATAAGTCTCATATTAGCGTGACCTAGCGTCTATGCCAAAGAGATGAGCTATCGTCTAATGTTGTTAAGCAAAGTTTGTCATTATATGTTTTATCTATTTTCATGGCGTATATGTTATTTTTCCTAACTCCTTTAGCTATGGTGATACCATCTTTTAGTATTTTACTACCATTTTCATCAAATAGTACTTTATACTTTTTATCACATAGTTGGCTAATACTAAGTAGATTAAATCCTAACCTATCCACATGAGCAACATTTTCAATAGTTAGAGAGTTATGAGCAATCGTACCTTTGCCAATGATTTTGCTTTTGAGATTGCTACGAAAGTGACATTACCTCCGTCATACTCTTGGTATGATGAGAAGAGACTTTGTTGCCCGTCATGTGTCGTGAGCATCCACTATCTTTTATCCATTCATCGGGTTCCAATCCAACTTTCAAGCATACCTCATTTGACTCATGTGCCATTAGGCGATCTCTTCCTTGCTTGATTCTTCATCGTCTTCACTATCACTCCAAGCACCACTTACAAAAGCTCTTTGAGTTTTGCTTTTAGGTGGCTTGGGACATTCTCATATGAGATGACTTGCATCACCACATCTAAAACACTTTCTTTCACCTTTAATCTTCTTATCATCCCGATCTTTTCGGAATGGCTTCTTTTCTTCTCGAGGTTGTCTTACAAACTTTCCTCTTCTTCTAAAGAACTTCTTGAAATCTCTAACGGCCATGGCATACTCCTCATCTTCACTATCGGAACAAGATTCACCATCATCGCTTGATTCCGCCTTTGCTTTAAAACAGCGGTTTGATCTTCTCCTTTCTTCCTTTGATGATCTCGAATCTTTCTCCATTACCATTTCGTGAACTTTGAGGTTGCCAATTAGCTCGTCTAGTGACATTATTGAGAGATCTTTTGATTCTTCAATAGCGGTCACTTTAGCTCTCCATTTGGGATGGAGTGCTCTAAGAAATTTCGACAAAGTTCTTACTACGAAAAGATTCATCAAGTGCTTTAAGTGATGTAATGATAGTGTTAAAGCGAGCAAAGCCACAATCAATGGTTTCATCTTGAGGATAACAAATTGTTCATATTGTTGAACAAGAAGATCAATTTGTTATCCTTGACTTGTGAATTACCTTGATGTGTAACAATTAAAGATTCCCAAATATCTTTGGCGGTTTCACACATAAAAATTCTTTCATATTCTTTTCTAGGTAAAGCATTATAAAGCATCATTTTAGCTTCATTATTTTTAGCAACTAATTTCTTTTGTTCATCAACGGAAATATCCTTTGTTGTAGAACTAAAATCTCCTTTAACAATAATAAACCAAAGATCTATATCTTTTGATTTTACATATGTTTCAAAGCGGTTTTCAATAGATAAATCCATTGGTTTCAAAGAGTGGTGGTCTTTGCATAGATTGCCCTTCTTTAAAGTTTTGAGAATCCATGGATCGTTTCAAGTTTATAAAATACAAGTTATTTTAGAAATTCTTGAGCAACGAGGCTCTGGTACCAATTGTAGAAAACTAGAAGGGGTTGAATAGTTTACCGATTAAAAACTTTGTTTTGAAACTTATTGAAAGATCAATTGATATTGATCTTAAGTATGTTAATGAAATATGCAAGCAATATGTAATAAGTAAATAAGGAAAGAAATGATCAAACCACAACAAGTTGTTTATAGTGGTTCGCCTACAAGGACTCTTTTTCCTTGCCCTACTCCACTCCCGAGTCTCACACTCGAGAGTTTAACTTCACTAGTCAACAAGCTCCTTTCACCGGTGGAGAAAACCTTTACACTTCGCACACTATTTCCGACACTAAGCTAGATGTCGAGTTCTTTCCAAGGGTACAACTACTCCCACACACAATGTATTTTGAGGACTAAAATACTAACCACTCACACTCACAAGATTATGATGGTTTGATACAACAATGAAGTATGGATCAACACTAGATCATACAACACTAAACAAACAAGACTTCCAACTTCTCGTTGAAGCTTGAATATGACTTGATCTTCTTTGCTACAAAGAGATCACTAATATGATATGAAACTGAATTAGAAAGGTTAGAGAAGATATGTATGAGAGTATGTTAGAAAGGGATGAGAAACTACTTGGCTTGGCATTGCTATTTATAGCCAAATTGGACGGGAGGCGTCCACGGACGGCGGACCCTTTAAAGGGTTCCGCCGTGTACCATTTTGGTACCGCCGGTCGGCGACCAAGATATCAAATCTTGCCTAAAGTCAACTCTATCTAAGTGAGATTGTGCAAGATATGAAGAGTACAAATCTTCACAAAATATCTAATGGAATCTTCTAATGATTTCCATGATGTAATACATGATGTCAAATGTTGTATTACTATTTATAGAAATATGCAAATGCTTAAGTAGTGTTTGGTTTTAAGAACCTAACACATTCTACAAACTACTATCATACATAATGATTAGAGTCATATCAAGATGTTACTAATCATAAATGTAAATGCTTGAATGATGAATATATTGTTTGAGAAAGCTTGTTTTAATATCTAATAAACTTGACAAGCTTTAAGCTTTTATAAATTAAATTTACTTTTGTCGTTAACAAAACTTAGGCAAAGATCAAAAATATAAATAACGTTTAATGACGATATTTGTATTAACAATCCAAAAAATTGTTAGTAATAATGATCATTCACAAGCATTTCCAAACACTATGTAATGACACCAACAATATAATAAACAACATTCATTAGTTAAAATTTTTCATGAGTAAAGATCATGAAAAGAGAACACAATGATGTGTTTTAGTACAAGAAAATAAAAATTATCCTAAGAAAGTAAATAAAAGAAAGACTATTCTAAAACCATCCTAAAGTGATGGTGGATGGGAAAAAGCGTTGAGACGCTCAAGAATGTGGTTGAGGATGAACCTCATTTCTTCGTGGAAGTCATGGACCATAACCCGGGTCCGTTCACAGTTTGGCCCGTTGCTCACAAGTTGAGCAACCATGCCTTGGAGGGTAGAAAGTTTGGGGAGGTTGTGGTGGTGGAATGGTGGATGTGTTGGTGGTGTTGGGGATGTTTGGAGTGGTCATGATGGATGCAAGCAAAGCACTTTGCATTTGCATTGTCTCACTTAAGTGAGAATCCACCATGCCTTTGAATTGGTGGAGGTTGTGGAGTTCGGCTTGAATCTCCTCTCTAGTGGGATTGTCATCCCACATGCACTCCGGAATGTCCTCAATATGAGGGGACATTGATGATGGAAGTGGATGATCCCCGTATAAAGGACCATGAATGTCCTTGTGAATGGGGTGGAAAAGGAGAGGTCTTGGCCCTAATGGGCGTTTGGGTCAATGGATGACCGAGGTGACTCATGAGCGATTCGCTCAATTGTGCCAAAGGATGGCAATGGTGGTGGATGACTTGGCCTAGGAGGCAAGTCTTCCAAGTCCTCTAGGAAAGGATTTGGTGATGTTGGTGGAGTTGAAAATAACTCCATGGGAGTGAGTGGGAGACCTTGGTGAAGGTGGTGAGGGTGTTTTGGATGTTTGGATGGGTGCGGTGGAGGTGAAGTAGGTGTTTTGTTGGTGGTGGAGTGGTGATCACAATGTGTGATGAAGTGGGTGTAGCTAAGGTAAGATTTGTATCATCTCTAATGGGAGATGAGATTGTGAGTGGTGAAGATTCGGATGATGAGCTAAGATGAACAAAACAACAAGGCCTTACGCTAATTCTAGCGGTTTTCTTGCAAGGTTTTGGTGATGATTTAGTCATTTTAACTTGGGTTTTGATTTGCTAGATAGTAGTGAGAATGAAGAAGGTGTGAGGATGATCATGGTAAAGCCTTTCAATTTATAGAGGTAAGAAATTGTTGAGAAATGGTTTGATTTGATGTTGAACCATTGAAGAGATGAGGTTCCTAATGATTTGGAAGTGGGTTGAATGCTAGTCATATCACCCAAGTCAATCCATACAAGGAAGATGGAGTGAAGAAGAAAAGATTTGCAATAAATGTGTTCTAGTGAGTGGAATTTCCTAACATTGATTACCCACGGTTTGAAGGTACCAAAATTTGGTTCCTTCCTTTATGCCAAAGGGCTCCTTGGGTGGATTTTTCAAATTTTTGAATTTTGGTGGAAATGGATTCTTATATACCTTAGTAAATAATACTAGTTCTAATAACGGTATAAACTAGTTAAGATTGATTTATAAGTGATGGAAGATAATTTGGAATCACGAAGAGTCGAAATTGAGAAAATTACGGAGGATCCACGGCACCAAAATCATACACGGACGGTACCCTAAAAGGGTGTCGTCAGTCACTTGTCTGGTATGGCGGTACCAAACTACATAAAGGACGGTACCAAAATTATGGTGCCGTCGATCCGTGGAGTCTTTGAAATATGGATGAGTACGTTTTAGGTGTCGAGGAAATTTCGAAACACGAAATTTTCTCAAAAGCTGTTATACTAAACATTTCTAGTTAGGAAAAGTAAATAACACATATGTAAACATAGTGGAGCATAGATTTTGAGCAAGGCTTATTGATTTTCACAATATAGTGAAAATGGGTAAAATTTGATAGCATACTTGTGCTATCCCCCTGCATGAGATTGTTAGCATACACCATTGTTTCAAGTTATATTATCATCCTACATAATAAAAACAACTAAATAGTATCAAACATTAACGATAATGCATTGTTCCAAACACTCCTTAAAGTACCCTTATTTGTCCAATTTCTTGTAAATCTTGTTCATCATCCTACCAAGGCACTTGAACATTCCCTTAGTTTGCTTGAATTCTGATGATTCATTCTCAATCTCGGGAAGAGATGCGTAATACTCATGAGGTGGAAGATGAGAGCTTGGAAGACCATCCTCGGAGCTATTTGATGATGATGATGAAGGAGTTGGAGGTTTAGCTCTCTTGCCTTTAGTCTTAGCAACTCGAGCATCACTCAAAGGTACAAAGATGTGAGGATGAGTTCATAGTGAAGGTGCATCCCTTTGGGGTTGGTGGAATTGGAGCGAAGTTTCTATAGAGACGGGTGAGAAGCATCCCGTATGGAAGAGCAACCGATCCTTGAGTTGGAATATCAATCATTCTTCTAGCTATGTAGTAGGCTAAGTTGAATGGTTGTCGGGTGGACAAGTTGTAGAGCATGTGGCAAAGACAAGCGTTTATGTGATCCCTATTTCCTATGGTGCTAATGACGTTTGCTCTAAGTAGTTCCTCCCATTTCTTAAATTCGGCTTAAGTTCATTTAGCTCCATTCCATATGGATCTCGGTTTACCTCTTTTCCCTTTCGGGTAACTCGGGTTGTATCACTTTTGGGTTAAAAGGTGTTCACGGATGACATCCTTATCGGCCAAACGGGTTAGATAGGGAGAAGTGCGGTCATTGATTGTATCAAGAGCCATGAGTGACCACTTATCCGTGTAGACACAAGTTCCTCGGTTGGGAATTCCTAGTACTTGAGCAAAGTTGCTTAAGGTGATGGTGTAGTCATTTTGGTTGATTCTAAACCTAAGACAAAATTCATCATCGTCTTCATCACTAAAGCCGGTCACACTAGCATAGAATTCTAACACAAACCTAGGACAAATTGGTTCATCGATGTCAAGAAGACAATCGAATTGAATGGCGGCTAGTTCTTCACGAAGATTGGTATTTTCAAGGAAGGATGAGTGAATGGTTCTACCTCATGGAAATACCTTGATTCTAGACTCTTAAATATTTCTACTTGTTCCTTGGTAAGTCCTTTGGTTTTGTGGTGTTTGGGAATGTAGTTAAGGGTGTCTTTGTGATCATAGAATCTTGCGGCTACCATGGTTATTCCTAAGGACAAGAATTAATATGTTAAAAATGAAAATAAATTTTAACGTTTTTGATTCTAGTGTGTGCCTATATGAAAACAATTTGGAGTTGCGGTTATCTCGACTCATTTTATGCACAAAATGGTTTTAGTGGGGTGTTTGGCAAATACCATGAGATAACCCAAATGCTCCTAATTCAATGTGGCTACATTTGAATATACCCGGGAGTGCATATTAGTTATGCAATACCTTTAGTATTCAAGAGCATGCAAGTGATGAAAATTTTAACGTTTCTATTTGTATTAGCAATGAAAAATGTTTTCCTACAAGTGAGAAGCTTTTCAAAACTTTTGACATGGGGTGTTTGGTTGTTTGAATAAGGCCTTATATTTATTATCTATCAATTAGTGGGAAACATGATTTGTTTATGCAATATGATAATGTAGTACCTAATTTGAATGACTAGTTATGCAATTTGCCAATTGAATTCATATTTGGTATAAAAGCATACATAAAACCCCATGTAATGATTTGTGATAGTTTTGTGCATAAATAAGAATCCTAGACTCGAATTAAGAGATGAAATGTAGTTAGGATACTTACAATGATGTTATCTTGATGATTAGTGAGTGGGAAGATGACAATAATGAGCTTGGTTTAAGTTTTACACGTTTTGGTAAAGTGGGTTGTGAGGAAGAGGATGTTATGTATATAGTTGTTTTGTACAGAGACACCACGGACGAGACGGCACCAAATATTTGGTTCCGTCCGTGTTGTCGTTGGTGCCGTGGCTACTGATGCGTATATAAGGCAAAATTGTTTTGGTTTGACTATTCTAATGTTTTAGGCTATGTTTATCCTACATGTTTGGTTCCATTAACCTAAACCAAGTCTAAGAAGATTAAAAGGTTCTCGTTTAAGAGGTTTAGTAAAGATGTCGGCAATGTTGTCTTGGAGGATACTTTCTCGATTGAAATGTTTCCTTTTGAACATTGTCGCGAAGAAAGTGATGACGGATTTCAATGTGCTTTATACGAGCATGTTGAACGGGATTCTTGTTGAGATCGATGGCTCCTTTGTTGTCGCAGTATCACAATGTCGTTGAGATGAATTCGTAGTCTCGAGAGCTTGCTTCATCCAAAGAGCTTGTTGACATGCTTTTCCCGGTGAGACGTATTCGGCTTGATGAGTAGAGATGGCTAAAGCCGTTTGCTTCTTTGCAAACCATGAGGTGAGACAATGTCCAACAAAAGTGCAAATACCACTTGTACTTTTCTATCGACATAATCACCGGCATGATCCGAGTCGGCATACACTATGGTTTCTATACCCGTTCCTTTGGGATACCATAATCCTAAACACGTTGTTCCCTTAATATATCTAAAAATCCTTTTAATGCTTCTAAGTGTGATGCCTTTGGGTTTTCTTGAAAGCGAGCACATAGACAAACACTAAACATAATGTCGGGTCTACTAGCCGTAAGATAGAGTAGGCTACCAATCATTCCTCTATATTTAGTGTTATCTACGGATTCACCTTCTTCGTCCTTGGTGAGTTTAGTGTCCGAGGACATGGGTGTTTTAGTTGGTTTGGAATCTTCAAGACCAAATTTCTTAAGCATGTCTTTTATATATTTAGATTGGTTAAAGAAAATACCATCTTCTAGTTGTTTAATTTGAAGTCCTAGAAAGAAGTTTAACTCACCCATCATACTCATTTCAAACTCGTCATGCATGATTTTAGAGAAATCATCACATAGTTCTTGACAAGTTGATCCGAATATAATGTCATCAACGATATTTGAACAATAATAATTTGTGATTCCTTTTCTTAGTAAAAGAGTATTATCTACTAATCCCATAGTATATTTGTTATCAATAAGAAAAGTCTTAAGACGGTCGTACCAAGCTTTAGGTGCTTGTTTAAGGCCATATAATGCTTTCTTGAGTTTGAAGACATGATGTGGTTTCTCAAAGTCGGTAAAACCGGAGGTTGAGCAACATACACTTCTTCGTTAATAAACCCATTAAGGAAAGCACTTTTAACATCCATTTGAAATAATTTAAAGTCATAAGCACATGCATAAGCAAGTAATATTCTAATAGATTCAAGTCTAGCTACCGGTGCATAAGTTTCATCATAGTCAATTCCTTCTTGTTGATTATAACCTTGTGCAACAAGCCTAGCTTTGTTTCTAGATACTACACCATTTTCGTCCATTTTGTTTGAAGACCCATTTTGTTCCAATTATAGTTTGATCTTTGGGTTTTGGAACTAGTTTCCAAACATCATTTCTAACGAATTGGTTTAATTCTTCTTGCATGGCAATTACCCATGATTCATCTTTTATTGCTTCATTTGATTTGTTGGTATAACGGCAAAGCATTAGCAATCATAACAAATCCTTGTTGCAATGCTTGAGCGGATCGATTCTCATTAGCTTCAACGACAAATGCTTGAGCATTTTTGTTGTTGTATGGAACCAATTGATTATGTTGAGATTCTTTGTGGTTGATCATTTGGTGTGATAGTGGCGAGTTGGTTGAGTTCTTTGGTTGAGGAGGATAAGCATTTTGAGCATACAAGGCAAGTTGTTGATTTTCCGGATGTGAAGGGTTTAATGTTGTGGTTGAATGGTGGTTTTTGGTTCATTTATGGTTTTTGGTTCAATGGTTCAATGGTTCAATGCTCAAGTGGTTTTTGGTTCAATGGCAATTACCCATGGTCAAGGGTTTAATGTTGTGGGTAGGAATAACAACAGAGCTCAAGTGGTGGAACAGGGAAATTTTCGAGAATGGGTTGAATGGTCTTGATGCTACAAGCGCAATGAGAAGGACACTTGGCTAATGCATGCCCAGCCGAGGACTAGGGGCGATCTTATCCAAAGAGGCTCTTCTTTTGGCTCTTAAGGATGAAGTGGTGGAGCTCTCACAGACAAGAACACTGCTTTATGGCGGATCTGGGACTCGGATGATGATATGGAGGACTTGCAGGCCAATCACATTTGTTATGTTGATGGCTAATATGCATGAGTTACACATGAGTGACACAGGCCCATTGTATGACCTTGATGGCTTGTCTCGGGTGTCTGAGATCATTCTGGATTGTTGATAGCGGATGTTCCGAGCACATGACGAGCAACCTTAAGCTTATCAAACTTTATTGCAAAGTTCATTGGCA